>CM060176.1:41455637-41818137 GCA_030549775.1 Tamarix chinensis | reverse complement strand
GTATGGTGATAATACTAATTATGCTTATTACGTTTCTACTAAAAATAAAATTTTAAATAATAAAATTTGGGGTGTCATGTTATGTGTTAAAAATCATTATTATTATCAATGTTAAAATTTTATTATTTGTCATTTGTTAATAAGAATATAATATGATAAGATAATATAGTATATTTAATGCATGTTATTTTTTAGTATTAGGAAGAATGATACTTTGTTATGCACTTCAAGATATTTTTTCTAGGTTTTCATAAAACCCAAAAGTAATACTCTCTCTCTCTCTCTCTATGTGTGTGTGTGTGTATATATATTTGTTGAAATAGAAAATGAAGTTGAATGTATAAAAGGATGAGTACTCTCTTAATTGTAACACGAACTTTTATTTCCTAGATTATAAGATAGATGAGCTATTCTTTTATTTTTATTATTTAAAGAACATATGAAATTAAATGTTTAGGTAATTACTTTATTGTCATCGAAAATGCATTTAAGAGATTATGGAAAAGCTATGTTGTCAAATGATGACCTTCTATATATTTTTTTTATCAACATTAGCTTGACAACCTATATTATTTAAGTGGGTTTGATTTTCTTGACTAATGAGAAAAATGCTATTCTTTTTGCTCGTTCTTTACAATATGCTAATAATGATATTTTTGTCGGCATAACTAATTTGTTAATAAAAGTTGAATAAAATTTATGATTAGCTTGAGAAAAAATTCATCTCACATTTTATGATGTCTAATAAATTTTTCCATCATATATCTATTTCAGATATGATGCAATGTAATGTATATAGAATTTTTGTTTGCTTTGATTATTCCAACATTAATAAATTTTAAACAGAGTAAATATTACTTTAATAGATTAATTCACAACGGGACTAATCAATACTTATGCGACATTTGGATTATAATGGACCGTCAGAATAATGTAATTTTTTTTTTTGAATTAGAATCCTTGACATGGGAAACGGACAGAAAAAATGATGATACGCGGTCGCGGTCCTCGCGGACGACACAAGTGACCAAAAAATGAGCGGAAAAAATATTTCCATAGAACTCCGTTTTTATGTTTATCAAGATCAAGAAGGACGATAGCCTCTCAACCAAAAATATAAAAAAATAAAAAAATAAATCGATAAATCAAATGGCGTTTAAGCGGGAAAACCGAAAAGGCAATCGGAGAACAGGCTGAAGAACATTACTACTACACAAGCACTGTGGGCATTTCTGGCGTATGGTGACCACCTCCCTATTTCCAATTCTTCAGAGTTCCGACTACGCTTTCCCTCCGTACCTACCTCTGAGCTAAAATTCTCCGTCTGTCTTCATTCATCGAGTTCTCACCTTGCTGTTCGCTGGTTTCCTAGGGTTCGGTTTTGATGCTAAGACTTTACATAGTTAGATCTGAAATTCGACCACTAATCTTCCACTCGAACCTCAAGAACCAAACTTGATTGCTTGCAATTGTTAGATTGGTCGGTTCAGTAGCCACAGAGGTTCTAAATGACTGTTGAAAATTACCACGTTATAGAGCTTGTCGGTGAAGGTTCATTCGGGAAAGTGTATAAAGGAAGGAGGAAGTACACCGGACAGGTAATTCCTTTGTTTTGTTGAATTACTCTGATTGTAATTTCTTTATGGGTGGTTTCTGATTCGGGAAATTCTTGTTTTTATTTTTTGCAACTTTCAGACTGTTGCCATGAAGTTCATCATGAAACATGGGAAAACTGAGAAAGATATTCAGAATTTGAGACAAGAAATTGAGGTACCTGCTAATTTTAAGTGTGATACATTACGTGTTTCCGCCATTATCGGGCCAGCTTATATTATGCTATTATGTGCAGCTTTAGTGCGGTTTAGTTGGAGATACAGTTTGATTTTGTGAAGACTGAATTTTTTGGTGCTCGCTCGGTTGATTGAGATGAGCCATGAAGAATATTTAATTTATAGAGTGTTCATACAACCTCTTTACATAATTGACGCCCTTCAATGCCAACGATAAATTAAAAGAACTCTATACAAGGAGCTTTTACAATTTCCTATTATATGAAGAAAACAATATGGAATGACCTCACAAAGATCTTACACGGCCACAAGTTGCTATGATTACATGGAACGTAGTGTGGGAGAAATTGCTGCTGCCATTCTTTCAGTGGAAACCAATATGGGAAGAATTAATCTTGGACTACTTATATTCTTGCAGCAGATCTTTCTTCAATTGCCTTAATACCTCCTCGTTCTAAGCAGGTAATCATCAAGAGTGATCTTGGAACAAAGAAATGGGAAATGTGCTTTAGATGTTGGCTTTGTGAATATATTGCCATAATGATCTTTGGAGGACATGAACCGAACATCTAAAGTTCTGCTTTGGACTCATTCATGTACAAAGTGATAGTCCATTTCCATGTATTTTTCCCGACCTTGAAAAATAGGATTCATAGTGAGGTAAGTGGTGCCGATATTATCTCAAAAAATTGGAGGTTATTGAATGGGGGCATGGAGCTCATACAATCAAGACTTGATCCACATGAGTTTTGTAGTTGCAATGGTGAAGCTGAGACATGCTGCCTTCGTACTTGAGTGTGTAATGTCCGTTGTGTTCAAGTACTCTAAGAGATGACAACTGGCCCTAGAAAGACACAATCTCCAATTATGGACCTAAAATTAGTTGAATCACTAGTCCTATCGACATAATTGTAGGTGAAGAAGTGAATATTTAATGAAGGAGTTGGTTATAGAAGAATTCCATAAGAACTTGTTCCGTGTAGGCAACATTGAATACCCTTGACACAAAGAAGATGTAATGTGGTTGGTGAATGCATATATTCACATGCTTTATTGACTACAAAGTTAATTTTAGGTTGTGTTAATATCAACTACTGCAAACCATCAACAAGACTCCAATATATAAAGGGGTCTATAAGAGGTGTCACACTAGTGGAATGAAGATTGGTACTTTGCATATGGGCACCTACAAGTGTAGAACAAGGCTTGATACTTTGCATATTGGCGTGCTTAAGGAGATCTTCAATATTTCTTCAAATAATCCCTTGGGGAGACAAGTAGCTTCAACAGTTAGAAAAAATGATAAATGTCTAAGATCCTTTAAGGAAGACTCATGATTCACAGAGGAGGTAAAAGATTGTATGTAAGCCATGTTGGATCTTGTGATGTTGATGTCGACGACATAGATCAATGAATAAATAATACCCTCAGTAGATCGACAAATATATAAAGCGGTGCTTGTATGTGAAATGAAGAAGCCCAATTTTTGTAAGAAGATGCTTAGATGGTGATACCAAACCTAAGGGAATTTTTTAAGACCAGATAGAGATTTGTGGAGCTTGCAAATATGATTTGGAAATTTTGGGTTGACATAGCCAGGTGGTTGTCTCATGTAGATTTCCGTGGTGAGGAAACCATTTAGAAAATCATTTGGATGTCCAAATGATAAATAGGCTGAGAATATGTTAAAGTAAGAGTGAGTACCACATGTAGTGTACATGGCTTGGTGACAAGGTTGGAAGTTTCACCGGTGTCAATACCTTTTTTGCTGATTGTAACTTTTTGCTACAAGCCTTGCTTTGTAGCGTTCAACTAAACCATCAATCTTCCATTTGATACAGAATCAAATTATAAATTATGAGAAGAAGTTGATAGAAATAAAGACCATGTGCCATTTTTAAGGAGGTCATAATATTCATCATCTGATGCCTTATGCCAATTTGGATCACTTTTAGCATGTGAATAACAACTAGGCTCAAATAGAGCGTCAGTGAGCTTTGTACGTTTTGAAGCAATTGTATAGTAAAATCCTAGGCTTGAACACTCGAACCTTCCCATGAGTGACCATGGGGTGATTATTGGCCATGGCGGGAGATGGTGGATATAAACATGAGGGGTTTGGGTTAGGTATGCAAGGAACAGGGGACCTTGGTGCTCGAGGACTAGGTGGAAGAATGCTAGATAATTTTAGTGGAAGTGTTTTTGATGTACTTTGGTTGGGAGCAAGGGATTAGGTTTGAGGGTTGGAAGGGGAGATTGGGCTAAGGACATAAAGGGGGGAAAGTAGTTAGTTAAGATGAAGAGGAGGGAGAAGAAGATGATACTTGAGGGGATGCTCATGAAGAAGGTGAGTGCAATGGGGTAAGGGTAAAGATAAACTTGCTTGGACTAGTATACACTCCTAGCTTCAAGATGATTATATTTGTTACCCTTTCCGGTGGCATTATATCCTAAAAAGATATTAGTGGAGGATCGAGGTTCAAGTTTTGTTGTGTTATAGATGCATAGATGTGGAAAACATCAATAACTAAAAGTGCGAAGTGATAAATAATTCGGGATACAATTGAATAAGAGTTCATATAAGTACTTCAAACCTATGGGTGGTGATGGTACACGATTCATCAAGAAACAAGTGGTGAAGAAGGCATCATACCAAAAAGGATGTGGAGCTGAAGAGTGAGAGAGAAGCATTTGTGTAGTTTCTATAATTCTCTTCAATGCCTTTGTAAAGTGGTGATACTATTTTCCATTGCCAGTCTAAAAGATTTTAGTTTTGGCATTAAAGAAGTTTTCAACATGTTTGAAAAAGATTAAAAAAATATAAAACGAGTAGGATTTAGCAAACATAGAATAAATCCATGTAAAAGAGCTAAAAGCTTTGGTAAATATTATGGAATATTGAAAACCTTCATTAAACTGAACGAGGGATGGTCCCCAAATATTTGACATTACTAAGGCTAAAGGACGTGCATATATTGTAGAACATGAAGTCAATGGAAGCTTGTGACTTTTATTTTCTAAACATGACTAATAGAAAGAAAATTTATCGCCGGACATCGTAATATGATGGTGGGACACAATTGATTTGATTGTTCTAAGCATGGGGTGCCTAATCGATGATGCTAAGATTGTGAGCTTGTATGTTCTCCGAAGAGCATTGTGATAGGTGTGGAGATTGGAGAAAAAGTGTAAAGGCCATATTTAAGCATGTTGAAGAAGCACCTTCCTCATTTGATCCTTCACAAAGCAGGATGAGTTAGAAAATTCAAATCAACATTATTATCATGATAAAATGGAGAAACATAAAGGAGATTATGAGATAGGTAAGGAACACAAAACATTAGACAATTGGAACTTACGAGAAAGGGTGGGTAGGATGCCCGGACTTGTATGTTCATCGTTGGTGTGCTCACTAGTATTATTAAGGTAAGTTAGGGAATGGGTCATGTAGTTCAAGGCACCATTGTTACGAAGCTAATCGTATGTATACGTGGGATTAGTGTTTGTGGAGTAAGGGATGAGCCAAATTGGGAACTGCAAGAGGCTTATTTGGGTGGCGGTTTCCTAGATGTCTTGAAAGATTTATTGAAGCTTTTGAAACAATCACTTGAGTTATGATAAGGCTTCCTACATAATTGACGGACCGCAATAGGTTTGCCATTAACATCACGATTGACTTGAGTGAATGAATGTAGCATTTGCTTGTGGCTAATTCAATTGGGATACGAAAATATTCAATATGAACTTCATATGTGAGTAAAAGAGATTCAAAGTCTTCTAGAGTAAATGAAAACATAGTGGTGGTAAGAGAAACACAAATGGATTCATAGGAAGAATTCAAGCCATCAACGGTATAATGACAAAGTTCCAATTTGGAATTTCTTGACCAGTTAAGGATAAAGCATTAATGATTTCCTTTGCACGTGCAATATAGTCCCTTATGGAGTACTTCTCCTTATTGATATGTTCAAGTTCATGACGAAGATGAATAATATTATCTTTAGTTTTTGAAGCAAAGATGGATTAAAGAGAAGACCAACATTTGCACATAACTTGCAATTCTTGACCTTACTAAGAATGGATTCAGACAATGTGGTGAAAATCTATTAGAGAAGTAGCTTGTCTTGGTGCGTCTAGGATATATAGTTAGTGTTGGGTGTCCCATATGAGTTGGTGGCCGGAGTGCATTTATATTCTTCGGTAACAATCCGTTCAAGGCCATACCCTTTTAGGAATGGTAAGAACTAGGCTATTCAATTTAAATAGGTGGAGTGATTGAGTTTGACATAAACAATGTTATGAAATTGAGACCACGGGATGATAATGAAGGAGGATGGATCAACCATAGGGGCAGTGATTGAAAATTCTGAAGAGGAGAGGGAGCCGGAGAGCATGGAGGAACATGATGGAAAATTAATGGATGAAGATGAGGCCTAGGGCCTTAAGGGGTTAGTACCATGTGAAGATTGGATTTTTTGGTGGTCTCTCGGTTGATTGTTCATATTAGCCCCATTGCATAATTGATACCCTTCAATTGAGTAAGCCATAAATTCAAAAAACTCTATACAAGGCAAACTTCTACAACTACCTATTATATAAAGAAGACAATATAGAAGGATTTCACAAATATGTCACACCTTAGTAAAATTACATGGAAAATAATGTGGGAGATATTGCTATTGTATGGGAAGAACTAATCTTGGGCTATTGATATGCTTCAGTAGATCTTTCGTCAATTGCCTTAACATATTTTTGTTCAACGTGATATGGAAGGATTGGGACTTCTAGTTGAAGCTAGAAAGTATTTAGAGATTTAACTCAAAGCAACATTATTCATGTGCTTTTCAAAATGCAGAGCTTCATGACTCAAATGGGGTGGATATATTGATGGAAGGAAAATTTGCATTGCTTATGGATTTGGGATTCAAAATGTCAATTAAGTGCTAGTCTTTATCTAGAGTTCATTCAAAGGGAGAGATATCCGTAAATGAGGTGCACATAGGAGCCAATTGAACTACGTGCAATTATTTTGGAGAGGTGGAAGTAGATATTGCAAATTGTCATTATCCAGAAAACATAAATATCTCATATGATTGATTTTGGGATCTTATAGAACAGGCTTGTCTTTAATAGCGGGATCAAAATTAGGGTAGGTTAGACTTCTAGAGTTCTCTAGAAGAGGCCGTGCATACTTGATTTGGATGTCTTTTGGTTTTTGGTGGTTACATGAATTGTAACCTATATATGAGCTTCACCTACCCCTGAATGCATTTTTCTCTTTTAGGCTTTTACGGAGCCTGATTCATGTGGTTCTAACTCCATTCTGGACCACATTAATGTTTCTCTATCATCCTTGGTTTGGTTTACATGATTTGTTACTGAATTTGTTAAATCCTTTTCCTGAAGCATCTTCAGTTTATTGTAAAAAGCCATTTGTTTAATCAGATTTCATTTCATCTTAGTCATACCATTCTGTCTATGCTGCTTTGTTTGTAATTTGGTAATTTTTTTTTTCTGTCTATGCTACTTTGTAATCTGGTAACTCTTTGCTTCTTTATTACTGTTGCTGCCTTTTAGCTTTGCAAATTTTGTTAATTAATGAAATAATTTCTTTTCTTATCGTTGTTTGCATATACTGTTTTAATCTTAATTGCAGATCTTGAGGAAGTTGAAACACGAAAATATCATTGAGATGCTAGACTCTTTTGAAAGCCCTCAAGAATTCTGCGTTGTGACAGAATTCGCTCAAGTAATTCTCTTCAACATTTGCATGCATCTTCACTGTTATTTGCTTAGCTACTAGAAGTTATGGATTGATGTATCAAGAGCATAACAGTTTAGTATGGCTGTCTGCTAATTCTTTATCATTTTGGGTAGTGTTTCCTATGTGCTGAAACTACATTGTTGCCATGGTAAAGGTGTGACAGTTGATTGAACTTTTCTCTGTTTGCAGGGCGAACTATTTGAGATCCTTGAGGATGATAAATGCCTACCAGAAGAACAAGTCCAAGCCATTGCAAAACAGTTGGTACTTGTTTTTCTTTTTGGTTGTTAAATGTCTTTTTTATGTGTAATTCATGTCAGCTTTTTTATCTACACCTCTTTCTATACAAAGTTCAAATAAAGAAAGGCTCTTATGTTATGGTGACATTTTCAGGTGAGAGCTTTACATTACTTGCACTCGCACCGAATTATTCACCGAGACATGAAGCCGCAAAATATTCTCATTGGGGCTGGCTCCATAATTAAGGTTATGTTGGTTCAGGTTGACTGTTCTCTTGATTGTTATCCTCATTGTTCTGCTACTTATTATCTTACTTCAGCTATCCTTTATTACAGCTTTGTGATTTTGGGTTCGCACGTGCTATGTCTGCAAATACTGTTGTTTTACGATCTATCAAAGGTTAGACTGTCCCCTTTTTTCTCAATAATCATGCACTCTGTCTAAAGATGCTTCTCTTGGGCATCATTGATTATCCATGCATAACTCTTACTTCTCTTTGCACTGTTCCTTTCTTAATAAAATGTTTTAAGGTACTCCACTGTATATGGCTCCCGAACTGGTGCGCGAACAACCATACAACCACACTGCTGATTTATGGTCTCTCGGGGTTATTCTGTATGTGTTTATTGTTTGATAGTGATGTAATTATTATCCTTCTTATGTTATCTCCACAATATTGAATATGTGAGCTGGTTCATGGGTCCAACAGGTATGAACTTTTTGTTGGCCAGCCTCCATTTTATACAAATTCAGTATATGCACTGATCCGGCATATCATCAAGGTATCTTTTCTCCACTGTTTTATAATTATGTTATTAGAGAAGTTTGCTTAATTCTCTTATGCTATTTATAGGATCCTGTTAAGTATCCAGAAAACATGAGCCTAGAATTCAAGAGCTTCCTGAAGGGATTGCTAAATAAGGTTTGGTTCTCATTCAGACACAATAGTCATTTGTATTGGCTAGATCTAATTTTACATGCTAATCTAAAGTTTGGACTCTTGGAAGTCAGGTTCCACAACAGCGATTATCTTGGCCTGCCCTTCTTGAGCATCCATTTGTCAAAGAAAGTTCAGCTGATGTGGATGCCAGGGTAAGGTGGTCTAATGTTTTCTTGTACCGGAGCAACCATTGACTTATCATGTTATGTGGATTCAAAAAGTTCAATTATATGCAGGAACTCCGTGCTGCTGCTTATGTATCAACAGGATGTGAAGCTGCTTGGAGGGCTGAAACTACAGGAAATCCTACTCCAAGTAGCACTAGACACAGGAGCCCTGAAAGTAAGATCAATTTATATCCTGCTATCCCTTGATCCATGGCATTAAAATAACTAATGCGCAGCTCCTCTGGGGAAAACTAATGTGCAGGTGCTTCTAATAACAAGAGTTCCAGTCCTCCTAGTGATGCTCAATCAAGAGAGCTCCATTTAGCCAATAATAATACTTCACCATCCGAAGAGTTTCCAGGATTTTCCATTTCTGATGCCCTTGCTGAGTCAGGTATACTGCACCTTCAAAATTATATTTTTCTCTGCAATTTTGTGCAATCTATTGCGTTAGGCCTTGCTTTTCTCTCCTGATTTTTTGGATTCAATCTGATCTAATTAGTGCTAATAAAAATAATAGTTATTATAATAATAATAATGATTAATATAATTTTATTAGTATCAATATTAATAATCATAATGTTAGTGATAAATAATATTATGATATAATAATAATATAATTAAAACTAATAGTAATAATATATTCTTAATAATTTTGTTATTGTTATTGTTATTGTTATTATTATAGTAATATACTAATAATATTAATATTAATAATAATGTCAATGATAATAATGATTCTAATATATATTATTATATTTATTATTAAGATATGTGGTAATGTTTATATTATTATTATTATATTAATTTAAATAATAATTACCGTATTAAATACAATATCCATACAAGTATTATTATAATATTAACAATAATAATATTTATAATATAATTTTATTTTTCTTAATATTATTGTTATAAAAAATGTCATCATTAGAAATATTCTTATATATAATTATTATAAATAATAATATAATTTTATTATTATTAAAATTATCATCATTATTATCTTAGATAATCATATGATTAAATAATAATAATAATAATAATTATTATAATTAATATAATTATAAAGATACTTATACTAATATTACTGTTGATGTTAACGTTAATAATATAAATTTATTATTATCATAAATAATTTTATTATTCTTATAATAATAATTACAATAATTTTTTATTATAAATAAAGATAATAATAATAATAATGATTATACTTATAATAATTATTATAACTATAATTATCATAATTAAATTAATTATAATGTTATTATTACAATTGTAGTAACTATAATATTAATTATCATTATAGTAGATAATAATTATTAATAGTAATTGTAATTATAATAAGTATAATTAATAACAATAAATATAATCATAATTATGATAATAATTGCTTATAATAAGGATAATAATAGTTATAATAATAATAATATTAGAAATATTATTGTATATAATTATTATTATGTAATCTGATTGGTGCTAATCATTTGAAAGTAAGGTGAGGAAAGCAGGGCCTTGTTTTCATGAACATCCGTGTCTTTGTGTTAGTTATGTTATGAGCACAGTGCATACCTAGAAGTTAATCGAGAGCAGTATTGAAAACTCTATCTTGTTTAGATATTAGTTATTATAAATCTTCTGTGACTTGTATATGACAAACTTTCATAGTGGCTGCATTTTTTCCCTTATCGTGGCCCATCAAAACTGACAATTATTTTTGTTGTGAGTGTCTAGGATTTTGTGCATGAACTTGATGTGTCAACCATTCCTTTCTGCCACCATACCGCAAAATGAAACTGAAAAAAAGTTGGTTGCAATCCATTTACTGACTTGCTATATGGCAGTATAGAATTCAATATTATAATAATACTGTATATTTTACTGATATGGCCAATTTTTGGTCCTTGCGAAGAAGTTATCACCCTACCCTTTACAAAGTAGCTGCTTTCTTGTCATCTGGATAAAACAGATTTCTTAATGTCATAAGAGAGTTGGATTCTGGGCTAAGCAGTGACCCAGTGACCACCTAGTGTAATGAAAAAAAAGAAGAAGCTTATTTAGATATACTTTCCCCTTGTCCAGGTGGAAAACTTATGTTATTGCCAAAAATACATATCAGAGATAGAGACTAACCTTCTATATCTTCATTTTACAGCATCTAACTTCTTTTTGTGATACTTTCTTGTTCAAATTGTCAAGCAATGGACAGACTAGAGAACAACTCACGCACCATGAAAGGGGCAAAACTCATTGGACAAGATAAAGAGGCTCTTACACTTGTTCTGCTACCAGTAAAAAATTGGTCAAAAAACATGGGAGACTCCTGCAGGTGAGTAAGAGTTTTACAGCTCTTTCTGATTTCAGATCATCCCTTGACATTGCATATCAGTATTCTGCTGACTAACTGCATCCATATAGTCTGCAAAGGGATTCCATAGGATTTTGCTGAACAAGGTGCATCAATAATTTTTTGGGCGTTGCATGTTTATAATATAGACTCAAATCATTTGGTCCTTTTGTCTAATTCTCTGGGTGCAGCTGTTGTACAAAAGCATTGCTGCTCTTGTAGATGTGAAATTTGGATTAAGTGATCCTGCAGTGTTCTGGTTTTTTATGGCTGCAGAGATCTGGTCCTCTTCAGAGCTGCAGTATAGGAACTTTTAATTGCATTGCTTCTGGGTTTTCTTTTTGTAGCTTGCAAATGCAAATGATAATTTATAGAAACTTACTCTTTGCTACTAATCAATGTTAATTACACTTTCGCAGGGAGCAAGATTTTCTTAGCTTGAGCCAGTCGCTGAGAATTCTTTCAAACTTAGCCTCAGCTGGTTCTATCCAACCTGCTGCCTTGGATGAAACAATCTTTGAACTTCTTGGATTCACTGCTGTAGTGGTCAGCAAGAAATCCTTGGATCTCAATGACATGATTGCAAAGGTATCTTGTTTGTGGTCTTAGTGTCTGGTATAAATCTTACTGCTGAAAATCATCATGTAAGATTAGTACTGGAATAATGTACCATTACTTGTTTGTTTCTCTATTCTAGGTTGCAAAGACCCCTTCTCTCCCCAACCAAGAAAAAGAAAAAAATATTTTGAGGGGCTGAACTATTTCCTTTTAATTTTCTATACAGAGTCTGTTGATTATAAGGAAATTTCTGGATCATGGTGGTGGCAGCATTGGTAACTCCTATTTGATGCAGTGGATTGCAGTGGTGGAATTGTTTCTGCAGGTTTCTTCTTCCTCAAATCTCTTGACTACTCAGAGAAGCAAATCACTCAAAATTTACAACATAGCTTACGGTTCCATATGTCAGGCATATCTTATGAAATTCTTGTACCTTTTTGCTCTATATTTACTAGAAGAGCCAAATTCAGATGCATGGGGTTATACTATTTGTTAAGCTCTGTACTTTTGAGCAAATGATTACCTTAATATCAGTAAATTTAGGTTCTGCTTGACATGTCACATGTGTCCCTGTGCCATTGTTGAATTGACTACTTCTAATTATGGCACCAGATATTCTCTCATCAGATGATGTGAAAGTAACTGTCATCTCTCGATCAAAATCATAGTGTTCATTTTGCTTTACGTAGTGTAAAATATATTGTAGTTTAACTTATATAAAAATATGCTGTAGGTTGTCAATTGCTCTGAGGACTCAACTGGAAAAGTTCTGTACGAGGCTACTGCCTGTATCGTAGCTATGCTAGGCCGAGTTGTGCAGGCTATCAAAGCATCTTCTAAATTGGGCTCATCTGAAGTGGATGATGTCTTAAAACAAATTATTGATCAGGCAAAATCAATAAATTTAGCAGAACATTTATGTATGTGTGTGGCGACTTCAGGGAAGAGCCTCATATCTGGTTCTGCTAACTTTTCTCGTGCTGCTTCTGAGGCATGTAAAGCTATCTGGTTGCTGGTGGATGGATTAGAGAGTTTATTCCACAAAAGAAATGCAAATATGTTTCCATTTGACTCTTTACGCTGTCATTTGGTGGCCCGGCTTGACACAAGAGATGATCATCAACACCCATTGATTGGAACTGGAGTAGAGTCTGGAAAAATAGTTGAAGCTCTGGCAAGGGAATTTCTCAAATCTAAATCCATACAGGTGGCTATATACTATTGTCTTCATCAACGTGTGGAGGCAGTGTTGTGTGCTTGCATCCAGGTTTGTTCTATCATATCTTATGTCCTTTTATGTCTTTCTTTTCCCTCTGTAAGGGCATTCCATTTGGGTAATCCAGCAATCATCTATGTTTCAGCTTTTGCTCAGATGCTGTATCTATAACGGATTCATTCCAAGTATACTTTGCGGCCTTCCCAGTTCCTTGCCTGTTACAACTGTTGTCAGCGGAGCAGAAGATAACACGCTTGCTTCAGAGATATTTTCCATTCTTGGCTTTTGTACTACACATCTGACGAAAGATCTTCAAATTTGTGAAGCTAACAACACGAAGTGCAAAGTAGTCAATCCGCATATACTGGTTACTAATTCATGCCTTCTCCTGGCAACAATTGCACAATCTTTAAAGTCAGCTGGGAGAAACTCTGCACAGTTTGTTCTTACAAGTTCCCCCCAAAGGCAGCAAGCTAGGCTTTCATCACTTGCATATTATTCCTCTTTAGATGATAGTATGAGCAACACCTTTCAGATACATTGTGCTGCATTTTTGGCATTTGCTTCCATTTTATCTCTTGAGAGTGGAGTTTCTGTCATGTCATCTATTTCTGAATCTGCAATGCGTTTAATCCCTCGTACCACGACCCTCTGTGACTACGTCAAAGTAACATCTAAGGATGAGCATGAAAGGGCTCTGAAGCTCTCATGCTGGCATGGACTGAGGGATGGATGTGTTGGCCTGTTGGAGTCAAGATTAAAGTGGGGAGGGCCCTTAGCTGTACAACAGTCTTGTGCCAGTGGCCTCCCACAACTTCTCATTGGAATGTTAACCAACATCGCTGATGTTTCTCCTGAAGCTACTGACAATATCACAGTCAGCCTGTCCCCAGTAGGAGTTGTATGGGCAATTTCCTCTCTAGGTCATTGCTTATCTGGTGGAGCATTAGTTTTCCAGCAGATATTATTGCGAAAAGTGCATGTTAGGTTCTTTTGTGATTTGATATCTGATGCACATTTGAAGTTTGTTAGAGCTTGGGCGGGACCCGGAGGAGGGAAGAATGGAGTGCGAGATGTAATAAATGCAGTGATTGATATTTTGGCATTTCCTTTTGTTGCGATGCAAAATGCTCTTGCTTTGCCGTCTGCTACTACTTCTGTTAGCAGCGGATTTCTTCTGAACATGGGTTCAGCTGGGGGGAGAGTATGCAGAGAGGACACAGATACCCTGAAAACAATTGAGGAAAAAATGGGGGAATATATTAAAGTACTTTTGGAGGTGAATTATCTAACTTTTCTCTAGAAATTTACTTCCAAGTTTCTTTTCAGTCGTTCATGGACGTACCTGCCTACTTTTGTCGTAGCCTTCAAGTTTCATGAAGTATTACTATACTCATAGTGATGTGTTCACTCGTCTGGATTTGTTTTAGCTTGTAATAAGGAAGCTTGCGCATATATTATCATTATGCTAGATCTGGAAGCTTGCCCATCACTTTGAGACAGTTTATGAAAAAATCAACCTTATGGTGCCTGGGCAATGAGCACCTTGGCCTGTCATCATTTCTTACTTGTTTTGAGGTTTACAGGTTGGAGTTCCTGCCATGATCCTACAATGTGTCGACTTTTTGGATATTAAAGATACAGGAAGGCCTGTTGCATTCCTTGCCAAAATGGTCAGCCACAAGCCATTGGCGATCCAACTTTTAAGCAAGGGCTTGCTAGATCCATCGAGAGGAAAAAGATTACTTGATGGTTCTACTCCCAGAGAGGTCATCTTGGATTTTCTCATGATAGTCTCTGACCTAGCTCGAATGGATAAGGTAGGTAACATAATCAATTTATTCAGGCCGTAGTTATGTAATCTGAGTGTTCATTCATTACAGCGTTACAGCTGAACTGTATGCCTATTTGTATATTCTACTTTTTGTCTCGATTCCATTTTATTTGTTTAGAATAGGAGAGGGAAACTGAAAATATGGTCCGAAATAGCGTGCCATATCTTCATTAATTTGTGAACGAAAGGGCTTAATTATTCCTTTACTTTTAATGCTTCTTATTGAACTAGTGTGGGGCTGCGGGAAGCTATCAAAATAGACATTTTTGGACTTATAGAAGCTCAAGTTTGTAATATTCATAATTACGCATCTATTTCTCGGCATGCCAAAAAGCAAATAATATTGGATGGACGGTATTGTTGGATGTTTGTAAGATGAGGGGGATTTGTTGTACTTATAGAGGAAATTAGAGAGAAGATAGAGTATGAGACTCTTATTAGTCGTCCTAAATGTGGCTAGGGAGACCCCCTTTTTATAAGAGTAGATGCGAGGAAAGGGGAGCCGACTACTCTCGGTGCCCTTGTGGGCTGCCGGGTGCTTGTTGTTGCTATCTTGGGATGTTGTGCAGCTCTAATCCGTGGGCATATCTCATTTCTTGGACTAGTCCTTGGGCCTGGCCCACTGATGTAGTTTTGTGGTGAGCCATATCATCATTTCTTTAAAAAGTCATCCGCCATGACTCATGGCCTCCTGGGGTTGGCTCCCAGTTCTAGTCTCTACTCCCTTACAATAAAACAGAAAAGGATAAGGGCTTTTTTTCTTATTAGGAGGGGGATGGGTCGGCTCGTACAATAAACAGAAAAGGATGAGGGGATGGGTACTGGGGGCTGGGCCGGCTCTCAGTCTCTCAGTAACCATTTCGGACAACTAATAAGAGACTCGTCTTGCTCTGCCTTCTCTCAACTCTTCTCTAAGTACTAAATATCCCAAACCCCTCGGCTTACAAACATCTTACAACTGGCGGAGTGATAATCTATTTAAAGCTTCTATCTGTAATTTGGTACCTACAGACAGAACAGGACAACTGCCAATTAACTAAATCAGGTGAATCTTTCGGTCATTAGACCACTTAAAAAATTAAGCCTGAAAGGGCTAAACTAGATCCTGCTTAGTCGTGTTCAATCAAGAGGTGTTGCTCATTATGATGACAATTTATGCATAACAGGTCTTCTATGAGTACATAGACAAGGCCAATATATTGAGAGCCTTAAAGGAGTTCCTCACTCATGAAGATGCTAATGTACGTGCGAAGGTTTGCAGTGCCTTAGGCAACATGTGTCGGCATAGCTCCTATTTTTATAAGTTGCTGGTAAGTGACATCAAGTTTCTGTACAAGGGGTTATTGTTGTGTTTTTCCACGGTATCTTTTTCTGTACAAGATATTATTTGTCATCTTACGAGGGAATGTATGTGTGATCTATCTTGAATCTTTTTATGATGCAGGCTAGGGAGAACATTATCAGTCTGCTCATTGATCGATGTGGCGATCCCGACAAGCGTACCAGGAAATTTGCTTGTTTTGCAGTTAGTTTTCTCTCCTCTGAGATCTTTAATTTTATAGGACCTAAATCTTATCTTTTACGTTTAGATTTGACTGCTATTGAATAAAGAAGAATCAATATTAGTCCTGCTTTATTAATGGTTATTCTGTGTCAAACAGATTGGAAATGCAGCATATCACAATGATTTGTTATATGAAGAGTTGAGAAGATCCATACCTCAACTGGCAAATGTGTTGCTTTCACCTGAGGAGGATAAAACGAAAGCAAATGCTGCAGGTGCTTTGAGCAATCTTGTCCGCAATTCAAGCATGCTATGTGAAGATATTGCTTCCAAAGGCGCAATGGAGGTTTCTGCTTATTCTTTGAGCTATCGTGAAATTTGAGTGGCATTCATATTCTTAAATAATAAAGAGCAACTAGCAGCAAAATCAATAAATTAATATATGCACCAGTAAAAACTACAGCGTTACTGCCACTGTTTGCTGCTGAATGACATTAACGACTGCTCATTGCAGGCATTACTTAAGGTGGTATCTGATTGTTCCATGGTAGCCTTGAATCCACCAAGAAAGAATGCTGTAAACGAGTCACCGCTGAAGATAGTCTTATTTGCTTTACGAAAGATGTGTGAGCATGTACCTTGCAGACAATTCCTTCGTTCGTCAGAGATTTTTCGTGTGATTGTACGGCTTAGACAATCCCCTGATTCAACAATAGCCAACTATGCTTCCCTTATATATGACAAGGTCAATGGAGCGTGAAGGTCCATGGCAGTCTTCTGTACGCTAATATGACCGGTGTCAAAGATTTGATGCGAATTGATGAAGAGCGTACAAAAGGTTTTAGTATTAGAAGCAGGCGCCGAGGACCAACGTTCAATCGCTCTGCGGTGTACCTTGTTCTGTTTTTCTCCCTGTACATGGAACCCTGTATGTGTTATCCAAGTATGATTTTAATTGAAACATCAAGTTCTAATATTAATGCAGTAACCGAGTTGTTCCACCCTTTACTTGCAACTTTGTTCGTGGTCATAGGTGGGTTGAGATTTCATTTCATTTTCTTGTTCAATTTTTGGCATGTTGCCTCGTAGCAGTTGACCGGAGATGGAACAGCTGTTTAAAAAAAAAGAAAAGATTGTGACGAATAAAAACGGGAGAACATGGGCTTCGACGACGTCCTTTCTTATTATCGTAAACAGATCACCTGCATCTTCGTTAGTGATGAAACACGGTCGGCAAGGTGGTATTGTATCATCCATTATTTGTGACGTGGAAGTTCTTAACCAGATGGACTCTATTGTATACGTTGTGTTTGGCAAAGTAGCAGTTAAAACATATAATTAGCTGTTTGACTTATAGTTTGTTTGGAATTATTGTCTATAATAATTATTTATTTTAAAAATTTTGAGATTATTTTTTTATTTAAAATACGTAGTTATTATAGATAATTACTTTTGATAGTTAGCTTAAAACATGACCTTAAAAAGACTTAGTAAATATTTGTTAAAATAAGATAAGTTTAGTAAAAGTATTATAAGTTTTAAAAGGTAGTGATCGTTGTTAGAACTTAAAACTTCAACTGTATTTACACACAAGATGTGTAGAGATAGAGTTAGGAGATTTCATTGAGACAAAAGGTTCTCAAACATCTTCGATTTGTATTATGATATTACTTGCTACATGCATGTTGTCAACAATATTTATTGATTTATTTTTTCTCCGGATACTTTTGCATGCCCTCACACAATTACTTTTTACATATGAGTATTTTTTTTAGGACAAAAGCATACATTATAAAATAAGAATGCACATATTTTGGGAGAAGAATATATATACATATATATATATATATTAAGATCAGAATATATATCTTTAAGATAAAAAACACACATATTTAAAGATAAAAATAAATATATATTAGGATAAAAGTATGTGGACGTCTATTTGTCAAGATGTGTATCTAGTATAAATAAAGAATGTGCACCTAATTTGTTGGATAATAGTGAATGCATATTTCTAATTGTCTAGATGTGTTTTTAGTATGATGATGAATGTGTATTTTCTATTTTGTTGAAATCTATATTTTTCATGTAATGGTAAATGTGTATCTTCATTTTTCTAGATATGTATCCTAGTACTATAATATATAACAATTTCATAGTTTATTTCCACAATTTTATTTGATTGAGACATTTCTACTTTAAGCTATGTAATGCTTTATGATATATCGCTGTATTTGGAATCTTGTTGGATATGAGTTTTGTAATATGATATGGTTTTCTTTTAATATGATTGGTTTTATAAAAATGATTCAATAGCTTATTAGCCTTGTACTTAGTATGAGTGATGTGGTGGGCAATCAATTTATGCTAAGTGTGACGGTAATATTCTTGGGATGTATATTCATTTATGTATTTTCTTAAAGATTTTATGGCAAAAAATCAGCGGGGTTACAAATGCAATGATGAATCAATGAACTATTACTTAAAAAAGCTATTTGTTCCTTAATTGTTTAATGATAATATATTCTCTCCAAACTATTTCTATGTTCATGCTTGATCATGTTGAATCTCTCTAAATTCTCTCCTTTTCTTGCATTAATTAAATGTACTCTTGATTAATTCAGTGCATGTGCTTGTGGCTTGATTGTTAGACTTGTACACATCATGAGGTAGTTTTATTTTTTTGGTCAGAAAACTTTGAACTCCAAAATATTTTCATTGATAGTCTTTCTCAATGGTATTCTTCTAAGTCTTAATAATACTTTTTCTTTTGTTTCAGATTCTATGATCGATTTTTGGCTCATTAAGGGAATTTGGGTGAATTCAAGATTACTTCAAATATATCTAGAAATCATTTTATGAAAATCAACTTTAGTTAGAAAATATTTCCAAACACTCTTCCACCATTTAATGTATGACAATTATTATTTGTAAAACATTACAAATTATTTTAGTGTTTTCAAAAATATATTGCACAAAATCTACCTTAGAATGTATATTATCTATGTTTGTTACTTGATATAATCCTATACGAAAAATTAGAAATTCTACATATTTTGATTGATTCAAGCATGTTAATATATTTATACAAAATATGAGCATATGAGACATCCACAAAAATGAGTCTTGAGTATGTGAAGGCTTTGTGTAGTTTCAATATCTCTTTTGCTTCCAAGATAAAACCTCCTATTTTTGGTTAGATTAGTGTTTTTAGCTATTGCGTTGATCAACTAACACCGGTGAACATTAGATATGAAAAAAACCATCATACGTAAATTTTAATTGATATATAATGGTGATACGATTTGTAGCTTGCACTAGATACGTTAATTACTTTTCATTAATACTTCAGATTAGCATCAACATATACTTTCTTCATGAATGATTTCTCCACGATCATATTGAAAGAATTTACTATGTCAAACACATTATTTTTTTGGTATTCTATGTATAAAAAATTATCACATATGTAATCACACATTATTTGGAATCATCAAAACCCTAAGGACCCAATACTCTCATTTTGATGATGATAAATAGTACACACAAGTTTTTGTAAAAGGGGAGAGATACCATATGCTCTTCCTCAAACATATATGAGATCAATAAAAGTCTCTTAGGATCATAACACCACAACACTCTATGCCAAGGACACTATTAGATTTGAAAATAATTTAAGCCACTTCTAAGACTTCCTATTTGATATATCGATAAAAATATTTTTTGAAGACTATTTTAAGTCCATTAACCTAGATCTAAGCATGAAAAATATAAAAAAACACATTATCCATTTTGGCATCATAAAAAATGTAATTATAAAAGACTAAGTCATGCCAAGATATAAATATCTTAACAATAACTCAAGAAATTACAAATTAACATTTGAAGCAACTAAGTCAATGTTAGTGTAATGCCTTTAATTTTGACAATTGTAAATCCAATAAAGAAAATTAACATACGAAAGTGTAAAAGATGATTTTGACGCTAACCAACACACTAAGTGTAACACCTTCAAAATTTATTACAAAAATATTTCAGTTGAACAAAAACATAATAACAATATAATTGAGTGTTACCACCATACTCAATATAAATCTAGCTTACCATACCATACTTACATTAAATATACAAAAAAATGGATTATAACATTAAACATAATACACATTGAATGAGATAAACTTTTATAAACTTATACAAGAGTTTGGAGATTAAATCTGAGGACAATATTATAAAATACAATTAAAAGAGATCCATTAGAACTAATAGTCTAAAAATGTATCTAGACAAAACTAACATGAATAACATGACTTTATGTCTAAACCCAAGATATAGGATCACTCTTCCATAGGTAGTTCATCAAAAGTAGAGAAATCATCCAAGCGGTCCTCATCAAACTACACAACAAAGTTTGCGTTGTCTGCTATTGGAAATGAACAATACCCATGAGAAGGATGATTAGATACTACGTACTTAGTAAGATAACAACACAATAATATCAAGGGTATACAAGTACATAAGGCCACATGGATGAATAAACATGCATATTTATTAAACATGATACGATGAAAGAGAAGATTTGAATCATATTTCCACTATTAGGTATACTATAATCACAATCCATTTCTTATTTACATTGACTTTAATGACTCCACTATACTTAATCTGGTGGAATAAACTAAAGTACCACTTAGGAAAATCATTTGATGGAATGCATATAATACGTCCCAAGGCAACACGTTCCTAGATACTATTCTTAAACCATTGAAATGATATAAATCACCTCTTATGGCAAAATGTTCATGTGATACTATTATTGTCTGGTGGAACAAACACAACACCTCGGTCCTAACTCATATGATCTTTGACTTTAAGTAATTAATACCTTATTAAAGTATTTATCATCATGATATCATCATGAAAACATAAATATAAATATTTTAGGCACATACAACACAAACACATGTTGATTGGGACTTCCCTAAGGGAAAAGGTTGTAACTCCCTTATAAATCCCTAATATCACAAGATAATCATATATCCTCCCATAAGACTTATTTCATCACCAATTTTTTTACATCATCCTAAAATAAAATTATTAAAAATATATCCAAAAATTAAGGTCAAACTCCAACTTCTTACACATGCAATAATGATCTTACCTCTAGAATTACTATTTATAATTTAAGTTATTTTCTCATTTTATTAGAATGACGCTACTCATAATTGCCCTGCATATTTCATGTAACCTGCTTAGCATATTTTAAACCCATTTCCACTTTAGAAATACCAAAATTCTATATTCAACCCATATTAACCAAAATGTTCTTATCTTATCGAAATACCTCAAAGTCTCATTTTATATAACTCATACCCTACTCATCCATCATTTGATCATATTAATTATGATATAATTTATAAAACTCTAAAATATTATCATGGAATAATTATTTTCCTCATTATCATAAAATGACTACAATAAACTTTCAATAGCCACAATACCAAATTTCCACAAAACCCTACAAGGCTGTTATCATTAATTTTTGACCCTTAGTTTATTACATCACCATAAAAATTAACCATATTAATTTCCCCACTTACCATAATTAATCAATACCACATTACAAAACCATATATCATGCTACCTCATTTAGGGTTTCAAGACAAGACTTACTACATGATATACCACATATGCTCATGCTTTCTCATATTACTCAAATTTCCATAATACAATACCACATTATTATATAATAACATTAACAATATGAAAATATTAATATAATAATACCATCATGATAATACACAAAAAAACACACTTAACATTTAGAAACCTCAATTATGACATGTATCCTTACCAAACATCACCAGTATCTAAGCACGGATAATCCTAACGCTTCTCATTTGAGGCCACTTAAAAATCACCTAAAAAGATTAATACATGGTTAGAACTTAAGAAAATAAAAAAAGGAAAAGCTAAGGCAACTAAAGATGGAAAAGGAGAAACAACCAAAGCAATGATGCTATAGGAAGATGTGGGGTGAGTGAGGGTTTGCTACATAGGAATATGATGCAACAAAAAGGGGTACTATATTAATGGGTGATGAAGCACGGAGTTTATCACGGGTGGTTATTGTGTGGGAGGTTGATGCATGTAGGGTATGGGTGGCATGAAGTGTTGGTTGTTGAGTTTGTGGCCCGGATGGGGGACTTAGGTTAGTTTGTGATGCAACTAAAGGGGCCTTGCGTGAGATTCTCATGTAGGTAAGGGTGGATTTGCATGAAGTTTTGATTAAAACAGGTTGATTTTCATGAGGCGAGATAAGTTATGCAAGGATTCTTTGTATGTTAATGGCCGAGAATAATGGAACAAAACATAAAGGTGTTGAAGGAAGGAAGAGGAAGTATAGGGAGAGTTTAATGATGCAATAAATGAGTTGAGGAGAGATAATGAAGGGGTATATATAGGAGAGTGTTGTTGGTGGTGTGCAAAGTTTAGATGGTATAGAGTGAGGCTACATGAGGTGAGAGGTATGGGTAGAGCATGATTGGGGAGAATTTTGTGGCAAAATTTCTATGATAAATCCCAAAGGTTTAGGGAGGTGATGATGGCGGTGATGAATTTAGGATAGGTAAGTTACAGGGTGGAATCTTGATAGATGGGATTTGGTCAGGAGATGAAAAGAATCATGTAGGGAAGAATGGGAAGAAGAAGACCAGAAGTGAGAAGAAAAAGGAAAAGGAAAATAATTTTAGGGTTAAGATTAGAATTCGGTTTGATGTGGTGATAAAATAATATGTATAAGATCAAAATATTAATCATCCAAGATCAATGTTAGGTTAAAATATTAATTCTCTAAAAATTAGGGTTAGTTAAATTTATATTATGGTAATTATAAGTGAGTGTCCACTAATTGACATATACCTAGTGTAAGACTAATAAAAAAAACTTATAAAACAGTAGAAGGTGATGTATAAAAGGGAACCCATAGTGTCCATCATATTATTCAAATGATGACATCCAAAATAAATATGCCTTATCAAAAACCAAAGTTTGTGATTTCAAACGCTTACACAAAAATAGTTTGAGAACTATAATTAACCAAATGATAGAAAAACTTTGGATATCCTCTACTGTAAACCAACACAATCCACATCATGGCTCAAAGTTTTCCTTAATCTGTGCTAAGCCATTTTCTCCCCTCGATAAATAATATTGAGTTCATCATAGGGTCCCATTTAACAAAACCAAGTTAGCACAAGTAATAATAATTCTATAGTGCACTATTTACTAGCATAAGTTGTTAGCAATTTGATATGTTTTTGAAGCATTATTCTATAAAGAGATCTCATACTAATTGTTTTTACCACTTTGCAATGTAATGACACATTTTTGTAAGGAGACGTGGCAATTACATTCCAAATAATCAAAACAAAATATAAAAGACCCCAAAATGATTATTTTTATTCTAGCTAAAAATTAACATCTGCTTATTATTAGGTCATATAGGCTAAGAAGACCATATAATGTGAACGATGTGGAGTCAGAGCAAGAAATGTGTATATGTCACTATGTTGACACTGTCAAAAAAATGACCTCTATAAATGGGGAATGAGAAGATTCTATTTGTCCCTTGTGGTTCTAATGGCTTCTACAACTGACATTGTAACCTAGAGCCACATATCTCTATCTTTCTTTCCCTCATATAGCCTATAAAAGGACGGTAAAATCAAGTGAAAAGGGGTATGATTAGGTAGAGATCAATAGTAAGAATGTTTTATCTAGTGGAAATGAAGGCATTTAAAGGAGGAGTTGAAGAAGAAGAACGAATTTGGAAGAATACAACTTAAAGGTGTACTTTATCCTTTTCTTTAATATCTTCTTCTATTTTTCTTATTTATTTTGCTAAGTTTCTCTAAGTATGTAACTTAGCATGAGTTGAGTTACTTTTGTGGGGAAGATCAAAATGATCCAAATATTGTAATGGCCAAATTGCTATAGTATTGCACTTGTGTTATGTGTATTTCATTTTTAATGTTTTGAATGCTATGTTTCCTATTTTCTAGCCATAAATGGATTTTTCCCAATTAAGTGAAGCTCAAAAAAGATAAGTTAAATTGAGTTAATGTAATACTCTATTTTTTTTGAAAACCCCAATTTAATTATGAATTTTATTATTTAGAAATAAATGTATATTATTTTGAATGATTCATTACATCCATTGAAGTTTAATAACCATAGTTGTTTTTGAAACATTTTGTTCATATTTTCTTGCTTATCCTTATGGCATTGAGACCCGTGAAACTTCCGATGAACTTTTTTCCATCAAAATTCTTTCAAATTATTCTATTTTTATCATAAATGGACTCATTGAATTTTTTTATGAGTCTTTTAGGACATTTCAAAATCTTAAACGAAAACTTAGACAGCGTACTCTTTACCATCTCTTTTCCCCATTTCTATTATTTTAATCCCTGAAATAACGTTTTTAACTTTCTAAAATTTAAAAAACTATATTTAGCATATTTTACTTTTATTGAGACAAAATAATTTAAAATTGTGATATATATTTAACCATTTTTTTAATACAATTAGATATTTTTTGACACAATAAGTTAAAAATTGCATATCTCTTCCTTTAAATCTTATCTAAACTTTACCAAACCAATCCTAGCTATCTAGTGAACATTATAAACAAAATTTTAGTCCTTGATACCCACATATATCCATAACCCCATACTTTCCTTGTTATTTTGTGATTACATTCATATAATAGTATAAATATCTTAACCTTTACTAAATTTTATTCTAACCTGACGTCTCTGCCCATTTTCCCACTAATCTTCTCCGCTAATTTGTAAATTATCCACTTCTTATCCCTTATCATTTCCTCCATTTTTTGTCTCATCTTATTCTCTCATCTTGCTCTATGGTACTCTTTAACTTTTTGACTTATAATTTTTTTTTTGGTTTTTTACATGTTTTAGGTGGGTTTTTGCAAATATTTAAAGAGAAGTCATTGTTCTTGAAGGATTTTATATAGATATTTAGGAGCTATAAATTCTAGTTAAACATAATAAAATTAAAAGTAGATAAAATTTCAGGTGCTAACATGATTAGTTGATTTCATGTATTGTTATATTGAATATGTAATGTTTGGTTTTGTAGGGTTCTTAGGTTTATAGGATTTTTGTGGGTTATTTTTGTGTGATGGATTGGATATTTTATTAGGATGATATTTATGTTATTTATTTTTTAGATCATGTTTTTGTTTAATCATGTTTAGGATATGTATGATTTAGATGAACTTTGAGCATGAACAAAGGGTATCTTTGACCATTGCATGTATTTTTGTGTTATTTTATATTTATATGGTTTAAATGGATTATTTAGTTTTTTTTTGTATTAATTTAATACATCTAAAGTATTAATTTGAGAGTGTATGATTGAAGTTATCATTTAATGAAGTTTTAGCATGAAAAATGACATTTTCATCGTTATACTTGTTGGATGTGAATTTATGGTGTTTTTTTTTGCTTTAATGTGTTCTTCATGTATTCAAAGAATAGTGTGAAAATTTTAATGAGCTATATATTCTTATGGTAAAAGTTATAGCACTTTATGCATTTTTAGGGTTTAGGGGTATTATTGCCATTTTTACCTAAAATCTGATTTGTAAATTAAAATTTTGCATTATAAAATGTCAATTATTGATTAATAATACTTATTTTTTAATTTAATAATTTTTAGATCATAACTACTATTTTATTTAGAGGTGGCAATCGGGTCGGGTGAGTTGGGTTCGGGTCAGATCATAGTGGGTCGGGTCGTTCTTGGATAGGGTCATTTTGGGTCATTTGTCTTTTGCAGGCTAATTGTGGGTTGGGTTGGGTCATTTTGGGTCATTTTCTTGTTTGGGTTGGGTCGATTTTAGGTTGAGTCATTGCAGTTCTAGGTCATTTCAGGTTAATTTGTCAGGTCAGGTCATTTCGGTTTAACTTAATTGGTAGAGTCAGGTTGTCTTCAGGTCATTTTTTTGGTTAGCATGACTAGGTGGGCTTGGCCCGTTTGAGTCATTTCGTGCAATGCGACTGGTTGGTCCTATTGGGTACGAATTTTTTCGAGTTAACTTAATGATCGGGTTATTTCGTGTAATTTGACAGGTTGGGTTTGAGTAGTTATGAGTTAACTTGATGGGTCGATTCGGGTCAAGTTTTGATGGGTTGAGTCAAATTAGGGTCCAGGTAATTATCATTTATTATATTTTAAATATTAGAGATAATCATAAGATTACTAGTATAGATAAATGAAATTAGAATATTAGATGTACTTTATTTTCACAAGTAAGTAATAAATATATTTATAAAATTTAACAATAAAAAATATTGCATGATTTAATCTAATAAAGATATTTATCATTTATTTGATTACTTAAAAAAAAGATAATTTTATAAAATAAAGATGATCATAATATGACTATACTATGTATAATTATTATTTATTACATTGTAAATATTAGAGACAATCATCAGATTACAAGTATAGATAAATAAAATAATAATATTAGATGCACTTTTTTTCACAAGTAAAAAATAAATATATTTATAAATTTTAACAATAAAAAATATTACATGATTCAATCTAACAAAGATATTTATCATTTATTTGATTACTTAAAAAAAGATAATTTTATAAAATAAAGGTGATCATAATATGACTATACAATGTATAAGTATCATTTATTATATTGTAAATATTAGAGACAATCATAATATTACCAGTAAATAAATAAAATAAGAATATTAGATCCACTTTATAAATTTTAACAATAAAAAAAATTACACGATCCAATCCAAAAAAGATATTTATCATTTATTAGATTAATTAAAAAATTATAAAATAAAGGTGATCATAATATGACTATATAATGTATGATTATCATTTATTACATTGTAAATATTAGAGATAATCACAAGATTACTAGTACAGATAAATAAAATAAGAATATTAAATGAGCTTTACTTTTACAAGTATAAATTTTAACAATAAAAAATATTGCATGATTTAATCTAACAAAGATATTTATCACTTATTATCAATTATTTGATTAATTAAAAAAAAGATAATTTTATATAATAAAGGTGATCATTATATGACTATAAAATGTATAATTATCATTTATTACATTGTAAATATTAGAGACAATTATAAGATTACTAGTATAGATAAATGAAATGAGAATATTTAATGCTGTTTATTTTCACAAGTAATTAATAAAGATATTCATAAATTTTAACAAAAAAAAAATATTGCATGATTCAATTTAACAAATATATTTATCATTTATTATCATTTATTTGATTACTTAAAAAAAAGATAATTTTATAAAACAAGGTGATCATAATATGACTTTAAAATGTATGATTATCATTTATTACATTATAAATATCAGAGACAATCATAAGATTATTAGTACACATAACTGAAATATGAATATTAGATGGGCTCTTTTTCACAAATAAATAATAAAGATATTTATAAATTCTAACAATAAATAATATTGCATAATTTAATCTAACAATGATATTTATCATTTATTTAATTACTTGTTTATTAACTTATTATTATGACTTCTTAATGTTGTATTTTTATATGGAAAAATTTATTAGAATATCATTAATAAATGAGGATTCCTAGGGTAAAAGTATAAAAAAGTATAATTTATAAAAAACTATATTTTTAAAAGCTTTAAATGAATAATAAAATGTGTAATTTATTATTATTATAATAGATTTGATGTCTGGTCAGGTCAACGTCAGGTTGGGTTGATGGTGGGTTGGATATATATCAGGTCGGGTCTATGATGGGTCATGGGTTGGGATTGGGTCTAGTCGGGTTAACTATTATCGAGTTAGTGCTAGGTCAGGTCAGTGTCTAGTCGGGTCGGGTTACTAAACTTTTTGGATTTTATTGGGTCGGATTTCACTTGAGTCTGTTTGGGTTGGGCGGATTAAGTCAACTTTTGCTAGCTCTAATTTTATTCACAATTTACAAGTTTAGAGCATATTAGGACTAATTTTGTCATTTTGTACCTAAAGGCTTTAATTTAGATTTTTTGGGGTCTATGTTTAACTTTGACCATTGATTTTACTCTTATAATAGTGGATTTATATGACTATTAAATTGATATAAATATGAATCCCATTAGTAATATTTTTTTTTGTTTTTAAATATAAGCTTCTTGAAATATTTCTACTCATTCTATTGTATGTGAGTTGTAATTTTTGTGAATAGTAAAAATTTCCAAAAAGAGTATTTAACCTTGTTTTGGTGTGATGAATATTAATATTTCCAAAATTTCAGATAATTCAAGCCAAGAGCATGTTGTTTTTTGAATGCGATAGTAATACCCTACATTTCTTATCTAGGTTTTTCAAAATCCTTTTTAAAATGAAAAATTTTAGTTGTAAAAATAGGGGTGTTACAGTCAACCAAAATGATGCATAAATTTTCATAGCCATAAGTTTAAGATTAGGCATTAAAATTAGATTCTCATTGCATGATAGTATCATGGTTAACTTTACACAAGCATATGAATTGTGCAACTTAAAGTTTGCATTGCCCTGAAAGGTGAGAAGTTCCCATCGAGATATATGTTGTTGGTATCTTGTACGGTAGTATGTGTTTAAGTATGTTAATTCTTGCATGTGAGGTGAGTTAAGAGCCCCTCCCTCTACATCTTATTCCACTAATCCTCTTTAACATTATCAAATCTTGCTCAACTTTTCTTTTATTTCTCTTTTTTGGTCATCTATTCTTCTATTTACATAGTAATATTTGAGATAGTATTATCATACTCTTCATGTTGTGATGTCTTGTTCTTAATACCTTATATGACTTCACATACTATAATATTACATAACTCAATATTTGTGGGACACTACTCTATTCACTATTGTATTACTTGGACAACTATGTACACTTGCACGTATACCATGATTGTTTTCTTATATTTAAGTGCCTTTACCACAACCAAACTAAGGTTTTGTGTCATTGATGGGGATTAGCAATATTGCTTAGTTTTTTTGGATAGTTATATTCATAATTTTGTTTAGATTTAGATTTTCCTTTATTTTTATCTTTATTTTTATTTTTCATAGTCTTACAATATTTTTTGGGTATATGAGTGGACCATAAATAACAACACTTATAAATAATGACCATGAGATGAATCGTAAATTGAGACAATTAAATACTAGTTATCTTGTGGACACAACAACAAAGAGAGGAAGAAGAAAAATTTGAGGATTCAATGAGATGAATATACCCACTTGAGGCAACAACATCCTCTTGGTAGGAAAAAAACATCAACAACCAACTAATGGTCTCCCTATATTACTAGCATCTCAACCCATAATGGAAAACCCTATAGTACCTCCTACTAGAGTAACGATAAACACATAAAATATATACTATCTTAGCATATTTCAAACATGATTTACATGTGTTTGATGCATATGTCATATTTAGATCAAGGATATTGCTATGGTTTGTATTCAAATATGTAGTTATTGGCTCATTATTGAAATATGTGATGATCGTTGGAAGTTAAACAAGAGTTTGAATCTACAATAAGAGTTCAAATGCATGGTTTAACAAGAAAATGGATGCATGAGCCTGAAAAGCTACAATTTCAACCATGATGCAATTCAATTTTGGAAAAAATTGAAATATAAAGTTTTAGGTACTTTCAATAGATTTCCAATAAATTTTGAATCATGTTATTAAAATGTTTAACAAAAAATTTATATCTAAAATACCAAATATTGTCCAAATGAGCATAAAATAAGAATAAAGCTACTGCCACACCCAGGACCTGTGGTTCGGTCATTTATCTTCCTAAGTCTATTTATTTATTATAATATTTTTGAGACCTCTATATATGTCTTTTATCTTAGGGTTTATGGATCTTATGTAACACCTCAAAATTTACTATTTTTTTTTAAAGCGGAATAATTTTAAATTAAAATCCATGAATTTTGGGGATGTTACCACCACACTTAGTACCAAACCGATTCTCTCCGACCATTTCAGTATCAAGTGCTAAGGCTAAAAGAAAAAAGTAATCAATTATACATCAAATAATATAAACTTCAAATAAGTGCTAAACGGTAGTAAAATAAAAATCAGAGTATGCGTAAAACAATTATAATTCATGTCCAAAAAGAGAAATAATTGTACAAGAGTTAAACGGTTAATCTCAAAAGCTCAATATAGAGTAACAGTTTAAAAATAATAGATCCGATACAAAAGAAATAATAGAAGGAATATAAAATAACGAGAAGAGAGAGAATACAACCATGACACTTTCAAACTTTAAGCCAAAACACAAACTCAACACTCAGCCTCGACTGATGTCTCGTCCACCTACACAAAGTCAGAAGGGCATACTACTCGTAGGAATGAGCAGCAACCATGAAAAGGATGATTAGTACGCTACGTACTGAGCAAGGTAACCGGGCACTAAGGCTAACACATAAGCACCTAAAATCATGCAGGATAATAAAAAGAGCATAATCCAACATAATAACATAAAGGCATATGAACATCAGGTGAATACACCAAGATCCAATATAGTCTAGATTAATTACTTAATTAATCCTTTATCGAATTACTTCCACACCATGCTTTTTATCAAGTCTATACGAGTACGGGAACCCCAATATTTTTGCCAGTGGATCGGTCTCTAGGGCACTTTGTCTCCCGACCACTATTCTAGCCAGTGGATTGGTCACTTAGGGTATATGCCCTACCACTATTATATGCCGGTGGATCGGTGTGGCCCCTTTCCTTGCACGACGTTCCACTGTAAGCCATTAATGTCTTCCCATATATTAACAGAATGTAGGGTTTGGTTTATTGAACTCGGGATCTCCCACTATTTTAGCCGGTGGATCGGTCACAAGGGTAACATACCCTACCACTATTATACGCCGATGGATCGGTATCTAAGATACCGTAGTCCTTGTCTACTATTATGCCGGTGGATCGATCTGGGCCCGATTCAACATCTTCCACTTTACGTGATTAATGTTTTAAGTATCTTATTCAGAAACTTTCACCCTAGACATGCATGAATCGCTCCCTTTATACTTATCCTCCAACTGACCCATACCACATCATGATAATCCTGCACCATCTATTTTTTCCAACAACCTCTCTTCTGTACTCCAACTCACACCAGAACTCCAACATAGAAATACATGGGTCAAGGCCCACTACTACACACCTCCAAGTCCACTCCACATCTCACTTTAGGGTTTCCCCCCAGAAACCCTAATTTTAGCCTAAGTAGCCTATACTACTTCACCTCACACAACCCAAATCATTTTAACACTTCATATATCACAACTCATAGATTCCACCCTCATAATTACACTTTAATCACCAAGCACACATAATACCACAAAACTCTAAGCAGCCACACCAAACCCTAATTGTCCACAAAAACCCTAGCTCGGTCTCCTACGTATCCTTATACCGCTCCATGTACTATTTTTCATCAAAAGGGTTCAAACACCCAAACAACACTTACATTACCTTTCTCACATCCCAAATCATCTTTCCATATGTAAATTTCACTCCCATGCAGACTTTACACATTCCATGCAACCTTTCAAACTTTTCATGCAAACCCTAAAAATCCTACGTGAAACCCTAATTTCAACCATGCAAAACCCTAGATTTATCTATGCAAACAGTGGCGGAGCCAGGGCTTCCGCATGGTGTCCTGGGACACCACGGAGCCCTGGTTGCAATAAAAAAATTTTACTTGATTTTTAGTTATTAAATATATACAATACGTATGGCGGTATGCGACACCATAGCAAATGACTAAAATGGATGAGTGGTCAGGTAGAAGGGTTCCCACGTAATAAAGTCCGAAGGTCATAGGATCAAGTCCTGTGGTCGTTATTTTTTGAATTTTTTTCACATCATCAAAACGACGTCGTTTTGATATTTTCCCTCCACCCCCAACCCTTACCTCCTCTTTGACTTCGACCGTCAGCAGCTTCCTGCTTCTTCGAGACTTCAACCCTCTAGTCTCAGCCTCTCGTCTCAAGTCTCTCTGTCTCTCAACATCCAGTGGTGAAGAAGAGTGAAGACGCACCACACACACCGCCTGGAGACAGACAACACACATTGCTTGGCACCGGACGGCCTGAGGCCCAGAGCAAGTCGTTGCTGCCTGTGTTGTGCCGCCTGCCTGCTCCTGTGCTCCAGTGCACGGTGCGCGTGCGCCTGAGTAGTTGTTTTGCGCCTCCGCCGCTGCGCCTGCCGCTGCTTGCCGACGGCCGCCACTAGAGCCAAGAAGGAAGAGCCGAAGAGCATAAGCTGCCAATTCTGCTCTACCACCGCCGGCTGTCTATTGCTGTTGCTTGTTGCCTGCCTTCAATTTCAAATCTTCAACCGAGCCAATAGCCACCACAACCCACACAGCTAAGGTAAAATTTAGTTTGTTAAATTACTTATCAAGTTATCATAAATTATTTATGTTAAATTAGAATGTAATTAATTTGTTTATATTTATTGTATTAATTGATTATATTTTTTAGATTATAGAAATTTTAGTTTATCTTATTAATGTAGAAAATAGAAATTGACTTATTAATTAGGTAGAAATTAAAATTAGTTTGTAGAAATCAAATTTTTTAGATTTATAGATTGAAGTGTTTAATTTATTAGTTAGTTTTTGAATTAGTTTGTTCTTAAATTATTTATCATAAATTTATAAATTTATGAAATTAGAATGCAGTTAATTTGTTTATATTTATTGTATTAATTGATTATATTTTTTAGTGTATAGAAATTCTAATTTATCTTATTAATGTAGAAAATAGAAATTGGCTTATTAATTAGTTAGAAATTAAAATTAGTTTGTAGAAATCAATTTTTTTTAGATTTATAGATTGAAGTGTTTAATTTATTAGTTAATTTTAGAACAAACTAATTCAAAAATTAACTAATAAATTAAACACTTCAATCTATAAATCTAAAAAAAATTGATTTCTACAAACCCACCATTAAATCCCATGATGGATGATCCATCCTAATTTATCTTATAGAAACCCACCATTAAATCCCATGCCCACATCTAATTTTCCCTTCCCAATTTGTGGCCCCTAAAAGCAACCTCTTTCATAAAATGTCTACTTTGGAAAATATGATGGAAAAGTTTATGATGACTCAATTAAAACTAAATGAAGAGATTAATCAACCAAAAAAAAACTATGAACGAGGTAGTAAAATAATTGACCTCTAAAGTGGATTCCCTAGCTACACATAATAAGATGTTAGAGCTAGAAATCACCTAATTGGCACAAAATGCTAACTCTTCATCTAGGACTTCGGACATGCTAGTTGGAAATCATGAAGGAAAAAAATGAAATTGTAGTAGATGAGGAGAAAATATTGAGAAATATGTACTTCCAACTCCTTAAAATCCCCCTTTTCTCTTTTCTTTAAAGGCTATTTAAGGCTATGTTAGAAAAGCAATTCGTAAATTTTATAGAGATTTTGAAAAAGTTGCACATTAATGTTCCATTCACTAAGGCTAATTCCAAAATTCCTTCCTATGATAAGTTCTTGAAAGATATCATCTCTAATAAAAAGGAAGTTGGAAGAATATGAGGCCATGGCTTTTATTGAGGAGTGTAGTGTTATAATCTAAAATAATTTGCCTCCTAAACTTAAGGATCCATGCTCATTTTCTATTCCTTATGTTATTGGTTATGTCTCTATTAACCATGATTTGTGTGATTTGGGTGCAAGCATAATATTGATGCTAACGTATATTTTTAAGAAGCTTGTCATAAATGCTTTAAAGCCATCCACAATATCACTCCAACTAGTGGATCAATATATAAAATAATCAGTATCTATACTTGAAGATGCATGTATGTACAGTGGCAGAGCCAGGGTTTTTATTCCATGGTGTCCCCGTAGTGTTACGTATAAACACACAAAATTAATACATATTTTTTTCAATATTTTTAATTTTTTTTATATTAGCTATAAATTTTACTGCAAATGACATCAAATACAAATGTATTTATAATAATCATAAGAATATATTCACTTACCGATTTCTCATTAAATTTTATACCTTGATCTTAAAAAAATTATAGATAATTGGGATAATTTATTTCATACAATTTAGTGACTAAAATAATTAGCTTGATTTTGTGTCTTTCAATTAAAACTCAAACGACTTATCAAACAATAAAAATATTATAAAAATTATAAAGGAAATATCCATATTAATAATAACAATATCAAATATTTAGAATCACTAATCAATTTAGTTACTAGAATCACTTATCAAACAATTTAATGAATTAACTAAGGAATTTACTAAAACTTAATTGATAATATAATTTTAGAACAAACTAATTCAAAAATTAACTAATAAATTAAACACTTCAATCTATAAATCTAAAAAAAATTGATTTCTACAAACTAATTTTAATTTCTAACTAATTAATAAGCCAATTTCTATTTTCTACATTAATAAGATAAATTAGAATTTCTATACACTAAAAAATATAATCAATTAATACAATAAATATAAACAAATTAACTGCATTCTAATTTCATAAATTTATAAATTTATGATAAATAATTTAAGAACAAACTAATTCAAAAACTAACTAATAAATTAAACACTTCAATCTATAAATCTAAAAAATTTGATTTCTACAAACTAATTTTAATTTCTACCTAATTAATAAGTCAATTTCTATTTTCTACATTAATAAGATAAACTAAAATTTCTATAATCTAAAAAATATAATCAATTAATACAATAAATATAAACAAATTAATTACATTCTAATTTAACATAAATAATTTATGATAACTTGATAAGTAATTTAACAAACTAAATTTTACCTTAGCTGTGTGGGTTGTGGTGGCTATTGGCTCGGTTGAAGATTTGAAATTGAAGGCAGGCAACAAGCAACAACAATAGACAGCCGGCGGTGGTAGAGCAGAATTGGCAGCTTATGCTCTTCGGCTCTTCCTTCTTGGCTCTAGTGGCGGCCGTCGGCAAGCAGCGGCAGGCGCAGCGGCGGAGGCGCAAAACAACTACTCAGGCGCACGCGCACCGTGCACTGGAGCACAGGAGCAGGCAGGCGGCACAACACAGGCAGCAACGACTTGCTCTGGGCCTCAGGCCGTCCGGTGCCAAGCAATGTGTGTTGTCTGTCTCCAGGCGGTGTGTGTGGTGCGTCTTCACTCTTCTTCACCACTGGATGTTGAGAGACAGAGAGACTTGAGACGAGAGGCTGAGACTAGAGGGTTGAAGTCTCGAAGAAGCAGGAAGCTGCTGACGGTCGAAGTCAAAGAGGAGGTAAGGGTTGGGGGTGGGGGGAAAATATCAAAACGACGTCGTTTTGATGATGTGAAAAAAATTCAAAAAATAACGACCACAGGACTTGATCCTATGACCTTCGGACTTTATTACGTGGGAACCCTTCTACCTGACCACTCATCCATTTTAGTCATTTGCTATGGTGTCGTATACCGCCATACGTATTGTATATATTTAATAACTAAAAATCAAGTAAAATTTTTTTATTGCAGCCAGGGCTCCGTGGTGTCCCAGGACACCATGCGGAAGCCCTAGCTCCGCCACTGTGTATGTAGGTTGGTATGTTCTTTATCTTGGTTGATTTTTTTATTTAAAAACTAGAAGAAAAATCTAACATTCCAATTATATTAGGAGAACCCTTCCTTTCTATTAAAGGTGCTATAATAAATGTCAAAAATGGAGGATCTCCCTAAATATTAAATGGGAAAAGATAAAATGTGATTTAAGTAATTTTATGAAATTCCCTCTAACTAATAAAGTTTATTAAAAGGTCTACATGATTGATAAGTGTGCACATGAACAACTTGAAAACCATTACTTAGTTGATGTCCTTTATAAGAATTTGGTAATTACTAATTAGATTAATGATGAAGATCCCAAGGCATCCATTTATGCTTAATCTTTAGACTTATGCTCAATCACTACACTTTGAAATAAAAAGATATTCTCAATATGACTGCAAACATTGAAGTCGGTATATGTAAAATTGTGTAATCTCCCAATTGAGTTATAGCATAAGGCATTTTGGGCTATAAATCTACTCAAGATTTATGTGAAGACTACGAGTAAGAAAATAAATCTACAAGTTCATGAGCTAAATGAGCTATAATTAGATTCCTTTGAGAATGCTCCTGTAGAGAAAGAAATGACTAAATGATGGCATGATAAAACTATCCTTTGAAGATAAATTAATCCATGAGATATAGTGCTACTTTCAACCTCATTTAGATATATCTTTGAGTTAAATTTAAATGGTTCTGACCTTTCAAGTTTGTCAGGTTTTTCCAAGCGGTGTTGTTGAGGTATGGAGTTAAATAATAAAAGATATTTAAAGTGAATGGGAAAAATATTAAAGAATTACATTATAGGGGAAATAATTGAGAAAGGGGTCATTTATACTCTTTTTGATCCACCTTCGTTAGAGAATTGAGTGCAATGAGGGTCGGGCTCACGACCATGAAGGGATAAACGAGTACTTTAAGAAGTGTCTTATAGGCTTAGGTTTTATGTACATATGATTTAAATATTAAGCACTTAATTTTTTTAATAATTTAGTATTTATAATCCTATTAAAAAAATCTTAAAGTGATTTCATGCATAAAAAATATTTTCAAGTATTTGTGCAAAAGGTTATCTAAAATTGATTTTATCTTAATCTTTTTGCGTATGAGATCACTTAAAAAATTCACCATAAATTATATAAACATCATTTTTGGTTTACTAATACATATTTGGAAAGATTAAGATATCTACTTTATAGAAAAATAAGAGGACACATAATTTTGACTCTATAGCTCAAGTTATGGTCTTTTTTTTTTCCTTTTTTTTTGTAAAGGTATGCAATGCTCAAAATTATTCCACCAATAAATTGGTTCATCAAACCCATGTACTATTTATTAAACTAATCAACTTGTTTATCAAACTGATAAACTAGTTTAATTTATAGACACATGTGTTTTAGCCTTAGTTTTAAATAATTGACTGGTTAACCATACCCATTGACTAGGTTTTTATTGATCGACTAGTTAGTCAAGATGCTTGATTGGTTAGTTAAGTTGATCGATTGGTTTATGAAGCTGATTGACTGGTTTAGATTTTTCAAAGATTTTCTAGTTGTTGGAATTTAAACATTGGATTAATTTTTACACCCATCAACTAGTGCCAAATTCTATCGTCTTTTATCATTATAAATAAGAGTTGTTAGAATTTAATATAGATTGACAACACTAACACAATTATTCTAAAATCATTATTTTCATATCGTACAAAAATATAAGAGAGTTTTTATCTTATACTCTTAATCCCAACTTAAACTTCTCTAGTGCTCAATTCATTCTTCATATTTAGATAGGTTGTTCTTAAACTTGTGATAATTATATATATTGCTTTTTGACTTCCCTCATATATGATTATATACTTTCATTTCTATATTGAGGAATTATTTTTGAATACAATAACACTTTTCAAGACTCATTATCAAGAGGTTGTGTGTGTCTAGCATTCTTAGAGAGGTCATTGTGTTTTTTGATCCATAAACTTAGACACAATAATTAGGAGAATATGTAAATTGGCTCTTAGAGTGGTCATTGAGATTACAGGCTCATAAAACTAGAAAAGTATTTATCACCAACACATAATAAAAGAATATTTCAAAATCTAAAAGGAAAGATCTTTTATTAGTGGATGTAGATGTTCATTAGACCCTTAAACTACTATAATTCATTGTGTAAAATTAATTTATAATTATATTTTGTTATACCATATTCACCCCCTTTAGGGTGTTTTCAGTCCTAACCATCACATCTCTAGGTGTAACCCTTAAGCATTGACCCCCTAAGCACTCCTCTAGGTATAACATAGGGTTAAAAAGGCAATTGAATTAATGAGATTTCCCCTTACATAAGGTGCTAGCCTGTAGATGCATCGTAAGACAAGCTGCTTCCCGGTTAGCACTCCTCATACTTCAAAGACTCATCGGGATCAACCTTCCTTGTCTACATAACGTGAGAATGATCTGCAATGTAGTTCCTTAGTTGAGATGTATGGAAGATGTTATTCAAATAGGATAACTCCATAGAAAACATTAGCTAATACACAACCTCACCGGCTCATTCTAAGATCTTATCATGTCTATTATACCTAAGGATAATAATCCCTTTCTTGCCAAACCTCTTGACTCTCTTAGTGTGAAATACCCTAAAAAAGACTCTATCACCCACCTTATAACCATAGGTCATCCTTTGTAACTTTTCATAGCTCTTTTGTCAATTCTTGATCCATCATATCTCTTCAATCATTTACACCCATAACACAATCGTATTACTAATATCACTCTAACACAAAGGACTATGACATTTCTTTCCATAAAAGGTTTCAAATGGTTCCATCCTAATGCTCCCTTGGTGACCCTTATAGGAAAACGTGATCCAATCCAACTGATCATCCCAACTGCCACTAAAATCCAACACACATTCTCAATGCATATCCTTTAAGGTTCGAATGTTCCTCTCTATCTGACTATTAGCAATAGGATTAAAATCACTACTTATCTTTAATTTTTACAAAATGTAGACTACAATGTCTTCCATAAGTGTGATTAAAATATTAAATCATGGTTTGACACGATGTATTTGGGTACCCCATGTAGACTCACCACGTGCTTCTTATAAGCACTAGCCTTCTACACCTCAGAATAAACACAATGGATTTCATCAATCAATCAATGGTGAACCAGATTAAATTAGAGCCACTATGGGTCCTCAAAAGACCAATTGCAAAGTCCATGGAGATGTTATCCCACTTCCACACTAGGATCTCAAGTGTTTATACTAATCATACTAGTCTTTTGTGCTTGATCTTAAACTTCTAACAAGTTAAACATTTATCCACAAATTATGCAACTTACCACTTTATATGAGACCACCAATATACCTTCTTAAGGTCCTTATATAGCTTATCTATTCGATGGTAGACGAAATATGGCATACAATGACCCTCATTAAGAATCTTCCTATTTAACTCTACATAGTTGTGGGGCACAAATCACCTGCCCCAATATCTGATACTACCATTCTTGTGAGGTTGAACTCTCAGAACTCTACCATTGGCAATACCATGGTAGATCCTTTTGATATTTTTGTCACTAGGTTGACTAGCTTGGATCTCATAAAAAATGGAGGGTGTGGTGGTGAAGGCACTCATCCTTGCTTCCAAACTACTAGCCATGATCAATTTGATGACCATCTTTGTGAGCTTTTAGCACAAAGTATTTGATAACATGATCACATTTAAAAAATAAGACCTCTTTTGACTAAATGCATCCGTTAAAATATTGGTTTTACCCTCATTGTAAGTTAACTCTGGATTATAATCCTTTACCAAATCCAACCACTTACATCGCCTCAAGCAAAACTTGCAATGAATGGCTTAGAGTTAATGTATCCAAATATTCAATGCAAACACCAATGTAGTGCATTCCTAATTGTGAGTCAAGTAGTTTTGCTCATGCTACTTTAGTTGAAGAGAAGCATAAGCCATAACCCTCTCATGTTGCATCAAAACACACCCTAATCCATACTTAGGAGCATCAATATATACCTCAAAACCATCTAGGATTCTAGGTAATGTAAGCAATGGGGCTAAAGTTAACCACTTATTTGACTCTTTAAAACCCCCACTACACTCATCCCATTAGAAACACATAATATTATTAAGTATATTTGTCACTGGATGAGCTGAATTGGAGAAATCTTAGACCTTGGTGTCGACCACTAAAAAACAACCTTGATCTTTGAAAGGTCCACTAAAACATTATCCCTTTAAATTACATGCCCAAGAAAAGTGACTTAATCTAACCATAAATCACATTTATAGAGGTTGGCATACCACTTAAACATGCTTAAATATGCTAAAGTCTATCTTAGATACTGCTCATATTACTCTTGACTACTTTAATAGATGAGAATGTTGTTGATAAACTCCACGATGAATAGATCCAAGTAGAGCTTTAAAATCTATTTCATGAGATCCATAAATGTTGTTAGCGCATTAGTATGTCCAAAAGGAATACTTTTGAAACCATAATGGTCGTACTTGGTCTAAAAAGTTTTTTTTAGTATGTCTTAGTCAGAAATCCTTAATTAATGGTAACCTAATTAAAGATCAATCTTCAAAAACACCGTGGCCCTTTGATTTGATAAAAAAAAATCATTGATGTGAGGAAGAGGATAATGGTTCTTCAAAATTACATGATTAAAATTTCATTAATTGATGCACAACCTCAAAATCCCATCCTTCTTCCTAATTTGATTGGATGTAGCCTTTCTCAAACAAATCCTCTATCTAAGCCTTATGCTCCTTCATCTCTATGAGTGACATATGATATGGTGCCTTAGATTTTGGCTTAGTTCTTAGAGATAAATTGATGGTAAAATTAATATCTCAAATCAACAACATAGCTAGGATATTCTTAGGTAACATATTAGGATATTATCAAAGCACCGAAATCTACTCTAGCATTGAATTGCATGTCTTAGTATCGTAAAAATCACACAATTAAAGAAAATAACCATTATAAACAAAGTTGTCGAATGTGATAGCAAACACAACCTGCGTAGAGAGGCTGAGCTTGCATCTCTGATAAGAGACCTTATCACCCATTGGTCCTCAAATAATTGTGTGTTCTTGAGTGTAACCTATCACTACTTAATGCCTTCCCAACATATCAATACCAACTAAGGTATATCTAGTTGTACTAGGTCTAAATGGAACTCCACACCACTAATATTCAAGACCACACCTTTATAGAGTCTATAACTAATCCTATCTCCCAAAGGCAACACACAAGGAGTGGAAACACTAAAAGATAGAGATAAAAAACTATAGCATGAATGTAGAAGACATAGAATAGAGAGATGCATTAGAACTATAGAAAAAAACAATGATCGAAAGGAGGAAATAATGTGCATATTGGTAACCATGTTTGATTGGTGCTTAGCCTTAAATCAACTGGCCACAATCATGTGGCTATCTAAAGCAGATATAATAAAACTGCTTGATCCCTAACTATATTAAAGCATACATGGTCTTTTAGCCTTTGAATAACTAGCTTTGTTGGCTACTCTAATAGGAGGAACTTTGGGTGCCTATTGCTGCTTCTATTTAATTGATCTTGTTTTATACCCCTAAGTTTGATCCCTCTTGAAATTCCCACATGAAACCAAAAAACATATAGGACCTATGTCCCCTATTGGCACAATCATGACACTACACCTTATTGTCAAAGCGATGCATGCCATGGTGATCTTACCCACACCATTTGTAGTGAAAGTGACTATCTGGGAGATAATATCTTAAGTTACCACCTAAATAACCTCCTGGTTAAGGTATTACACTCATAGGACTAACATGCCCTAATGCCATATTGGCCACTGAATTGGCCTTCTTCCTTATTCTATGGTGCTGACTACTCTCAAAATTCTTTTTCCTCTAGCCTAGGCTTTTTGAGATTGAATCACCTAAGAGACCTTTAAACCTTGCTCGTAATTGGCTAATAAGTTTGATGGGGTAAATCCAATGAGACAATCTTGATATATGATTCCAAGGCTAAGCTTAAAGTGGTGAACATTTATTTCCATTTTATCCTCTAGCTTTAGAGCAAACTTGACTAGGTTTGAACACTTAGTGTATTATTCCTCAACTAGCATGACATCCTACTAAAGAGCCATGAATTCATCGTAATTTTATATACAAATATGGGTCATATAGAAATGAGCCCTCATGACCTTCATAAACTACTACCAATTTGTCGACTCTCCACCTCTTTATCGAGTGCTCCTTCACTAGGTGTTCTCTCTTCCTCTTAGATATTCCACGACCATATCCACCCTTTTATCACTCGGGTAACCAAAAATGGTGAAGTTATTCTCCATATCTTATACCCATCTCTCTAAGATTTTTCGTTCCTCCTAGCCTTTGTATATTGTTCACTGATGATGACCAACTCTACTTAGCTTGTTCTTTGACACTGGTGGAAGTGTGGGCGATAATGATTGTGGAGCATGGATCTAGCTCTCCATATAGGCATTGATCATTTCCATAAAAGCCTCCATATGTGCAAAGTGGTGGTTTGCTACCAACGATCTCCTTAAAGCTTAAGTAAGTTAGAGACAATGGAGGTAATCAAGCACTAGGGCTTGTACCACAACCACACATAGCAACCAAAGGTTTAACAACACATTCCTAACCCACTCTTACTCATAGGATATTTCAGGTTTCAAATATTCAAAAATTTAAATCACTTAATCAAAAGATAATGCAAATATGTTAAAACATTCAACCTTGAAACAAATGTTTTTAGATTTTGAGTTTAGAATGATCAAATCCCAACTTGTAAAACCCTCATTTATCACTAACAAAATTTTTTATTTTTAAATAAAGTCTTGCGAAAGCAAAATGCTAATATCTAGGGAAAACTAGGGTATTGCCATCGCACCTAAGATAGAAAAATTATCATCCTTCTCATACTATATATAAGGTTGTGGTACCAATGAAAACCAATCACTTAAAAATAAGATGCATTAATAACATAAAAGATAGAATTAGTTTGGTTACAAGTATTAAAGCATAGTTAGGAAAAATACATATCAAACTAAAATCAAATAAAAATATAGAGATTTAAATATCCAAAACAAAATACCCAACATGATACAAAAGATGGATTTGTGCTAGATGACCAAACTCTCTCCAATCACCACAAGGGATCCAAAAACAAATTTTGACTACCAACTGACTACTCCTACTTGCATAGGGTCCTTTGCTAATGGGATTGAGTAGGCGATCAAAAGTGGCCACATCAGTATGCCATATATTGAGTAAATAAATTTACTCTATCATGAAACTCAAGGAATTGTTGGATAAAAATTAATACACGTTAGATTCACATAATTCAAGAAAGATACATTCGCATCCTTCAATTAGATATAACATAATATGTCATGTAACAACAACTTACACATGGGAATCTTAACATCATTTGAAGATATATTTTATAGGGATGACACTTAAGAATTCCAATTCCTTATTTCTTAATGATATCATTCTTATCACACTATTCAAGGAGCTATCATGGGTCTCTTTAGCAACATAAGCATAATAGATAGCATGCAAAGAACACAAGGCCATCCAAGGCATCACTAGGTCTTTTTAATTATTATCTTTATAAGGGAGATCACATAATCCGTATTTATTTAATATTATTGAATGAGCAAGTGAAGTCCTCCACCATGAAATTAGTCATGGTAGCACTATAGGAAATGAAGTCCCAACTAATATTCATGGGAAAAAAGTCCCAACTAAAAAGAAACAAAGTCCTGGCCAATAAAATAAAAAACATAGTCTTGGCCATCATATCGCTAAGTATGATAAACCTTCAGTGTTGGTACCCCCTACGTACTCTCGTAAGTGTAATATAGAGTATAATAGGTATTAAAATTAATGAGGGTTCCATCACTCAAAGGTTTATGCCCTTAGGTGCATCATAAAATAATCTACCCTTGGCTAGCTATTCTGAGAGTCTGAGAGATGTAGGATCAAATGGATTCTTTTCCGTTTAAGTGATTAATATTTTATTATGAAGAGAACAATCATTATAGGCCAATCACATCATATTCATCAAATTCCCCATATACGAGGGTTCCACATTTTTCACTAATGGAATGGTAACATATTCTAGATGATGCCAAAACCTTAATTAATTCCATTCATGAATCCATTATCAATTATTAGAATTCTAGGTCAAATCCTATGGATAAGGTAAAACCATGATTAGATATCCAAGGATAGATCATAATAACACCATACAAGATCCTTATAAACCAGCTAAGAGACCCCTAAAACTAGAGGATTGGGTTGGGTCCACAACGAAGTACAACACCATACTAGCAAACAAATCGAACAACTTGTTTTAAGATTAACCAGTCAGCTGGTTAGACTAGTTAATTGATTAGTTATGAAAAGCAGATAACTAAAATCCTAACATTATTTGATGAGTGGATTGAACTAGCTTATAACTAAACTAATTGACTTTTTTTTCCAACCACTTGATTATTTGCTCATAGAAACTAACACACAAAGTTCTAGAACTTGGCGACTAGTCAGATGAACAAGTCAATTGGTGGCAAACTAGTCTAATGGTATCCACTAAAACTATTTGACTAGTTCCTTAGGAACACATCTACCACATACATTTCAAGTATAACTCATGCATCTACACTCCATATTAAGCTATCATTCCGTGCATACAAACCATTTTTCCACTCTAGATCACAGATTTAGCATGCCATATACTAAATCATGATTGGATTCGCATCATTTATCAAGAATCATGCTTTAGCATTGGAATTCTCATCTCAAGGCTAAAACTTTACAACATGCTTCACATACCACTCAATCAAATTATCAACTTGGTATAACTACTATAATGCTTATATGCCCTTCAAATCATGAAACCATAGCAGTAGGCACTATTACATTGCTTGGAAATCCAAGCATTCATGCGGGAATATTTGTACCAATGATATGCTAAATATCAAATTTTATTACCAAAGACCATGCTAACACGAAGATCATACTAACATATCCTTTTCATCATTTTCATTACACATAAGCAAGAATGATATTAGCAAACACACACATAAAAGAAGAAAATTATAATTCTGTATGAATACTTTAGAGGGGTTAAATAGATTATTTTGTAACAATAATTCTAAATTAAAAATTTGTGAGAAATAAGTAGAATAATAGCACATAATAAACACACGATTTATAGTGGTTCAAGAAACTCTAAGAGTTTCTCTACATCCACTACCAAACGATTTATTCTTTTGGATTTGAGTCTCTATTAATTTATAGTGGGTATTTGATGATGATCACTCCTATTTTGAATTATGAGCATAAAATCTCAATGACCATATAGGAGATAATTTATAATTTTCCAAGTTATCATCTCTAGGTTTATGAGACTATAGTTTCAATGATCCCTCTTAGGAATGCTAGAAAACACATCATTGTTCACTTGAGTTTGCAATGACGAGTTTGAATGAAAACAATAAGAATCTTCACTATATAACACATAAAAGTGAGTAATCACCAGTGAAGATTTTTATCTGGCTAGAAAAAATAATAATTACAAGTGTATGAGAACTCTACCTAGCTATAAAGAACAAGTTGAGCACTAGAGAAGTTTGATTTCGATTTGAAAGTGTGAAATTAAAACTCTCTTTGGTTCTTTGTAAGATTTAAAAATGATGATTTTAGAAAAGTTATGCTAACTTTATTGATGTTTATTAAAGTTTAACAACTCTTATTTTTAGTGCTAAAAGATAGAAAAAATTGGCACTAGCTTTTAGGTGTAAATCTCACAAATGCCTAGAAAAGTCAATCGGTATTCAAAGTAGTTGATTTGTTTTGACTAACCTGTTGATGGATTTAATCAGAGTCTAAAACACATTTTTCAAGGCATAAAACTGGTCAATCAGTTTTTATACCAACTGTTTGGTTTTGAGAAACTAGTTGATCAGTTTTGAGAAACTAGTCTATTGGTGGAATAGTTTTAAGCACTACACACCTTTACAAAAATACCATAACTTGATCTATATAGCTCGAAATTGTATGCCATATTTTCCCCTATAAACTAGTCATCTTAAGCTTTACAAAGAAGTATTATTCACCTAAAAATAATTCCCATGGGATATATGCAAAGCTACTTTAAATAAAATTAATTTAAGATAACCTTTTGCACAAATACCTGTAAGTATTTTTGATGCATGAAATCACATTAAGATATTTCAAACTTAATTTTGAATAGGATTATATATATCAAATCATTGAAAAATGTTAATGCCAAATGCACGAATCATATCTACATAAAACCTAAGATTGTAACATACTCTTTAAAGCTTGACTCTTGGTATCTTTGAGCACACTTGCTTATCCCCTCATTGTTTATTTATTCAACAATTGACATTGAAGTTATTGAAGAAAGAGTATTATTTTGTTGTCTTTATTTATCTTTAGCTTGTGCTTTAGATATGATTTGTAAACTTGATTTTATCAACATCCATGTCATAGTTAAGTGTTGAATACTTTAGTTTTTATTATGATACATGCACACTTAATAAGATAAGTTAAATTTTATAATTCAGTTTGTTATCATAAAAAACTTAATAAGATGAGTTAAATTTATAACTAAGTTTTTTATCATCAAAACTAAGGTTGATTGACCTATGAGGTCAACAATCTCCCCTTTCTTGATGATGATAGACAAAAGGATGCTAATATCACGAAATATGTAGTATAGAAATGTGAAAGTGAAAATTAATACATTTTCTCAAATCATATGGATCATAGAATGGTCATTTTGCAATAAAACCACACAAGTATCATATTAATGATGATATGATGATCAGGCAGGTTTCCCTTTTGTCATCAACAAAAGGAAAGGGCTTTAGGAAACTATATTTCCAATTAAAAGGGTAAATGTATAAGGAGTTAAATATATAGGGAGTGGATTTCCCCCTCAAGATATGCACATTCTCAATTAAAGCACAAGGAGATCAATCATACTTAATATTATCAATGAATAACATAAGTGAAATAAATGTGACTTATCTCCCCCTTAGGTTATGTCTAGGGTAGTAAAACAAATGATCAAGTAAAAAAATATGCACTTCCTAAGGATATGCATATATTAGTAATAAGATTATGATCACTTAAGATATTACTATCTTCAAACAAAATAAGTAGTGGAAGTAGAGATATGAGTAAAAAGATTCAAGGGAATGATTCATATATGATATAAAATAAGGCATGGAGTATTTAATGAGTCATAAAGATATTCAAGTAATATAAATGATATGAAAATAAATTTTAGGGTTATATAAATCCATTTAAGTCAACAAATAAGAGGGTGAACATGAAAAGGATTATGCAAATATGTGAAAGTGTGCCTCAACATGAATAATGATCAACATGAGAGCGTAACAACAATTTTATCTTGAAGTTTATGACACAAGACCTTATCACATGTTTCCTTTTATCGGTGTACAAAAAACACAAAGAGAATATGGAATGGGGTGAATAATCCATTCAATGAGTAACTTAATGTGATGAATTGGAGATGAAGAAAAGTGTGTCAAGGAAATGCAAGATTATCACTCATTTGAGTGAAGTAATACATTTAAGCATAATGAATATATTTTTTAACATAATGCAGAGATATGATAATCATCTTGTGCTTGAGATATCACAACTCACAAGTGAATCTAGAAATGGAGTAATGTGATCAATTAATTTCATATTTTTATCTATCAACCTAGCTAGTAAATAAAGTGTGGGTGCGGTTAAGGTTTATATAGAAGCATATAGTTAAACGGTTGCATTAAGATGATATCAAGATTTGAAACTTTACATATAGGGGCATAACATCACTCAAGAGTTAATAACATAAGGAAACACTAATGTATAGCTCATAGAAGCAAATGCCATCAAGGAATTGTATATTCCTAAGCATAGTAAATGATGTGAGAAAGAACATCATAGTTGCAAGTATATTCCCAAATAAGAAATGGGCAATTTAGTGTTGCACTTGGTTATGCAAAATCAAGAGTAAAATGAACATATTTAGGTCACATATTATTTTTGCACAAGTTTAATCTAGAAAGGAAGTGTTTCAACTCCCTATTATGCCCATATTGTATCAATTGTTTCCCTTTACTAGTAATAAACATATAAGTAGTATAAGGGAAGAGAAAAAGGATGAAGCATGCACACAATAACCAAAATTTAAAAAATGTGGTGAATTAGTGAACATGAAAATTATATTGATGTCAAAACATAAAATATCATACATGTGCATCAAATATGAGCATTTAGTCATCAAAATGATACTTTTTAAATGTATGGGTGCAAAGCAAGCAAAAGACACATGTACTAAGAACTTCCCATTTCATGCAATATCTATAAGTAGAATGAACACCAATAGGATACCACACTCATCACACCTTGAATACATTTATTACAAGGGATAATAAAATAATTTAGGATGCCAAACTCACCTAAGCTATGGATATACAAAGCATTAGGAGGTATGTATAAGTATACCACACCCACCTAAACTAGACACCGAAGCAATGTTGGCCTACCACAATATTAATCCTACCCCTAATAAATATGTACATACCCCTACTAATCGCAATCCAATAGAGAAAAAAATAGATATAGAGTGAAATAAATAATATCTACAAAGAAAAATTGCCCTCTAACTTCCAACTAGCCACCCCAAGAGTTGAAGAAAAAGGCTCGCAAGAAATCTTAATTTCCATTATTAATAATTATTATGTGATATCACAAATCACCACTAAATTCTATTACTAACCCATTAAGTGTTTCCAAGTGACACCCTCAAAATTTACTACTGATTTTTTTTAAAGTTATATGTGGAAGCTAAGATAGTACATTCAGGGTGCTACTGCTGCACTTGGTACTAGGTCAGTTTCCTCTACCCTTTTGTTACCAATTGCTAGGGTTAAAATATCACTTCATTTAACTTCAAGGACACAATTATAAATCGGATTAGTGAAATATTTAAAGAAATTAATTAACATTTCAATTCCAACCTGCTAATAGTGCTTATAAAAATATTAGTGAAAGGAAATATAAAAGGATAATAAGAAATATAGAAACTTTTAGTTTAAGTTACCCAATAGAACCCCAAATAACCCCACACTCTTAACTTGAAGGATAGGCTTAAATAGAGCTTATGAGCTAATCTAAAAAGCTCACGGTGCATTGAAAAACCAAGGTCCCAAGAAAGGAACCCTTCAGTACAATGGTGCTGAGTAACATATTTTACAAGACTAATATGCAAGGCTCACATGGAACACATCAAATGCATCACAATAATACAAGAACATTTAATTATGTATATATTAATAGAAATGTGATAATTATTCATATAACCACATAACATCAAGACTATATACTATCAATGCTCATTCATCTAGAAATAATTAGAACTTACTAATGGAGCATCAAAGCGACACTCTTTGTAGTATAATTAGAAAACCACATCATTCTTAAGTTATAACCATTGTCACAATTCTCATAATCAAACCTACAACTTCTTGATACACAGTTAGGCCCATCAACACAGCCAATACACACACATCATCATAGGTAGGCACAAATGCTACTACCAAATCATAGGTAGGCACAAATGCTACTATTAAATCATAGGTAGGTCCAAAGGTTGCTATAAAACCACAAGTAGGCACAAAGGTTTCTATCAAACCATAGTTATTTTAGTTCGGATAGTCTCTCTCTCCATGCCCGAGCTCCCCCCATGGAACCCGAGCAAGATTGAAGGCTCCATTGATCTTTCGAACATTTTCCTTAAGCTCCAGCCCATTTTAGTGATCTTTTTCCCCTGGTCTCGATTGTTCAACTGTCCCCTCTGTGCGCGCATGGTGCAATGGGGAACAATAAGAGAAACACGCGAAGTCGAATGATGGGGAAAACCCCAATCACTGCTCTCCCAATTTCAAAAAAAGGTGCAAGCTCCAGTGAACCATCTCCAGATGTCTCAAGCTCATCAAATTCCATTATTTCTTTAAAGGATTGTCCCAACGAAGTGATTTCGAAGAGGAAAAATTGTGCCACAATCGATAGGGATGTGGGCTCGCTGAGTGGGGACCTTAATTTAGCTTTAGATCTGATTCAAGTGTCTAATGAGGAAAAGCAATCCTCCCCAATTCATGAAAATGTTGAAAATTGCCCAATTTTGAACCCCCAATCGACACTTGTAAGAGAAAAGACCTAATTGTTGCAGACGAACTCGAGCTTGAAAGAGCCCTTGAACAATTTGACAGAAAAGAATCCTACGTCCTCAATGCCCTCCCTTCTATCTGATTCTGAGGATGCAATGGAAAGAGAGGATCAAAGACCAAAAGAAATGCAGGCAGAGCCCCAATTGACTGAATTCGAGCAAAAACACAATCTAAATGGTGAATCTCAGGTACCTAACTCAAAGCCAAAAACTTTTGCTGGACTATTCCCTGATATTGCATCAAAAAGATGTGAATTTATACCCCCAAAGGGCGATGTTGTTTGCGTTTCCAAGAAAAAACATTCAATCGATGGATGAGTCTTGGGGTGCTTGTTTGCTTGGATGTTTTGTTGGGTTGAAAGCTGACAGATACCACATGGGGGTGGCTAAGCATACGATTAAACAACCGTTTAAATATATCATGCACACCTCTGGGTGGGTTATTCTGAAATTTGAAGATGAATTTGATAGAAACAGATCTTTGGCTGGAGGTCCTTACATTATTCGGGGTAAAGCATTTGTGCTTAAAGATATCCCAAAATTGTTTTCATTCGGCAATGAAGAAATTACTAAAATTCCTGTATGGGTTAGATTAGTTAATCTACCCATGGAAATGTGGAACTGTGGTGCAATCAGTGAGATTGCCTCGTTTATTGGTAAACCAATACTGATTGATGACTTCACTCTAGAAAAATCAAAAATTGAATATGGTAGAGTGCTGGTGGAAATCGATATTAAAGGGAAACTACCAGCTGCTATAACTGTCAGAAGGGAGGAGGAAGAATACATCCAACTGATTGAATATGAAGATCTTCCTTTGGTGTGTGGTAGCTGTGTATCCCTTGGTCATTTGGCTTCAAACTACTTGCTGAACCCGACCAAGAAAAGGGAAAACATTGTTAATCATGTCTCAAAAAGTAGACAGCCACCTTCCCAAAATGCAGCTCCACCAACCACAGTTCCTGTTGAGGATACCAATGATCAAGATGAACAAATCAGAAGGCCCAGAGAGAACATGAAGGCTGCAGATCCTGAGAAGATAGTTCCTGTAGAGAATAACACCAGGGATAGCTTAGAGATGGGGCAGTCGAGCCTTGACACACCTGAGGGGATTATCCCAGATTCATAAGGTGATACTACAAGAAAAAGAGGGAAGGAACCCCTGTCTGATATGGATCCAGCATTACCTCCCAGTGTCCTCCCTTATCTGTCAAAGAAATCGACTAGGACTATTAACCCTGGTTCTCCTGACCCTCTGAATCAAGTGACTGTTGATGGGTGGCAGCAGGTTGTTTCCAAAGCTGCAAAAAGGAGAAAGAAAGCTACTAACATCAAGCAACTCAGAAGAAGCTCCCAGCCAAGATGGGTATCAAGGCAGGATAAAGTCCCATGAATCTACTCCTCTAGAACATAAGGGGAATGGGTTCTCCTTTGAAACAAAAAGCCCTTAGTCAGTTATGTAATAATAATTCTTGTTCATTACTAGGAATACTGGAATCAAGAATAGAAGCTTCAGCAGTGTACCCCCTTCCTTTCCCTCTTCTCCCGCCAGCCTTCTCCTTTCCCTTTCTCTCTTCTGCCACGCCCGACCACCATATCTGCCATGGTCGAGCACGCCGCCACCTACAACTGCCACCGGCCACCACCTACCTCCCTGCCCTCTCTTTCTTCCTCTCCCTCCCGTCATTTTCTTCCCCAATTTGAACCAAACCCCCCTGTACCATAGCCGTGTACCCCCTTCCTTTCCCTCTTCTCCCCTTCTCTTTCCCCTGCCAACCGACCACCACCTGCCACCCTTGTCCTCTCGATCGGCCAGCCGCTTCCCCCTTTCTTCTCCCTCTTATTTTTCCTCATCTCCCCAGCCATTCATTCCCTATAAATTCAAACCCACACCCCTTCCCCCGAGCCTCTTCTCCATTTTCTCCTCCTCCCATTCGTTCCCCATTTTTTTATCACCGCCAGCCTCCGCCGCCTGAACCACCAAGCCCAGCCCCTGCGCCGCCTTCTGCCACCGCCCACTACCACTCTGCACCACCACGCCGCCCCTCGAGCCCTACACTTCCTCCCTTCTCCTCCTCTTCCTTTTTCTTCCCAGTTTTTCCCCTTACCGTCAAGCCACCTGCAACCGCCGCTTCCGCCGCCGTCCGGCCACCTCTGCCGCCACCCAACCCACCGTTCGACACCCTGCAACCCCCTCTACAACCGCCATGTCTTAGTTGGCCGAAACCAACCCTTGCACCCCTCCATTTTTCCCTCCACTTTTCCTTCCTTCTCAACCCTTCCACCTCGACCCACTTCGGCACCCACCTTCGCTGCCTTGCCGCCGCCGTCTCCGCCGCCTTAAGCCGCCGTGAAACCACCCTTAGCCTCCACCTACACCCCCTCTACACTTCTGCACCATTCCCCTGCCTTAGAACCTCCCCTAACCACCTTCTTTTCTAGCCTAAAGACCCTAACCCGAAAATGATAAATCTTGCTTCCTTCACCCCTCTTTGAGCCTTTTCCCTTCTCTTCTCTGCATGAAACTCACGCTGCTCATGCAGCGTGAGCTCCCCTTCATTTTAAAAAAATTATTTGGCTAATTTTTAAGGTATAATGTTAGTTTATGTTAAGTGTTTTATTAATTAAAATTTATAAAGTTTTATACTTGGATTCTTATTTCTAACATAAATATGATGGATATTATTTTTAGGTGTGAGTTGCTAATTATGCTTGGTAAGATTTGATATTTTGCGGGATTAAGGTAACCGTTAATCCTCCCTTAAATATATGAAAAAACGCATGCTAGCACATTTAGGGTTTAGTATGATTTTATGCATGTTTTGTATGCTTAGCATGATATGTTTATGGTTTCTTATATTGTTTGTTAAAAAGAAAAAGCATGATAACTTTTGTGCCATATGTAGGTACGTTAAATAAAGAAGGAGTTGGAATATGGATAGAAATGTTAAATACTTGTTTATGATGTACCATGTTGTTAATGCATGAATGATGTTGTTGTTTAAGGGTATTTTAGTAATTATGCTTATGAGGTATATAAATCAATGTGTGTAGTTGCTAATGAGTATTATGTTGAAAAATGATAAGTTGGTGGACTTAGATGATAAAAATGAAGTATTAATATCATTATTTTATGTAGTGTTAGTAAATTCATAAAAATGGTGAATAAAGGGGTTGAGTGGAAATTTTATAAGTGGAAAGGGTATTTCGATAATTTTTGAGATAAAAGAATAATATGAAAATTTTATGATTAAATGGCCAAATGATAATTTACAAGTAAAGGATAAAATCGTAAGTTGTGAGAAAGAAGGGTAAAATGGTAATTTTGGAAGTAGGGGTAAAATAGTAATTTTGGATGAAGGAGGGCATTATGGTAATTTTGGAGGTAGAGGGGCAAAATCGTAATTTCATAAGTAAAAGGGTAATATGGTAAATTTTATAAGTGAATGGTGAAGTGGTAATTTACAAGTAAAGGGGTAATATGGTAATTTGGGAAAGAAGGGCAAAATGGTAATTATGTATGGAAAGATAAAGATGGTAATCTTGGATGTGAAAGGGTAAAATAGTAATTTTGGATGAAGGAGGACATTATGGTAATTTTGGAGGTAAAGGGGCAAAATCGTAATTTCTTACGTAAAGGGTAATATGGTAAATTTTATAAGTGAATGGTGAAGTGGTAATTTATAAGTAAAGGGGTAATATGGTAATTTGGGAAAGAAGGATAAAATGGTAATTTTGTAAATAAAAGGATATTATGGTAAACTTGGGAGTAAGGGGTAACGTGGTAATTATGATAACGACCAAAGGTAATTTAGAAATTAAATTATGATTGTAGAAGGGCAATTGGATAAGTATGATGCTATAGAAGGATAATTTGGTAAATTAACCAATTGCAGGGCATTATGGAAATTTTAAATATGGAGAAGGGTAAAATTGGTAACTGTAATTATGAAGAGGGGTAAATTAATTATGAGGAAGGTTAATTTGGAATTTATAATGATTAAAAAGGGTAAATGGCAATTAAAATAATTGAGAGGGGTAAAATGGTAATTATGATAAAGGAGAAGGGCAATTTGGTAATTTGTTCAACTAAAGGGGCAATTTGGTAATTTAGCCGATAAAAGGGTAAAGTGATAATTGTTTAACCAACTAAAGGGGCAAAATAGTAATCATGATAATGAAGGAGGGTAATTTAGTAATTTATCCAACTCAAGGGCAGTTTTGTAATTATAACAAAGGAGAAGGGCGATTTGGTAATATAACCAACCAAAAGGGAAATATGATAAGTGTAGTCATTATGAGGGGTGAATGGTGATTTAAAAAGTGTAGGAGACAATTTGGTAATCTAAAGTGGACAAGGGGTAATTTGGTAATTATGCAACCTTAAGGGTAATGTGGTAATTTATCAAGTAAGGAACGGATACTTAACAATTATATAAGTAAAGGACAAATGAGTAATTTGTACCTAACATGTCTTTGAGATTGTGGAACATTATAATATGATTCAAATAATGCTGATTAGCCAAGTAAGAGTAGTTGATAATTAGTCTGGCCTTAATGGTTTCTCTGTGATATTCTGGATAATCATCTGAATAAGAAACGATTAATGATATCAGAACGATTGAAAGTGAATAAGTATCGGATTATCGTGCTTTTCGTGATCACCTTAATTAAGACACTATTACTTAAAGTGAAAGACCTCGAGATCGGGAATGGTGACTCCTTAGGGGTCGCTACCCTAAGGACGTGGTTTAGTCCACGATTATTCTAGTATTTGCTGGTGTGCCTTTATGCCCCAGCCAGGCCCTATATCTTACTCTTTCTAGCTCTACGGACCTAGTTAGGGGGTATGCATACTTATGGATTAGGTGTCCTTGTCGGTAGGGTACTGAGTTAGATTTATGCACCAGTACGACCAGGGTACCTTTGCGTCCTTGGGTTCATGGTTAAAGGGTACTGAGTAGCTGATATGCACCGGTACGACCGGTGTACCTTTGTGTCCCGGGTTATCGATCTCCCATTCGAGGCAAATAAATATGATTGATGTGCTGATTAAAGAAAAGGAAAGACACTATTATTGAAAGTGAAATATTAATGAGCCGGGCCCAGATGATTATGATATTGAGTACCGGTCCACCGGTTATAATAGTGGTCAGGAGCATTGTGCCCTGGATGATGAGTTATATGTATCCCGGTCCACCAGTTATAATAGTGGCCAGGAGCGTTGTGCCCTGGATGATGATTCTTTATATATCCCGGTCCACCGGTTATAATAGTGGTCAGGAGCGTTGTGCCCTGGATGATGAGTTATCTGTATTCCGGTCCACCGGCAATAACAATAAAATCGGTTATGTATGTGAATAAGATTATGGAAAAATACTAATCATTTATAGTGGAACACCATGTGAGTCGGGGCCAGACCGGTCCACCGGCAAATAATAGTGGTCAGGTGCGTTCTGCCCTGTGTGTTTATCTTCCGGTCCACCGGCAATAATAGTGGTCAGAGGCGTTCTGCCCTGAGTGTATACTTTCCGGTCCACCGGCCATAATAGTGGGGTTCTCGCACTCACATGGATATAAAATATGACATTGATTGAATGATGATGGAATAATGGCTTAAGGCCCGAATGTATTGATCTCACACTATGACATGGCTTAAGGCCTAAAGATATCGATCGTGAATTATAACTTGTGTTATGTGTTATTGTTACGTATGCACCTCTCATTATTTATGTGCGTGACTTGCATTATGTGCCGTATGCGGGCCTGTCTTTAAGTGTGGTATTAAAGGGTTACTCAGTACCGTAGTACTGAAGGGATTCCCTTTATGGGGCCCCTGCCTATTCAATGGGCAGTGCCCTTACAGGTATTTTCAGGTGCTACTCAAGTGGGTTACGGGAAGGAGAGTAAGGAATTTTCCGGTATCATGGTTTTTTCTCTTTCTCATTTAAATTCTTGGTTTTAAATGTTAACTTTGTTAAAGTAACCACCATTGGTGGATTTTATTCCTGAAAACGATTTGATGCGCTACTCTGATTTAAATATGTTGAAGTTCTTGCAATTTACTCTGATTTATGCATGTTGAATGTCTTTCAAATTGTATTTCATTTTCTTAGCTTTAGCACTTGGTACTGGAACGGTATGAGTGAACCGGTCTGGTACTAAGTGTGGCGGTAATACTCCCAAAGTTCACGTTTTGTTTATCTTCTTCCGCAATTATCTTTTAATAAAACGAAATTTTTTAGTAGTGAATTTTGGGGGTGTTACAATATCTATTGCTATAACTGTGATATATGGCCTCTATAGTATTAGAGACAGGAAAGTTCTATGGGAGACTCTCATGGAACTGGCCAGAACCATGAAGGGCCCTTGGATTGTGGGAGGAGACTTCAACTGCCCACTAAATTCTGTAGATAGAAGTAGCTTAAGAACTGTTACAGACTATGAGAGTGCTGATTTCAGATCTTGCTGCTTAGTTTATCAACTCTCTGATGCTCCTGCAACAGGTTGCTTCTATACCTTTGTAGGACCAACAGCTAAGAGTAAAATTGATCGGGTTTTACTGAATGCTGAGGGATTTGCTGCCAAATTTAAAGTCTCTGCAACCTTCTTGCCTCCCGGTAGTGTCTCTGATCATTCACCTTGTTTAATTGTGCTTGGTAATTATCTTCCAAGGAAGAAACATTTTCATTATTATAATATGTGGAGCCAACATCCAAAATTTCTTAGCTTGGTCCATAAAGCATGGAGATATTCGACTTGTGGCACTTCTCAGTTCAGACTTTGCTGTAAGTTTTCCTCTCTGAAAAAAGATCTTAAACTCTTGAATATGCATGATTTTTCTCATATTGTGGCCAGAGCTAACATTGCAGAGGCTTAACTAAAAGAAGCTCAGGAAGAGGTCTTGACTATGACTTCGGCAAAAGGGATGGAGGCTCTAGCTGATCTTTAGCAAAAAGCCTCCTTTCTTCGAAAAGCTGTAGCCAGCTTTATAGCACAGATCAATAAAAATAAATTCCTGTTTGGTACGGATCAAAATACTAAATTCTTCTTTGATATGCTGAAGGCCAAAAGAGCAAAATCCAGAATTGTAGGATTAATTAGAACTGATGGCATGGCTACCCAGTCTGACGAAGAAATGGAAACAGAGTTCTTACATTATTATCAGGACCTGCTGGGTTCAGACTCTACTCCGGAGCCCCTGGATGACAATATTATTCTATCAGGCCCTATTATATCTGAAGATCAGCAGAGATCTTTGATGAAACCTGTAACAAATGCTGAAATCAAAGCATGTCTTTTCGGGATCTATGGTAATTGTTAAACCCTACTTAAACACATGGATAAACATATGTTAGCACATTAGGATTTTTAATATGTTATTATGCTTGATATTCTCTGGACAATCACAAAGCCCCAGGCCCGGATGGCTACTCAGCTAAATTCTTCAAAGATTCATGGGAGATTATTGGTGAAGATTTTTGTGAGGCCATTTAAGAATTCTTCAGGAACAAGAGGTTGCTCAAACGTATCAACCATGCAGCCCTGGTGCTAATCCCCAAGACTAGTCAAGCAACCTCAGTCACTGAATTTCGCCCGATAGCATGCTGCTCAACAACATACAAGGTAATTGCAAAAATTATAGCCCACTGCATTGCGAATATTTTGGAAAGTATTATAAGCCCTGAATAGGGGGCTTTTGTCAAAAATCGCTTAATGACGGAAAATATTTTCCTGACTCAAGAGTTACTGAAAGATTACTCCCGCAAACAAACATCACCAAAATGTATGATAAAAGTTGATCTTCGCAAAGCATATGACATGTTATCATGGAAATTTCTCAGACATGTCCTGCAGGCTTACAATTTCCCTCTGCCTTTCATCAATCTTGTGATGGAATGTGTTACCACTACTAGCTTCTCTCTAAAGCTAAATGGGAACATGTTTGGGTTCTTCAAAGGTGCAAGGGGGCTTAGGCAGAGGGACCCATTATCTCCCTATCTCTTTGTGCTAGCATGGAATACTTCAGCAGACTCATCAAGTAGCTATCCCTGAAGAGGGAGTTATCCTTCCATTCAAAATGCAAGCCGATGAGAAATACCCATCTTGCTTTTGCAGATGACCTTATCCTTTTTTGCAGAGGGGATACTCCTTCTGTTAATATCTTGATGCAAGGGTTGGACAGATTCAAAAATTATTCAGGAGTGCATATTAATCCAGCTAAATCTCAGCTGTTTCTTGTAGGGATCAAGGCTCATGTCCAGCAGGAACTCCTCAGACTCACCAATATGCCAGTGAGATCCTTCCCTTTTCGGTACCTGGGGGTGCCTCTCAACCCATTCAAACTTAAAGCTATTGATTATGAGTCTCTCATCAACAAAATCTGTGACCAGCTTAAAGTGTGGAGGGCAAACTCTCTATCTTATGTGGGTAGGATGGAAATTATCAAGTCCATGATCCAAGGCACCCTAGGATTCTGGTTTTCAATTTTCGCTATACCAAAAAGGGTTATGAACAGGATTATTGGGCTCTGCCAAAGTTTTCTCTGGCAAGGAAAACCTCCACCGATCGCTTGGAATAACATCTGCCTCCCAAGGAAAGAAAGTGGACTAGGCCTCAAAATTTTGCTGGCTTGGAATGCATCCTTTCTCTTCAAATATGTGTGGTTACTCCAGGATGAAAAAGTAACACTGTGGACGAAATGGATCCATAATTCCATACACATTACCTGCAATCAAAGGATCTGAATCAGTTTACGCCAAAGCAAGATACCTCACATTTTATAAGGAAGTTGAGCCATTTAAATTTGTACCTGATCTAGAAAATGGGATCACCAAATCAAGCCAAGAATCTCTTGAAATCTTGGGTTCTCCCCTCGGGCTTCTCCACATTGGCAGCCTACAACTTCTTGCGCGACAAAGGACTGAAGTGCAGACCTCATAGAGCTGTATGACATCATATCAAAACAAAAAGATATTCATTCTTGTTATGGCTCACGCTCCACCGCAGATTATATACTCGAGATCGCCTCACAACCCTTGATGGGCCAAAGGAATGCAATTTTTGTCAAGTATGTAACGAGACACATGATCACCTATTTTTTGCTTGTCTAGCTATCCAACAGATTTGGCATCCTCTTCGGACTTGGGTGGGAATCAACAGGGGAGCTACTAACCTATTCAGTGCTATAAGAATCATCTATAGGAACCACAATAGAAGACATCAAGCTTGGAAGGCTCGAGCTCTTGCGATGGCGTCACTAGTATACCTTATATGGAAAAACCGAAATGCCATAGTTTTTGAAGGTAAAACTTTTGATCCCAAGAGTATCATTGTACAAGTTCAGAAATACGTTTACAGAGCTCTATGTATGTAGGCTCTGCTGGTGAAGGATATCTCCCCCCTTTTTTTGTTCATCTTGATTCCCCATTACTTTTTTTTGATAGTAAGTCTGGGTTCCCATCTAAAAGAACCCATGCACACTACCTTGTAACTCCAGGGGATGCCCTGTGTTTTGTACATTCTTCTCATATATATATTTACCAAATTTACCGAGATACTAGAAAATCATCCTAATAGCATATAAACTTGTCATTTTTATTTATTCGAGGGGAGATCAAATAAACTTGGAGACACAAAGGTACCTCAGTCATACTAGCATATAAGGGTAACATAGTATCCTACCGACTATCAACCTAGGGATGCAATGGTACTCTAGTCACATTGGTATATGAAAGTACACAGTACTTTATCGATAAGGACACGTAATCTATAAGTATACATAACCCTTACTTAGGTTTGTAAAGCTAAATAAAGTAAGATATAGTGCTTAGCCAGGCCACTAAGGAACACTGGCAAAATCCATAAACAATTGTGGGATAAACCACATCTTTAGGGTAGCAAATCTTAAATATCCACCATTCCCCATCTTGAGGATTTTTAATTTAAATATTAGTATTTTATACGGGTGACCAAGAAAAACACGTATTGATCAGATATATTATGTTCTTCATACTTAACCATTTTATTCGTTTCCAACATTATGAGTTAACAAAAATCAAGATAATTATCTATATCAAGATTAGAATTCTACTAAGGCCATCTTAGGTTCGACTACTCACACTTAGGCACTTTAGATTAAAATAACCAAAATACCCCTGAGACTAAAGCTATTACTTTACCCCCATTCCCTTTACAAATTCCATTTTATTTTATCAACTTACCATAAAAATGATTACACACCATAATTAAATTACTGATCACCTAATTAAGTTAGCCAACATGCTTAATGACCATTTTGCCCTTAGACAACATTTTGTACGTAAAATCCTAACTTGTGCCTCTTGAACATCAAAACACATATTCTCATTCTTAATCAACAAATAATATGCATCTTGTATGTTTACGAGAATAATCATTATGGTATACTCCAAATTACCAAAATACTCTTTGACCATAAAATATTGATAATTATACTGAAACATGTGTTACTAAGATAGTAAACCCCTATTCTCATACTTAGTATCAAATAATACTTATCATGCATGTTTATTAGAGAAATCATCATAGTCTACTCAAAATTACCAAAATACCCATATATCATATAATATTGATAATCATGCTAGAAATATGTTTTACTAAGATAACAAACCCCTATTCTCATACTTAACATCAAATAATATTTATTATGTATATTTATTAGAATAATCACTATAGTATATTGAAAATTACTAAAATGCTCCTAGACCATATAATATTGATATTTATGCTGGAATATGTGTTTTTAATACATCAAACCCCTATTCTCATGCTTAACATCAAATAATACTTATCATGCATTCTTATTAAAATAATCACTATAGTACATTCAAAATTACAAAAATGCCCCTAAACCATATAATATTGATAATCATGCTGAAACATGTATTACTAAGACATCAAATCCATATTCTCATACTTAAAAATGAATAGCACACAACATCATTTCCCAACATTAGATCCCTTTAATCACACATTCACACACATGACATTTTATATGAGATAACATGCCTTCTTTTTTAATTTTTCCAATATAAAATTGATAATCACATAATTATTTGTAACAAGTCATGTATAACATAATTTACATTTCAAAACCTTAATGTGCTATCATACAATATCCAAACATTTTAGTGGAGTATAAATGTTACCTAATTTTAAACAAAAGCAAACTTTACCAGTAACCGTCTAAAAATGATTAGCTTTATTAATATAATTTTTTTTACCTAAAAATAATATCGTATATACCATATTAATATTTAATTAATGAAATATAATTTTTATTGAAAATATTTATTAGATATAAATTTACCAAACTACCCCTACGTATTAAACATTATCAAAATTAATTTAAAACTAAATTACAACTCATGCCATATGTGTAGTGTGAGCCATGCATTTAAGGGAGGGGGAATGGTTCTTGCATGTGATTGGAAGTGGTGGTTGGGTGTGTTAGTTTGGTTGTTGGGTGCAAAAGGTGGGGGTTTGAGATGGCTAGTGGTTGGATGGTGTGGTGTAGATGGGTTGAAGGTGGTGGTTGGGATGGTGTAAGATGTAGGGAGAGGCAGTGAAGAGAAGGGAAATGAGATAAAGAAAAGGAAGAGAAGAAGAAGGAGGGAAGGTGGTCCTGAGGTGGCTTTGGGGTGATGATGTAGGAGCGCGTGGCAGGTGTGGATGGAGGTAGGAAGGTTGGGAGAAATTATGGCGGAGGAAATAGGGGGAATAAGTGGCTAAATGGAGGTGGTAGAAGTAAAATGAGGTGTTGAGGGAATGAGGTAGTTGGGGGCGTCTGCTTGGGGTCATGTAGGGGACTGTAGGGTGGAGGATCTGGCAAACTCGAGTGGAAGGGGTGGTAACAGCAAAAAATGCCATTGCCTAAATGTAGATATAGGAATTGTGGATGGTGGCAGGGGGTAAGGATAGGCAAGAAGCATCATAGGGGAGGAGGAGAGGGAAGACATGATGAAAGAGGAGGAGGAAGAAGGAGGGAAGTAAGGAAGAAGGTGGTGGCCGACAATGGCGGTTGCATTGCTGGTGTAGGTGATTGATGTTGTGGAGGTGTTGGTAGTAAGGAAAAATAGAGGTGGGGGAAGAAGAAGAAAGAAAGAAAGCAAGGGTAAGGGAGAGAAGTAGGGCATGAGAAAGAGGAGTGATAAGTAAATATTTTGACATATTTTATACATCTTTAATCTTATTTTTTGGTATTTTATTTGAATAATATATGTGAATAATTATGATTTTATATTTAAGTGATAATAATTGTATAAAATTTATTATTTGAGCTAAAATGACATAAATTTAATCAAAGAGTATAATATTATTTATTAATTTCAATAATTTTATTTTATAAATAAAGTATAAAAAAAAAGAAAAGAAAAAGAAAAAAAGGTTGGGCCTTTGAACCAACGACCCAAGGAGCAAAGGCTTGGAAAGAAAAACAAAGCACAACATGGTAGCATAAAATGAGAATAAAGACACGAGAAATTAGGGAGGAGGAAGTCAAAGGAAATAAAGAAGGAAGGAGAGCTACATGATATTAAGAGAGAAGAAAGAAGAGTAGCAGCAGCCGTCAGAGAGTAGGAAAATAAAAGAAAAAGAAAGGAAGTTGATGACGCTAAATGAGAGACAAACACGAGTGCCATCAGTGGAGAAGAATGGAAAATGAGAGAAAAGCTAGCAAGGAGAGGTTGAGAAGAAGAAAAGAAAAAGGAGTTATGTTGCACAGAAGGATAGTCAGTAGTAGCCATTAGAGAGAAGCTGGAGAAGACCAGTGAAAGAAAAGGAGAGAGGAGGGTTGACATGCGCAGGCGTAGTGCAGCAGCACAGAAACAAAAATTTGGCAGCACAACACATAAAGTTGATCATGATAGAGGAAAGAAAGGCTAAGTCAATCATGAGAGAAGTAACGAAAAGTATACAAGAGAAATTTATTTTAGATGAAATTAATTACTTTTTCATGTGAATAAAATTTTGATGTTTCATGTATAATTAATTCCCGTTATTTCTTTCTCTATTTTTGATTTATATTTTTGTATAATTAATTCGATAATTATGACCAATTGATTATTTATTTTTGGGGAATAGACTGAAACCCTAGATTATGGTTTAAGATATGATTTTATTTTTTTAATTTATGAGATTGTTTTTTAACTCTATTTTAGTTGCTATCATTTATATATATAATTCTATCAAGTATAATTTATATAGTGTACGCCTTATTCTAGTTTCCTCATAGTGATAGTATGTAAGATTATTTGCTGCTAGATGGCTATATAAATATACTATAATTTATATTTATAAATTGCAACTAGGTTAGATAACAATGTACCAAATAGTTTTATGATTCTAATTGAAGTAGTAAAAGGTTTAGATACGTGTGGGTCAAGGAATAGAAATACATCTAGACATGCTTAGTGCACTAGTTTGGGTTTCCAATTATACTTAATACATTATATCTAGTTAAATATAGAAGCTGCTTGTTGCCACTATACTGCTAGTATTTAATAGGATAAATATTGGTGCTTTATCATATTAATTAATTTAGGGAAGTAATATAAGGTGTATATATCTACTTTTGGTGTAAAACTTGATCAATCTCTTTCTCATAATTAAATGATTACTTAGAAATTATTATTATATTTTAACCTAATCTAGTGGCAAAATTTGATTTTCCTAGTATATTTATCATATTTTGGTGATCTATTATTTTTATTTTTATTATTTTATTTATCACTTTTACTATTTTCTATTTAAAAAATCCCTATTAGTATTTTTCTTATTTATTTATTTTATGTGATTTATATTTTATATTTTTATTATTTTTGAGATAGTTAAATAGAGGTGAGTCATCTCAATGCCTAGTATAGAACAATATCCTTATGTACCAGTACTATAAATGTCAACAAGAGGGTTTAAATTGTGTGTCGGCTACGACCACACCAAGGAGGAGAATGAGGAAGAGGAGGAGGAGGAGGAGGAGAAGAAGAAGAGGGGGAAGGCCTTATACGTGTGATAGGGTAGGTGAGATGGTAGGGAAATGGGTAGGTAGGACAGGGTGGTGTAGGGTTGACTAGATGGCCGATGTAGGTAGAAGGAAGAGAGGGTGTTGCAAGACTATAAAGGGAAGAAAGGGGCATGCGGAGGGATGTGTTATGGGCGCGTTTGGTTGGAAAAAGGAAAGGAGACGATGCAGGCGTGTTGGAGTACAAGAATGTTGTGTGCGGGAGAGAAGGAGGTAAGGGCATGTTTAGTAGGGGCACATACAAGGGAAGGAGGAGAAGAAATGAGGCTGGACTGGGCCATGCAAAAAATAGAAGGTGGGGAGAAGACCGACCTATATGGGAAGGAGACGAAGAGAGAAAGAAAAGAAGGTTGGGCCAGTGTAGTAGAGAAAAAAGAAAGAAAGAGGGATGAACTAGCCTGAGAGGAGAAAAGGAACAAATAAAAAGGAAAAGGACGAGAAGGATGACAAAGGAGAAAGGGAAAAAGGAAAAGTAGAAAAAGAAAAAGAACATATATTTAGGGTTAGAATTAAAAATTAGATTAAATTTAGGTTATTAGGATAATATTATCTTAATTTATCCAAAAATTTAGGTACCAAATTAAGAAAATAATTTTGGAAAAATTAGTGGTTTAGGGTTTGTTTAAATAAAAAGAAAAAGATAAAATAATTACATTAATTTATTACATAATTTATCTAGATTTGTATGTCAAAGGTTGAAAAAAGTAATTAAATCAATAATTAAAGATAAAATTTTTTAGACAAAAGGTGAAATGCTCTAATTTAAGGTTATAAAAATTTGGGGTATCATAACACCAAACATTAACTAAGGCATCTAAGCCACCAAATTAGGTGTTTAGGAGATAACACCAAACTCATCTAAGCAAGGCCTGTAAGCCATACCACATAATTAACCATTTTTATATTTCCTTAGTTTCAATTATACATGAACACGATCATGATTTAATGATCCAAACTAGTAAAGAATTATAATAAAAACCTTAAAAGAAGAATCAACAAATAATAAATAAGCATGGTGAGAATAAATGGAACCACTTGATCAATCCCTAGGACTAGCTGATAATTCGGGAATACCATACTAAAGAAGATATAAATAACACAGAGAAACTAGTTGAATGGTTGGTCAAACCAATCAACTATTCATAAGAACCAATCAATAGATTTAGACAAACCAGTCAATGTGTTTAAGCCAAGATTGAAATAAATCTAGAACTAAAATAACTATTTTATGTGTCTAATAAACTAACCGATTGTTAATAGGAACTAATCAATGGATTCTACCAATTGATCAACTAGTGTGAGTGAAATAATCCTAAACCACACGTTATGCACCAAATTCACATACTCTTCTTAGAAAAACCTAGCATGATTCTATGCTATAAAAACACATATGAAGACATGGTCAACAGATAAAAACACATTGATTCATGATAGATAGCAAACATGCATCATATTTATACTTAATTCACCAGATTCATGCTTAAAACCAAAATATCTAAAGCATGTTCTAACTTCAAAATGTAAATATGAATCATATCATGCGCTTGAAATTAAAGGGTTTAACTACAACATGAATACCATTGTAACACCCCCAAATTTTGGAACTTAAAAATTTTGTTTTAAAAAGTTAATAGCAGAAGTCAAAACACAAAACGTGGGGATGCCATGCATCTAACATAGAAGAGACACTTCCAATGCCCAGTCCATGTTGGGTGCAAGGAATAAGTAACCTCATACCTAGGAATTAGGTGTGGGAAGTACTTGATTCCACCATGATACTGGATACAAAAAGAGAGAAGGTAATAAATAGTAAAAAAAGAGGACTAGGAGTCTAAATAGAGAGATAGAGATATTCGGATAACCATACCCTTTACCAAAACATTGATCACTCACCCAATGCAAGCACATCAAGCTAATAGTCCAAAACTGGGCAGATCTACTTGTGGGAATAAGTAGCACCTATAAAATGGGTGGTCAGTATGCTACGTACTGAGCAAGGGAGCAATACTATCAAAATAGGAATACAAATAGCATATGATTTCATATTAAATGATAAAGGAATATAACCACGTAAATGATCATCTCATAAGGCATAATACGATCTAGATACTTTTGTTAAGTATAGTCCATTTTCATTCTTTTATGTGCGATGAGTGCAGGACCCCACTATTCTTAAACTGGTGGAACAATTTGAAACTTCTCGGGGACAACACACCCGAGTCACTATTCTTTCTGGTGGAACGGAGGTGATAACATCTTCTTAGGGAAGAACACACCCGAGCCACTATTCTACCTAGTGGAACGGGAATAAATCAAAATGGTCCTGACTCACTCATTCTTCAACTTTAAATCATTAGTATCTTTTCCATAGGTTGTCAATATAGTTTTATTTCATGATGAGTAGGTGCCCCACTATTCTCAATCAGAGGAACGATTTAAAACTTCTTGGGGACAACACACCTGAGCCACTATTCTTTTCGGTGGAATAGAGAATAAAAACATCATCTCGGGGTAGAACGCTCCCGAGCTAGTATTCTACCCGATGGAATGGGAATACATATATATAGATTTAAGAAAAATAATCCCATGGCCCTACTCAAGTGCTCTTTCACTTTAAGTGATTAGTATCTTATTTAAGATTGATTTTCAGGCATAGGATATAGTCAAAACATACATACATATAGCATGGAACACAGTCAAACATACATGTATATAATGTGGGTCTAAATCTTCAAGTCTTGTCAAACCCTAATTACACTTCCTCTAGTGTTCATTCTCCCATGTTAGTTGTTCCACTCACCTTATATTATGTCATCACCCAAATCCCTTCATTAGTATCATACCTAAAAAGCACAACCAAGTTCCCATGAGTTTACTTTAGTAATCTCATCCCAATATATATATATATTAAGCACTAAAGTATCCAAGTCTAAATCCCATAAAATTGTCGTAACCCTTCATATAAAATGTTCATCATTTCTAATTCCAATAAATAATCTCTAAACCCTAAAGATGGAATAATAATATTAACATCTCAATATGGCTTGCCCCAAATTTACCATTAACATTTATGAACCCCAAATAATAATAATATTCCTATGAAGTACTCAAGTTATTATTGTCATAATTTGAGTTTCTTAACACATAATTTACCAAACTTCTTTAGTATGCCGTAATGACCAAGTTACCCTTTTAACACAATTAACACCTTTATTTCATAAAATATTATACCTTCCATACATATTATTTTTCCAAGTCCTCGTTCATCATCATACTTCATGAGAGACCTTAAGCCTATTTACCACAACTCACTCAACCCACATTTCATTCCTTAAGTTATAAATTTCACTAATGTAACATTATCATCATTCAATCCATAATTTATACCTTAAGTTATGTTTTCACAAATATGACATTCTCATCATTCAACCCATATTTCATACCTCAAAATATAATTTCACAAATATAACATTGTCATCATCCCACCCTTATTTCATACCTTAAAATATATTTTCACAAATATGACCTTATCATCATTCAACCAATATTCCATACCATGGATATAATTGCATAAGTGTGATATCGTCATTATTTCAACCATAGATATGCTTCCACAAGTGTGACATCGTCATTATTTCAACCATAGATATGCTTCCACAAATGTGATATCATCATCATTTAACCATAGATATATTTTCCCAAATGTGATATCATCATTATACAACTATAGATATATTTCCATAAGTGTGATGTCATCATTATTCAATTATAGATATATTTCCACAAGTGTGATGTCATCATTATTCAACCACAGATATATTTCCACAAGTGTGATGTCATCATCATTCAACCATATTCCATGCTTTAAAAATGCATTCTCACAAATATGATATTATCATCACAAATCATAACATATGATAGCTCTTACTAACTCTTATTATCTTTTAACATAACATTCCTATTAACACAAATTGTCAATATCAACATATGATGCATAATACAAAAATAATATCTGAAATACCCCAAAAATTCTAATTTAGGAATTATGGCAAATAATAATTTATTAGAGAAAGATTAAGAAAATAGGTGAATTTATTAAATAAAGAGGAAATTTATTGAGGAAAAATAAGGAGAAAATAATAAATAAGTTATTAGAAAATTTTGGACATTTTACTAATAAAAATGGAAGTTAAGGACAATTTATCCAAAATAGCCTAACTAATTTAAAAATGGATTTAATTATTATAATTAAAGATTTAATTATTATAATTAAAATAATAATTATTAAAATTAAATATATAAATTAATTATATAAATAAATAAATACCCAAATATCCCCAACCATTTTATCATTTTCCATTTTCCTTTTTCCTTTTTCTCCTTTCTTTTCTTTTTCTTTCTCCCTCCTTTATTTTTTTTCTTCTTCTTCCCCCGGGTTGGGCCAGCCGTCGGCCCAAATCTTCTTTCTCCCCCCCGTCACGCGCGCCAGGCCTGCCAGCCTGCGTCGCCCGTTGCGCAGCCCAGACCCCCTTCCCGCCTCTCCTTCCTTCCTCTCGCCCGCGGCCCAGCGAGCCAGTCGCCTGTGAAACCAAACGCTGCGTTTCGTCTCTATAGTCGTCGAAACGCCGCGTCACAATAAGGAAAAAAGGTGATCGTTGCCAGACCGATGAGGACGTCGCGTTTTGCCCAAAAATTTCTGCAAAACTCCGAGTTTCATTAATAGGGGAGATAACCGCCGCCAAACCGGCCGGTTCCCCCTCCCTTTTCCTTTCCCCTGGACCGCCGGTCCACCCCCTTTTCTTCCCCCTTCTTCTTCCCCGTGTAGACAGCAGCAGCGACGCATGTCTGCACTGCCGGCGCTGCCCCGACACCGGCGAGCCTGCCTCTCTCTCTCTCTCTCTCTCTCTCGCTCCTGTCGTTTTCTTTCCTCGTTTTGGCCCCAACCAACATTGTCCTCCCTCCTGAGCAGCCTACAACCCTTCTTTTTTTTCTCTCCTGCAACCGCCTGCCACTACCGCCTGCCATGGCAGCTGCCGCTTGCCGGCCAGCCTGGCGCCCGCACCCCCTTGTCTTCTTCCCCTCGGCCTTTCCCGACCACCCTGCCTATAAATACCCCCATTGATCCCCTGGATTCGGGATTTGGAACCCCGAAACCCTGGGTTTGCTCCCTCTCGCCGCCGCCCCATCAGACGCGTCAACCGCCGCCCTCCCCCAACGCCGCCGGTCGAGCGCCGCCCAGAAACCCACCTTGCACCACCCTCCACCTAACCAATCTCTCCTCAGCCCTCGATTCGCCTTGCACGAGCCACCCCAGGCCGTGTAAAAATCGCCCCCGAGCAGCCCTTCCAGCCCATCGCCGCCTTGCACCACCTTCTGCCGCCTCCTCCGCCGCTACTAGCCACCCTGCCACCTCCCAAAATAACCGACAGGTCCTCCCCTACCTGCCCATACCATCCTTACCCCTACCTCCTTCTCCACCAGCCTCCACCATCTCCCACCACCTTCTTCCACCTTCGGTCGCCGCGTCCACCACCGCGCGCCGCCTCCTTTCTCACGCCACCACCCTCATTCCACCCCCTTCACCTGCTGCTTCTCCCCCACCTCAAACTTCTCCTTTCCTCCTGCCATCCAGCCCCCCACCTTGGTCTTTTCCCTTCCCTTCCTCCTCCACCGCCGCCGCCGTCGCCGCCACGCGCCGCCGCCGGACCACCACCAACCCTAGGTGGTTCTCCACCCATCCAAACCCTAACCCCCTTTTTATATAGTTGCTACTATTTTATACTAATATTAATACTAATATACTTATTATTATCATTATTATTATTATTATTATTATTATTATTATTACTTTTATTATTGTTATTATTATTATTATTATTATTATCATTATTACCATTATTATTGTCTTTATTATTAATGTTCTTATTTTCTTACTAATACTAACACCCCTTTTAAACCCTAACCTATATTATACTTAACTTGGTCTTATTTTTATAATTATTAGTATTAACATTTTTATTATTATTATTTCTATTATCCTTACTATGGTTATTATTATTATTGCTTAACCTTACTTGGTTGTACTATTGTTATTATTATTATTATTATTACTATTATTATTATTTTTACTATTATTAGTATTATTATTATTACTATTATTATTATTGTTATTGTTATTATTATTATACTTAACACATTGTCACCATTGTTAATAATAATACTACCTTGTCTTACCCATGTTACTTAACTCAAGCTAGTAAATATCATTTGGTTGTTAACTAAGAAGAGTACTTGAACCTTATTACCATACCATTTAACATTAACCCTAACCTCATTACTATGACACTATTATTAACTATTACTATTATTACTACTATCACTACCTTATTGTTGTAATCAAAAGCATTTGAACCCTTTTATTATTCAAGAATATACAACTATTATCATTATCACCCTTAGGAATAGTTACTTGTAATATTGTGACCTTATAATAATATTATTTCGAATATGACACCATTAGTAGACTTAGCCTTAAAAATGCTAGGGTTTCTCTCACTATAAACATTAGTGTCACTAGTATTAGTTTTATTATTATTATTATTATCACTATTTTTCTATAGTTAGCATGAACATTATTATTATAAGAATAGGGCTAACGGGTCTAATAATATAAGTGTAACAATAGGTATTAAAAATAAACATATTTTGACTACTAATATTTAGTATACTAATTCTAAGGTCAAAACCCTAGTTTTGTATAAAACCCTTTTTAGTAATAAAAACCCTAACCTTAAACTAGAATGAGGATTGATTATAAGGGAAACTAATACTTAGCATTTTCCCCTTTTATAGGTAATCCCGACCAAAGCTCTAAGGAGTTAGAGGAGCGTGCTCCAAGCCCGGCGTCGCCTTAGGTAAGGACGAAGCTATGCCCTTTGTGTGATGTGTGACCTGTATGTTTTGAATGCTGTATATTCCATGCTATGTCATGTATTATATGATTGTGGGCAACTTGTCTCATGTAGCGCAGCTTGGAAATTGAGGTATGGTTGTATGTGTTTCCTATGACGTGAGCATGACATGTATATGTATGATGTTTATGAGGTGATATGATTTAACCCTCTAGGACATGCATGCTAGGGTGATTGTTATGATGATATGGGAATGAAAGGATAAAAAGGAAATAAATGGGAAGTGAGTTCACTAAGGGGGATATGAGGTTGACCTAAGTACCTCATGATCTATGAGAAAGGATTTAATAAGGGAGGAATGATCTAAACACATGAGAGTTGGGGAAACCACGCATGGGAATCGTAAAATTTGCATGACGACTTGGGGTGTTTGCATGAGGTGACTAACTCTTGCATGGGGGTGTGTCTTACGTGAGAAAAGTTGAATTTGGGTGTAAGTAAGAGAATGGGAGAGTCTTGGAATGATTGAAGACTTGGTATGAAAAATAATACGTAAGTTGGCGCATAAGAGGCCTTATTAGGGTTTTGTGTGTAAGCGAGTGTTGGAGTGTTTTAATTAAGCATGGGAATGAATCTTACTTGAGGAAAGTTGATTTAGGGCGTAAATGAGATAATGTCAGAGTTTTGGGTCCATTGGAGACTTTGATGTAAAATAGTACGTAGGCGGATGTAAGGGTGTATAAGGAATCCGATTAGGGTTTTTGGGAGAAAGTGGAAATTTGGGAAGTATAAAAGTAATAATGATTAAGGAAGGGTGGAGTATGGATTAGAGTGAGATTTCATTTATATAAAAGTGAGTATGGGTTCCCATGTGGAAGAAGAGATTTTGGGATGAAAAGAGAGAGGTTACTTGTGGGAGAAGAAAGGTACTAAGGTTGAGGTGATCAACTAGGGTTTTCATGGTTATGTGCTGAATCGAAAGGTAAAGTGATATGTTTTGGGAGAGGATCTAATTGAGGTAAGATGTGGGGCGTTGAATGAGGTAAAGGTAGCGTAAGTAGGAGAAGGTTGGGCCACATCAGCCCAATTAGGGTTTTCAAGGGAAAACCCTAGGGGGTGATGGGAGGTGGAGTTGATGTCATGAGAGTAGGGCCTAACCCACACCCGTAGGGGTTGACTCTTTCATCTAAGGATAAGTGTAAAGGGGATGGATGTCGGGGTGTGAGAAGGGGAGAACAGTCTCAAGATATGGGACGGGCCTCCTCGAAGAATAGAATAGAGAGTAGTAGACATGCATGTCAAGGGTGGAACCTTATTTAATAATACATGAATAAGACATTAACTACTTAAAGAGTAAGATTGTTGAGCCGGGCCCAGACCGATCCACCGGCATAATAGTGGCCAGGTGCCGGTGTGCCCTGGAGACCGATCCACCGGCATAAAATAGTGGTTATGTGCATTCTGTCCTATACGTGACTGATCCACCAGCTATAATAGTGGGGGATCCCGAGCTCAACAAACCAAACAGTATGTTGTAATTAAATCATGGGAAAGATACTATATACTTACAGTGGAACACCATGAGAGTCGGGGCCAGACCAATCCACCGGCATAATAGTGGCCAGGAGCGTTGTGCCCTGGAGACCGATCCACCGGCGTATAATAGTGGTTAGGTGCGTTCTGCCCTATAAGTGACCGATCCACCGGCTATATAGTGGGGTTCCCGTACTCGCATGGATTAACAAAGATTATGGTGTGAAATGACTTGCAAATAAATCATGGAAAGATACGTTATAATCACAGTGAAACACTATGAGAGTCGAGGCCAGACCGATCCACCGGCATAATAGTGGCCAGGAGCGTTCTGCCTTAGAGACCGATCCACCGGCATAAAATAGTGGTTAGGTGCGTTCTGCCCTATAAGTGACCGATCCACCGGCTATAATAGTGGGGTTCCCGCACTCTCATGGACTCATAACGATTATGATGTGAATCGACTATAATTATCAGAGTTATGAAAGAAGAAGTTGGATTGGACTATAACCGATCCTCATCATCCATAGTATTACATGTTGCTTATGTGTTTGTGCTGTGCATGTTATGATGTATGATGGTATGCTTGGCCTTAGCGCACCTGCGCCCTTACTCAGTATTGGACCCATACTGATACTACCTTGATTGAATGGGTCCTGTGATGATCCACCGATGGTGGGGAGCAGACTTCCTGTGCAGGTTTATGATCGGTTACTACTTCGGGGTGGAAGGCTTGACTTGAGTGAGTAGACGATCCGGATATTGGCCATTGGGATCTGTTTTATTTAGCTATATTTTGTACTACGCTTCTTGTTTTGAGACCGCACTTTTAAGCTGTAATCTCAAACGATATTTTAACTGTTGTTGACTCGTGGTTTTCGTGAATGATCTATGTTAACTATGTACCTACGTTTTGATGATTCTTACTTAATGATTGTTTATTTTAGCCTTAGCACTTAGTATCGGAACGGTAGGAGTGAACCGGTCTGGTACTAAGTGTGGCGGTAATACCCCCAAGTTTACGGTTTTAATTCTTTCGCTTCCGCTAAACCTTTGGATTTAAACGAAATTTTTCAGTAGTAAATTTGGGGGTGTTACAATATCATAGAAGACACATTTAGCCATACAAGAAAACATAATAAAAAATAAGCATTGAATAGCATCCTTACCAACTAGGACACCAGACTCTAAGCACGCAAAGCATGTTTTGTATTTATGTGGAATCATGAGCATTAGAGATGAAAGCATGATTTAACTTGTTAATATGGAATAAATGAAAGAAGTAGTGGGAAGTCTAACTTGAGATTTTATGTGCATAAGCCTCATGGATATGATTTGGATTAGTAGTAGCTAACCTTAGTATTCTATAGATCTCAACAACATTGGCATGTGTACTATGATGTATAAGTTATGTGCATAATGGCCTATCATGAAGAGAATATGATGTTTAATTTCTTAGCTCTTGTTAGGTTCATAAACTGCAAGCATGATTTTATTGAGATTCTCAACATAATTTTGACATTTTGCATGTATATCCATGAATATTGCTTGTTAAAAATGTTGAATGACCTGCATTTGCTATCTAGATTGATTGAATAAGATTGAGGAATTTAATTGTGTCTGAGTGTATTTTTAGTGACTGTTTTAACCTTAATCAATTGATCGGTCCCTAAGATAGATTAATGGGTCTAGTAGACCCATCAATCTGTGGGCATGTAACTTATATGGTCTTAGTCTTGGTCTTAGGTTAAAACCATCAATTGTGGTGGATAAACCAATAACCTGGTTTTTATTATATTCAATCGGTTAAGTAAACCAATTGACTGGTTGGTTTATTACCCTAGTAGTCTTAGCCTTTGCTTAGACCTATCGACTGATTAACCTAAACCAATCAACCAGTTGTTTTAGAATAGACAAATGATAAGGTTGACAAGTTAGTTGGTTCACCACCATTATGAAGGTTTGGCAATGCCAAAACTAATCGATTGGTCCATGGGATTAATTGATCAGTTAGCACAATCGATCAACTAGTTCTTGGAAACCCATTGACCGATCTTGACCAAATTTTCATTTCTTATCTATTTCTTTCTGAATGTGATACTTGAGTTTCCTTATGTATGGAAGGTGATCTAATATGCTAGTATCTATAAGTTTACCTAGATTAAGTATGTATAATTGATGGATTAAAGTTATTAAAGAGAAAATCGAGCCTAGTTAACCAATATGATCTTAGCCTAGCAATTGGCCTTCCCCTTAATCATGACATGAGTAGATGATTAGGTGGTGAAAATTGGATATTCCTATAGCTAGGATCTATGTAATGAATCATAACAATGGCTAATAGGCTTATAAAGACTTATATCATGGACTTAAAATGTGGAACATTGGAAATTTAAATGATATAATATGAATGTAGGACAATAATATGGACCTATACGATAGCCTTAAGTTAACCTTTACTCGCCTATTGAGATAAATGGATAAATAACATAAGTTTGTGTTGTACTCTATTTGACCTCCAATTGGGCCTTTATCTTTGGCCTAAGAGATTAACTTGGAATACTCCTTAATGTATGGTAAAATTATAGTAAGAAATGAAACTATGGCATTAACCTTATCCCTACACTTTGACCTAGATTTGAATTGTGAACAAAGAGAATTAAATGGAAATCAAATGTTGTCTTGAACATTTAGTTGATATTAGCCTTTTAGCATAATTGATCAAGTAACGGGATAATCACTTAAGATACCCTTAATGGAAACGCTGGATGATGTGAGAACCTTATATGGTTGTTTTTGCATTTAAATGATTTTTACTTGGTATGATATTATCTGTAGACTTTGGTTATGCGATCTTAATCCAATAAGATATTAATCACTTAAAGAGAAATGAGTATTATTATAGGTTTGGGTTATTCAATCTTTGATTAGTTATTGGGGGGTTATTTTGCCTTCAGGCATTTACCTTTTTGTGCCTTCATATGGGATTCTAGTTGATCTTGAGATCTTCATTGATTCCAATACTTTTTCTACTCTAGACACTGATGATGTCCTTTAGGGTATTGATACTAAAGGGTTGGGTTATCACAAGAGTTACTTTGGTATGAGCCATGACTTATGTCCACCAGGTAACTTTGGCATGAGCTAGGACTTATATCTACAAGTTACTTTAGCTTTAGCCTAACTTTATGTCTATTATTTGATTTGATTTCCATTGGTATTGAGAGAACATGGGGAATAATTCTACCTATTACTGAATAATTTGGTAAATAAGTTCTATGTGCACCTAACGCAAGATAATAACCAAAATAAATACTTATAAATATATTTAATTGGACTTGTCCTATTTTATGCTCAATATTTATACGATTATTTCACTGAAATGATACTTGGTTTTGGCTTATGAGTATTTAAGAACTCATTCATTAGTTATGAATTATTATACAATCATGTTCATTGCTTATTAAGTTGGCATAAGGGAATGCTATTACCTCTCTAACCAAAGATAACATCTAGTCGATTCTAAGCAAATCCTGTAACTTATGTCCCTTAAACTTTATACTATTATAATGTTTCTTTGATTACTTAATGTGGCATATCCATCATGATGTATATATATACACAACCATATAACATGTGCTTCCATATGTCTCACTTGGATGATGCATTGTTATTGTGTTGATTCAAGCATGCTTCCATGAATTATCCTATGATCTACTTTTAGTATATTCATGTATCGTAAGAATCCATGGCTATATATATATATATATTTGCTCGTTACCCCACAATCTACACCCTAAATACTAATGTGTGGATAATCTAATTGATTTATGCTTCCTTTAGTATACTATACGTATAATATAACATGTATATCATTGTATGTCGGTATGATTATGAACAAGCATATTTTGGTGGATCTAAATATGTCCTGTATGACTTGGTGTGATAGTATGTGATTGGCATAGTAGGAGTATTGCATGTAAATTTTAGTATGTCATACAATGAGTATGTTGTGCGGGTATTGCCTATACCTTGATTTACATTAGTGGCATATTGGTTTTCTTAGTATACATGCATACGAATGGAGTTATTGTTGTAATCCCGTACTCAATTTTATAAGTAGGAGGTCTTGTGCTAGTTTTTTGAGGACATCCACAGAGTTGTCCATCATCTTCTTCAACATAGTTGGGATGTTTGAGTGTAAGCATTCCTAAATACTTTCCTTTGTGGTCCTTGAGTGACCGTATCATCATTCCTTGTAATGGATTTCCTATTGTTAACATTTTCATATAGTCTACATTTTGTATTGATTTTTAGGCTTACATAGTCTTAGGTTGTATATCTTGACTTTTATACATTTAAGTATTTTCTTGATCACTCTAGTCTTCCTTTGTGTTTGGTTTTTGATTATTTTTGTATACGAAATATATTTATCCATAACTTTATATATGTTATTATCTCTTATTTCTACTGCTTTATTTTGGATATGACTTGTTTAAAGGCTTGACACTTGACATAAGAAAGGTGAGGAAATTAGGCCTATGTTAATTGTGGCAGTAACACTCATTATTTGAGATTAACACTTTTGTAAAAGGAAATTTTTAGGTCGTAAAAATGAGGGTGTTACATTATCTCTCTATGGACTCTTAGTCCTCTATTTTCATTATACATATTCTATTCTCTTCATTTTGTATCCTATATTGTGGTGAAATTAAATGTTTCACACACCTAATTCTTAGGTATAATGTTATGTTTACCTTTCACCAAACATATACTACATATAGAGAATGTCTTGTATTTTGGATGCTGCATAACACCCTTATGTTTTGTACTTTGGCTTTCACAATTAATTCTTTAAAATAAAAATTTTAAGCCCTAAATTTTGAGGATGTTATAATTAGGCACAAGCCATAACTTCACTTCTTAATTATTCTCTTTTAACTTAATCTCTTAGATTCAATTACTCAAGGCTAACACGAGGTCAACTAAAAGTTTTCTAAGGCTATTCTAGTCTCATCTTACTCATAACTTGGACGATTTTAAAACACTAAAACATACAATAATAATCAAATACTCCAGAGTTACGACTTTTATATAAGAGATCACATAAGGGTTAATGGATTAAAATATTATATATAATTAGTTTAATAAGGTTGCATGTTAAGTCTGAAAAAAATTACTATTCATGATTGATGGAAATGTCCTTTTATATAAAAAAAACTTAAATTCAAAAAGTATTATCGAAAAATACCATTCATTGTTAAATAAATTACTATTTACACTAAGTTACTATTATAAGGGTCAAAGTCAATGGTCAATAGTCAACCATTAACCCTAATATCTTACTTAAAGATTGTGAATGAGAAGCTTACTATTTTATGCTTTAGTTAGCTTAAAACATAATTAATTCTAATCTAACCATATATATATATATATCATAATTAGGGTATAATTAACCAAGAACACACTAAATAAATGAAAAACATAGTGATTTAACACCACACCTTTGATCTAACACAAATCTTAGGATCCGAGACGTAATTTAAATCTTCTTGTTAATAATTATAGTATTGGTAAATAATGTTATTGTTTTATACCGGGGATTGAGAATGCTTATCTCTATTTAGCTAGTTTAAAAATAAATAAAAATAAAATCCTAAGTCACATAAAATAAATAAATAAGAAAAATACTAATGGGGGTTTTAAAAGTAGAAAATAATAAAATAATAAAATAATAAAAGTGATAAATAAAATAAAATAATAATAAAAATAATGGATAACCACAAATATGATAAATATACTAGAGAAATCGAAATCCACCACTAGATTAGGACAAAATATAATAATACTTTATAAGTCATCATTTAATCATGAGAAAAAGATCAACCAAGTTGTATACTAAAAATATGTCCATCGCCTTATATTACTTCTCTAAAATAATTAATACGACAAATCGCCAATATTAATCATATTAAATACTCGTAGTATAGTAGCAACAAGTGACTCATATATTTAACTAGATTTATTATATTAAGTATAATAGAAAGGATGTCAATTGACGTACTCAAACTAGTACAATAAGCATGTCTAACTATATTTTCCTTTCTTTGATCCACATGTATATAAACGTTTTATTACTTCAATTAGAATCACAGAACTATTAGGTGCATTGTTATCTAATCTAGCTGCAATTTATACATATAAATTTTAGTATATTTATATGGCCACCTAATAGATAAATAATCCTACATACTGGTACTATGAGGAAACCAGACTAACACATGCACCATATAAATTATTCTTGATAGAAATACACACACACAAAATAGTAATTAAAATAGAGTTAAATAACAATCTCATAAAATAAAGAAAAATAAAATCATATCTTAAACCCTAATATAGGGTTTCAGTCTATTTTCCAGCAATAAATAATTAGCCACCTATAATTATTAAATTAATTACATAAAAATATAAATTAAAAATAGAGAAAAAAATAATCAAATTTAATTATGAATAAAAGATTAAAATTTATTCAAATGAAAAAATAATTAATTTTATCTAAAATAATTTTTTTCGGGTAAATTTTCTTTCTTATTTCCCTCGGTAGCCTGACTTTAATTTCCATGCAATTATTCTTTGTTTTCTTCTTTTTTTTCCTTGGCATTGGCCGCTTGCTGTGTCTGTGCACACTGACTTCCACGGCCGGCGCTGCTTATGCAGTTTTTCTTTATTTTCTTTTATCTGCAAAGGTCTCAATATGGATCAACTTTCTATCAATCATGAACCCGAGCAATCTTTTACATGTAGCTGCCCCTCTCTTCTTTCGTTCTCTGTGCGGCTCGTCCTTTTTTCTTTGTTTTTGTTTCGTTCTTTTTTCTTATTAATCTTGCTACTGGTGCTCTTATTTCGTTTCCTTTCGGTGCTGTCCTCTAACTCTCCTCCACGTCAGCACTGATCGTCGACGCTCGTCCTCCCTCTCCTTTCCTGACTGACGGCTCCACGCTGCTCTCCTCAGCTAGACTTCATTTTTTTTGTCGTCCTCCACGTAAGACCTCTTTATTTTCGCTGGCTACTTTTCTTGATACCGAAAGGCAAAATATCCTCGCCAGGGCCCCTAATCGCCGGCCTAACAACTCTTAGAGGAGGTAAATCACGATGATTTAACGGTCTAGGATTCCCCGATTATTCATGGTGTCCACAAGGAGCCACCCCCATATTGGAGGGTTAAAACTCCCACACTGCAGCTGCCATGAATCGAACCCGGGTTCTCCTTGATGCAAACTTGAGAGGGTCTTTCGACCGCTGAGCTAAGCCCGTGCGGGCAAAGGACGGCGTAAAGTTCAACGCTGGCTACTTTTCGTGTGTCCTCCTCGTCGCTCCTTGCTGTTCTTTCCGGGCCTTTGCTTCTTGGCCTTTGGACCTTCGGTCCTTGGGTCATTGGTCCAAAGACCCAACTTTTTTTTAATTTATATTTTACCTGCAAAATAATATTAGAGAAATTAATAAATAATATTATACTCTAAATTTATTTAATTTATATTATTTTTAGCTTAAATAATAAAATTTATACAATTATTATCATTTAAGTATAAAATCATAATTATTCACCTATATTATTCAAATAAAATACTAAAAATTAAAATTATAAAGGTATAAAATATATTAAAATATAAATTTATCAATAATTATATATCAAAATCACTCTAGAAATATCAAGGATCACCGTAATATACTTAGATCTAACTAAAAGCCCACAAATCATAACTCATGGCAAATAGATTGAATCTCATAAATACTGGATGGTGCCAAACAGAACCGAACTATGGATGAAGTCAGACATCGTGCCAAGTTGCCACCTGGCACCTGCCAAGCAATAGAAGACGAAGAAGGAAAAGTGAACAATGTCAGAAAAACGAAGGGAAAACGAAAAACTGGATCGGCGGAATGTACCCAGCAGGCCTGTCCCCTTAAATCGCATCTGAGGCTGAGTTCATAGCAAAGTAACCGATCACATATGCAAGAAAGGCAGTATATTTTTTTCTTTCCGCTCAACAGTCCAAAAAGCACGTCCTCTCGTCTCCCTTCCGTCTGAGTTCACGTTTCCAAGTCCTCAGCTTCTATGGCCAAACCAGCAGCCTACTAAATGTCAAAAACAACTTACTAAAGAAACGGAGAGAAAAGACCCACCTGCGCAAAAGCAAAAGCAAAAGATCATTCCACCCATCTTACCTTTACCAAAAAATTAAAGCACTCCAATCAAACAATAACCAAAGCAAAGCCAGCCGCGTTAAGAAAACATGTCTGTCATCTCTCTTTTTCATCTACATATACACTCAAGAATAACTTATTGGTGCTGCGGGGTCTTGAGCTCCAAGTGTTTGACAAAATGTCTTCTGAGATTGTTCCTGCCGATCCTATACAAGAAAGGGTTGACGGAGGAGAGCAACATGAGAGAATGGGCACCTTTACAAGGTCTTTAACTTACGGAAGTGATTATGTGCCCAAGCTCTTTGATAGCGAGAGGCTGCCTGTGACTTTGGGTTCTGAAATTCGAAAGCTTCTTCGTGTGGCGAATCAGCTTGAATTTGAGGAGCCTCGGGTCGCTTACTTATGTAAGTTGCAGTTGTACATGTTTCTCCCTCATTACTCCTTTGGTCGATTATTGTTTGCTATGGTAAATATGCACTCCTAGTTTACTTGTGATGGATGCTTTCCTATGAGCTGTTTCTACTTTACAAACTATGAGCTTGTATCCCTTTTGTTGTTTTTGACTTATTTTATGTTACTTTAAATTTCGTTGATGCACGCCTTTTGAATATGTGCGCATGAACCATAAAATTATCACTATTGTTGCGTCAGGACTTTGGAATATGGTGCTTGAATGTTCTTGTATATTTTTTAGCCTGCTATCTTCTGCTATTGAGTAAAACTGCGGCTCTGCATTTTTCTTGTACCGTCGCATTTCAGTCGATGGGTGAGCTGGTCTGCTGTTTCTATTATTATCTCACATGTTGAAGCATAATATTGGTTTCTTTTTGCGGACTAAGCAAAAAATGTCAGTTGGCATAATGGAAAATTGAACCATAATTGCTGGAGTAAGCTAAAATAAAAAGTGACCACTTCTCTTTCACTTGTACCATTTGAGCAGGTCGCTTCCATGCTTTTGAGAAGGCACATATTATGGACCGACATTCCTCTGGTCGTGGGGTGCGGCAGTTTAAAACTGCACTTCTTCAACGACTTGAACGGGTAGATACATGAACTTATTTCCTTTACCAGCTCAATGCGGTATTTTATTTGCATTTGCACTTATGCATAGAATAAATTCGTACCACCTGCTACATATTTGCTGGGGATGGAAATTTGGATTGTGTAAACCACAAAAAGTGGATGCTGTTTATGATTTCTTTCCTACACCTTTGGTCTTTTATAATATTGAATAAATGAGAGGAAAAGAATGTTGAAGGTGACAAGAGAGGAATGTTGAAGGGAGAAAAAAACTGAGTGAAATTTGAAACGAGTTTTCCACACATGAATAGATGGAATTGGTGCATCTTTCATCGGAAAGAATCCTCCCTCATCTTTCCTTCCTCCTATTAGCTTAGCATTGGTTCTCTCTCTCTCCCTTTGACCCTCATGGCATCCCTCTCTTTTGAAACTCTTAAGCAATGGTTAGGGATGTCACGAGCCCTACTTAGGCCTCATCTGTTGTTGTTGCTTCACTTTCTTTTCCTCTCACTTCGGGCGGACATATTTGTCATTTATGGAAAGTCTTGAACTAGTGGGCAGCATTTCATGGGGATTGGGATAGTAAACATGTATAGAGAATCTGGGAAATGACTATTTTGTAAAACACATGAAATAGAATGTTTGGGAAACAAAAAACAAAAAAAATAACTGGTGATATATTAAATTAAGGATTTGTACTTTAATTTAACATGCCTAGGCAATAAAATGGCGGTTGTAGTATTAGAGCGTCGCAAATGATAAATTACGTGTTAGTGTCGTCATAGTGTGGATTTTTATTTTTATTTCATCATATACTATAATTAATATTTATTTATCATTTGAATATAAATATTCAATAAACTAGTGTTTTATATTATATTAGAAGTATCTAAGTATGCCATTATATACTAAATTGTCTTAATAACCCTAAATTTGACTTAGAATGAGAAAATACATGATGTTTAGGTTGAAATGTAAAGGTAACAAGTAACAATACTCTATTATTGTTCAATAGTAACTTAGTTCAAGATGTATATAGTAAATGAATAAAAAAAAAATATCATGCATGATTTTTTCTATAGATTTCAATAAATAGCCGATTTATCGGTGATATTTTTTGATTCATCAATGATTTACTAGTAGATAAATATGAAAATTTAAAATCGTAGTATATCAGTAATTTCACATTGCGGTTGAACCAAAACCGCTAAATAATGGCTGCTACGATATAACGAAACTGTTATTTAATTGTATGAACATGGTATTATAATGTTATACTCAAGTAAGTTAATTTGGCCCAATAAATAGAAGAACTCAAATCTATCCTTTCCAATTTAAGAAACCAGCTTTTGGTCTAATTTTGCACTAAATTTGTTAACAAAAAATAGCATCAAATTCTGGCCCAATTCAAGAAAAGCCCATCCTTTCCATTCCCGTTCCTCTTTCTCTTATTCCTTTCTCAACCCTATTAGAGAGAACCGACTTAATTGTTTGGTTGAACCAAACAAAATTAGAAAGCAAAGCAAAATGAAGTGGTGACCAATGAGCAAGCATGTGAAGGTGTAAGCAAAGGGGAAGGCATGTGAAGAACAAACAAAGGTGCATGTGAAGGCGAGCTAGATGCTTACGATGAACTTCCAACAACCACTAAAATTTGCCAACTATTGACAACGGCTGCAGAATGGTGGAGGAAGCTTGGGAAGGTGTGACTTGTTGCTATGTTTGAGCTTTTGGGATGAAATATTTGGGGACATTTCCATGCAATGGGGCTGCTACAATTTGAGTTGTAGCTATGAGCGTTTCAATATGGTGGTGGGAAATGTGCATATGTTCTCCATCTCCCTAGATTAACATTTTAATAAGTCTTGCATTTTATGTCTTGTGTATAATGTGTTTATAATGGAGGAAAATATCATAGGAGGAATACCCTTTTCATATATTTTTTTGGAGTAAAAGGAGTACTGTTCGAAAAGGTTTCCTTTCATTTCAAATACATTATATAAGGGCAATTTGTGTTGCGGAACTGTTTCCACGGTGCATGGTGGAAATGGTTAACACTGTGCTACTTTAAAATTAATTATCTTTAGTTTTGAAAAAAATAAATAAATCATATCTATTTTTTTTTTCAATTTTTTTCTTTAACAATAAATACTTATATTGAAAAAGGCACATATGTATGCTAAGACATACACTAAGAACTCATATTTCCGCCCCCCAGAAAATACAAATAGGTATAGATATACATTTTTGAGGATATAATTTATAAGCTTTTCAAAAAAGAATATAGACCCCCTAGGACAATACTATACATATTCTGATATATAAATAAACATTTTTCAAAACAAGCTTACATCTCTACTAAAAAATTAATACAAGACATATCTTCTATGATATAAATATGCATTTTTTAGTATATTAAAACACATATTCTAGGACATAGGTGCACATCAGTGGTTTATACAAATGCAAAAGATAAACACACATGCCTTAGATCAAATACACATATTCCACGGGTGCATTTTTTCTATAATATGAATAAAAATTTTTCGAGACAAGAATTCTCATCGTCCAAGATCAAAATACATATCTTCTAGAATAAAAATATGTATTTTTATGGATGTACATTCTTATAATGTGTATACATACATGTATCTTCTAGAATAAAAATATGTATTTTTATGGATGTACATTCTTATAATGTGTATACATACATGCAACTAGCCTTACATTTTCTTTTTCCACAATCATGCTACATTTTTTTTACAATGCGCATATATGCGTTTGCGTACATTGACATCCATTACTATAATCTTCATAAAAAAATTTCTTATAAAATCGTCAAATACTTCTCCCTTGCTAACTCCTCCTAGTGAGCGATGGATAATGTACACAACCTATTGCCATTCCCAGTTCAAGCTTGTATCACTACTTTCCTCCAATTAGCTAACTAGTTAGTCTCTAAAGAACTCAAGATCACCCTTACCATCACATTCTCTGCCTTTGAATCCATGCATTTAGACTCTTGTACCTTCATTAATTTTGAGAGCTTTTCCATGGTTATGACAATGGCAGGGAGTCTCAAGCCCAAGGAAGTGAAGAGTACTTAGAAAGAAGAATATATAGTTCCAATCTGCATCTACCGACGGGTTGATATTCTTTGACTACAATATTGTCTATGAATTCAAAAACTTATAGGTCCATAGGACGATAATAGTTGAGCAGTCTTGTGAATCCATGAATTGAAGAATTTCCTAGTAATCCAATATTGCAGCGAGGATGGAGTCTTGAGAAAATAAATAATATCCATTTACATTACATGAAATCAGACAATAGAGGTTTATCATTTAAGTAATATTTTTCATTAAACCAAATAGTTGTCTTTTCTAGCATGCATGCCAGAAATGATACCACCGTGCAATAACTCATTACATAAGAGACATAAAATACAATGGTATCTTTTACACCCCAATATCACATACCAATTATCCCCTTGTATTATGTGTATAGAACAGAGTAAACCTTCTTGGTGGAATGCATTTTTTTTTACTATATCTTTGTTTGTATCTCAATTTTTTTTCCTTCATCCCAAATAAATTGAACAAGTCTCATAAATATAGGGAATATATGTTTCTACCCCATTGCCGGGAATATCTCTTTCTACCCCATTGCCTCCATACCAAATAACCCCTTAACGAGGTAACTTCTTATGGTTTGCTTTTCTAGATTTTAGGTTGAAAATGGGATTTTAAACTCAAACTATTTCCTTGTTTGGGTTCAAATTTTTAGCTGTTTCTTCAAGTTGAAAATAGTTTTTGGAAAACTAGAAAAAGATATTCCAATATAATGGATTAGAAATAAGAAAGGAAGCTATGATCATAACCCTTGGTAATGCATTATCATCGTCATCTCAACCACTACCACCACCTTTATTGTCACCACCTTCTCACAAATGACAACACCATCAACATTGCCATTGCCACCACCATCAGCATCACTACCACCACTTGCATCATCACTACTATCAAAACTGCTCCCACCACATAATCGTCATTGCCACTACTACTATCATCATCATTACCACCACCATGATCATTGCTGCCGCCAAGCAATAAAATCGCGGTCGCGGTGTTGCGGTATCGGAGCGTCGCGAACTATATTTTATATGCCACGGCTGTCACGGCGTGATTTTTTTATTTTTTTTTCACAATAAATATTAGCAAATACCAGTAAATATCGGCAAATATCGGTAAATATCGGCAAATGTCGGTCGATAATCGATATATCATCGATAAATATGTGAAATTCTAAATCCGTATCGTATCGCCAATTTCGCGTATCGGCTAACCCAAAATCCGATAAATATCGGTCTATATTGCGTATTGGGACCGATATTTAATTGTATGGCTGCCGCTGTGGCTACCAAACTACCACTACTTCTCTCCACCACCATTACCGTTACAACTACCAACATGACTACCTCTTTACCATCACCACTATCACCATCCTTGCATCATCACCACTACCTCAACTACCGCCATCCAAGCAATAAAATCGCGGTCGAGGCTTCGATTGCGGTTGCGGTCGCGGTGTCGCGGCTTCGATTGCAGTTGCAGTTGCGGTGTCACGGCTTCGGAGCGTCGCGAACGATATTTTATATGCCGTGGTTGTCGCGGCGTGATTTTTTATTTTTTTCCGCAATAAATATTAGCAAATACCAGTAAATATTGGCAAATATCGGTAAATATCGGTAGAATATTGGCAAATATCGGTCGATAACCGATATATCGTCGATAAATATGTGAAATTCTAAATTCGTTGTGCATCGGTTGACCCAAAATCCGATAAATGTCGACCGATATTGCGTATTGGGACCGATATTTAATTGTATGCCATCACCATATTACCACGATCATTACCCCTACCACCACCATCATGACTAGTATCTCCATTATCATCATTGTCAATTCACCAACATCTGGTTGTTATTGATTTAAATGAAAAATATATTTTAGTTTTTAAAGTTAGTATTATAAAGAAAAATAATTATTCTATTTTTATAAAACTAAAATAAGAATAATATGTTATCAAATGGGTCCTAAAATAACCCTTAATTTTTAAGTCGTCCTCAATTTAAAGGTTTATCGATGTGAACATTTATTTGCTCTCTTTATTTATTTTAAAAAAGCTTTGGGATATTGCATCATGCTTTTGTGTTATAGTGAGATTATACCTTTTATTGCTGTATACCTTTTATGTTTTTGCATCACATAGCCTTTTGTCTAATTTTCATTTTAGGACATTTTTTTTGGAAATTCATTTTCTTCCACTTCATCTTTTTCGTATCTTCAAATTTTGACATGTCCACAAGGAAGCATTTCAAACAAAAATCAAGTAAATGTAGTGATTGTATCAAAACTTTGCAAATGTAAAAAATCGAACATTTTCATTATCTCTCACTTCATTTTTTTTTCATCTCTTCAAATTTTCATATGCCACAGTCAAGCAAACCAAACACAAAATCAAGGTGTGCAAATATTAAAAATCAAAACTAGGGTTAAAAAGTTTTGATCAATTAAGGAAACATAATAAAATTCCATTTTTTAACAAAACAATCAATTGGGAAATAATCCTCCCTATTCCCAAGCATACATACAAAAAAAAAAATAAAAATAAAATCCGTCCCTATTCCTATTAGAATTATCGAAAATCCACTCTCCCTCTGGTAGATGAAGAACATAAATTTACTACTTTCTTCACCCATGGCATGCCTTGTCAAAAACCCATGCCCGTGTGCCGAAAAAAGAACGAAAAGAAGAAAACCCATCTTTTGTGCAATATGGGTATAATTAGAGGCTGTAGATGAAATTGGGTGCAGTTTGTGATTAATTGATATTGAGATTGTTCAAGTTAAAGGGTTATTGCTTTAATTTAGGCAATTTCAATTAGTGAATGGGCTTAGGATTTGATTTTTGAGGCTTGGGCTTGCCTAACTTTTTCTTTTTGTTTTGATTATGGCTGTGGAAGGCTTGATTGTTTTTAACTATGGTTGTGACACCCCAGTTTTCATTATTGAAAAATTTCATTTTAAAATAAGGTTTAATGAAAGTAAAATGCAAAAGTAGGGTGTTGCTGCCACACCTAATGTAAGATAGATCCTATTTGTTTGTCTCATGTTAGGTATAATGTAAAAATCAGCACAACTAAACAACATGAGGGACCGTTAGAGAGGTAAGCAAAAATACATAAGATGACAGCATTAAAACAAGCCCAATGACGACAATGGAAATACACAGAGAACGGGGATATGAAAATCTAAGAATTTAAAAGCCCGCTAAGAGGCAAAAGTGGTTTCCAAGCATGTGAAAAAATAACTTAGCATCGGATAGCCTAACTCTCTCTTAGGCTGATCCCCAACTAGGCATCTACTAGAGATCATCGCTAGAAAGTAATCATCATAATGCTGCACATCATCATCAACATCAACTGTTTCTGTGAATAAAAGCTGGGATTTTTGCAGTATGTTAAAGCATATCTACCCTATTACATGGAAGCTTATGCTACAAAGATGATCATGGTGTATAACATATAATTCATGCTTACAAAACGCATTGAATGCTTAAACAATGCATGCATACATCATATATCTCATATAGACATATGAACATAAAATATCATGAAAGTGCGGAACGGTATGAGAAGGCCCCTAAGGTAAGTAACTCCATCAACACATTACCATTTCTTACATTCCATCATTTTAACCACATAGATCTATTGTTAAGAGATTCACTAATTTTCCACCATAAACGCAAGCGACATGGCAACTTACCAACTAGTGTTTTTGGAGTGATTACATTGAACATAAGCTGAGTAACATAGGACATCCTGTCCCACTTCCAATGGACATACTCTAATGGGCACTCACTAGGACTTCCCGCCCCACCACCAGTGGACATGTACTCCATTGGGCACCCATTAGGACATCTTGTCCCACCTCAAAGGAAATATATGCCATGGGGCACAAGAAAGAAATAAAAGCATCCTGTTCTGCCCACAACAGACATTGATGCCCAAGGGCTTGTACAGTGACTCCAATGTTCACCACACATTGAACACTTGATGCCAAGGGGTGCTGAAACTATCTTGGTGACCTAATGCTCTAGGACCGGGTAGAAAAGACACCGCCCGAAGGTAAACATATAAAAGGGCTCCTGCATCACTAACTTCTAACTAGTTGGTTGGAGAGCCGGAGAAGATAGGCTCAAATAAACTCTTTTTACTAACCATATTTTAATGTATGTATTGATAATACTTGACGCATCCCAAATCATATTTATAAATCAACTATGGTATTTCGAATGATAACACCCAACGTAAACCAAATGATTCTATGATTTCTCATTTTGTTTCTTTTCTTTAGATCTAATTATTTAAGGCCAAAATCATGAAAAGAAATTTAAGAATAATGTCAAACAATAGTTCAAACCCTAAAAATATGCCAACATGTCCTAGAGGATTACTTGACTTTTCACAGTTGGATTGGGAGCAAGACATTCCAGATATACAAACCTAATTGGCAGATTAGTTGAAACTAGTAACCGGTTTGATTGATACAAGTTGGAGAGCAACCAACTTAAGTTCAATTGACCAGGTATTGGTGGGCCAAAACTAGAAGATTGTTTTGACAATGATTTACTAGAAGTCACCCAAAACATATATTAGAAACTTAGAACACATCTAGCATGCTTTCATGATATAAAACAAATTCAGAAATATAAACATGCTCCAAACATAGAGTTCATATCAAACGTGCTTAATCAACAATTCAACTCATCAAACATGTTCAATTTTTTACTCCAAACTTATAAATATGCTAAACCATGCTTTCATTATACTTCATTCTTCTCATGGTAAACACAACTAACATTATATTATAAAATATATAAAATCAATTTAGATCATACCCAATGCTAGGTGGTTGAGCCTCACTTATAACATAAACTTCACCAAAAATCATGGAATTCATGCTTTTAGTCATACTTAAACATAAATATAATTGTTTCAACATAATATGTATAAACCATAGTCATTCATACAACACAAACACAACCACATTTTTGAGGTAAGACTTGCTTTACCTTAAACAAAGAAAATTATAACAAAATAAGAGAAAGAACATCTTAGGTTTCAAGTTCCAAGACTCGAGTATCTTAAGTACTGTTCAAAAACAAGTACCAAAAATCAATGAAACTCTTCCCACGCCATGAAAATGGATAAAACAGAAGGAAGCCTGATGCAGAAGCATCTACCCTCACCTTTACTTATGCTAGCAAAGATTGTGTTGATTTATTCCATGTTAAGTTCAATTCAAACAATCTTATACAAGTGTATTCTCATCCATTTAAGGCAAAATGTAGGGATATCTGGTCAACTTGCACTGAGTGAGGGACATTTAGCATGGGATGTCACAAGAATTTTAGCCATTAATTTTTATAAGTTTGGAGGTCATAAAACCCTCCACACTTGAACTAATTAATTTAGCTAAAATGCAAGCCATGAAAGCCATGCAAACACCAAATCCAGCCACCACCTTTTTGCAACTTTCAAGTGGCTTAATATGACTCAAAAATGGCTCCCAATCAGCCCTCAAGGTTCAAAAGTCAAATTCCAGTAACAGCAGCTGCAGGTGGCCGCATGTTCAGCAGCAATAGCAATAGCTTAGTCTGGCCTTTTAAGTGTTTTTGGATGCAGAAATAAAGGGCAAAAGTCAATGGGGTAGCAAGTATTGAAAAGCAATTGATTATGGAAGAAATTCTAATTATAGAAGAAAAGTAAACTCTAAAAAAAATCATGATTGTACTTTTTGGCTTGCAGCATAGTTTACTGTTGCCTTTTGCTTTTGATTTTTAATGATGTTTTAACCAATAAAGTAGCTTGTTAACTTTGTAAAATACCCCCAAGTCAGGTGTAGAGTATGGGAGGGCAGTAAGGGTCGAAATCTGTGAAAGGCCCCCAACTAACCGAGTTAAACTAGTTAGAATTAAACTAATTGGTCTCTTTGACAACTAACTAGTTTGACTAGGTAACCAATTCAGTCCTTTTATTGTGGTTGAGTTGTCTTGTAACAGAATGAGACGTAGCACTCTCTTATAAGTGTTAGGGTCACACTTAAATGAAAAAACAACTTAGAATTTGCTGCCTCTCTGTGTCTGAAATGAACTCATATTCAAAGTCCAAGTGAAGGATTTTGTCTTAGTTCTTCAAAATCTTACATTCTTTATTCTAAGAGTTGAAACCTTGGATGCTGAATGGAAGTGTTTGATCATGAGAGGTGCTCATTGATCAAATCCAATCATCTCTTTCTCTATTTATTTTGGTTGGTAATTCCCTAAAACCACCATTGATATAATCCAAAATATTTCCCATATGCATCAAACACTAAAATAGGACAAAACCCAACCTCCTTCCAAATCTAGAATGGCCAAGAGGAGAAAACAATCTCAAGAACTTAGCATTTTCCTAAATCTAACTTTCTTTTGCTTTTGGAAACGCAAGTGGAGGCTAGACAAGGGATTAGGTGAGCAGAAAAAAAAAATGCAAAGAAACTTAAAAAAATGAGAGGGAAATAGACATGGAGCTCAATGGATAGAAGTGGGCAAGGAGAGTGAGAAGAATCAATTTTAACACTTAGTAAGATTTGGTTAGAGAGGAGAATAAATGAACTTTGTGAGTTTTGTAATGAGGGAAATTCTAATGTCCTAGCCCCATATGCCCCCGTTAGGTTTGAAAGAGGGAGAGAAAGTGTTTGGAGGTTAAGGCACTGAAGTGTTAGCCATCAAGAATATGGTGACAACAGGTACATAGAGAGGAGATCAACCTAGGTAGGGAAGAAAGGAGAGGTTAAAGCTCCTTTAGGGATTGATAATTTAAATAGAAACAAGGACCCAAAACCCGAGGAGGGTAATGTAACAGTGCATAATCTGCTTATTAACATAAAAATATAATATTCAAGAGGTTTAACAGGCATTAGCTTCACAATTGAATCAAAGCAGAGGTGTGTATTAGGTATTTAGATGAACCAGTTGACTACTTAGACAAAATCACAGGTCTGTCTACTGAAAATAAAGACATCACTCAGGGAACCTCATTTTCATGCCTATCCCATCCTCACCATAGCCAAAACATTGAATACATAATGGACACATACTTTGAAATATTTATAAAGGTTTTAGGATAGGATATTACTATGGTAGTGGAAGGCTTAATTGTTTCTTGATGTACACACGAAAGACTTGGTTGCTCTTGAAGAAGTGGATTTTTGTGTCGAGGGAGTTTTGAAGAGGTTATACATAGAAGTGATTCGGTCTATGAGAGAGTGGATGAAAGAAAAAATAAAATGAAAGGTGAGGGGTTTGTATGTCAATGTATCAGATGTAAGGAGGGGTGAAGGGGAAGCGTTAGATATTAGCCACTCGGTATTATTGTTGGGAAAAGATATAACACTCGGTATCATTTCTGTCATCAACAAGACTATGGAAGAGTTAGATATCAGACACTAACTGCTAACTATAGCTTACATGCTCATGAAAATAAAACTTATTATATTAGAAATAACTAAATGCAACCTCTGGTTTTTTATAATTTTTGTTTTAGATTCTGGCACAAGAATTAAGCAAACAATCCATTATTCCTATTAAAATGTCAATGGAAATTATAATTATTGTTGTGAAAAGATATATATCAATACATAAAAGATTATGAAGTGATTTATACTGAAGGGTTAGGATAGAGAAATGTATTCAAAATTTACTTCGTGAATGTAAAACAATATTTATTTGTAACCAAAATTAAATTGCTAAAATGACACATATTTAAAACCTAAGGGGATACAAAACTATTCTTTTTGTGGATACAAAGTATTTGGTTCTGTTTTTTGACTCCATGGGCTTGTGAATGCCTAGTTAATAATATCCAATAGTTCTAGCCTATTGGGCATCAAAATATTGATTCATTTTTGAACCTGCAGTCCTCAGCTTCTTTCCTTTTCCAGCATCAGATACCTTTATATGAATTGTGTTGGTAATCTCTATGGTTTATTGACACAATGGTTATATTTATATTCCTTCAGATAGCATGAGATGATACATATGATTTTGTATCAGTGACACAATGTTCATTTGTGACTTCTTAGAGGCTGGAACTTTTTGACATCAAGTTAGACGGAAATTGTTAAATTTCTCTGATAAGTCTATGATGTTCAAATCTCTTCATGTTTTCAAGTCTTCATGTCTTTTGTAATATTCAGATTCTAGTTATCCAGGGATGTGTTGCCTACTTTTATTTTTTCCTTTGTATGCTGATTCTCTTAGTTCTCTGTGGTAAAGCATCTTGTGTGAAGATATTTCTATGTATATTATTTGGTCCTTTGTTCAGTCATGACACCAGTAACGGTCTTCTATTAGTATTCAATTAATTCATCTGATCTCTTATTCTTTTTTTATTTATTTATTTTTTATTTTTATCTTTGATACATTTGACTGTTTACCTTTTTGTTAATGGAAATTATTGTCTATGCTAATCATTTCTTGCATTGGTTTAGCCTACAAATTGGTCATCGTGAATTAAATTTCATCCCTGACAGCTTTAATGCTTATTCTTAATTTTTGTCTTCTTTCTTTCTTTTGCATGAAGGACATGCAAAATACTCTCATGAAAAGGAAGGAAAAGAGTGATATGCGGGAACTGAAACGTGTTTGTAAGGAATATGGAGACTATACCGAAAGGCATACTAAACAAGATGATTTTGCAAACAGGTAACTGGTTTTTCGTTAAGGAACGTTGCATTGTGCTTTACCCAGTAAGCGTATATCAATTCATTATCATGATTTGCAGAGAAAAGTTGAGGAATGCCCGTACCATTGCTTCTGTATTGTTTGACGTATTAAATACAGTTTCAAGTGCTGCTGGTCATCAGGTTCTTTTCTTTTGTTTCATTTTCTAGTTTCCTGTTCAGGTTTTTATGACGTCCAGTTTGTGAATCTCATTCTTGATGAAATTTTCCAATTCTGCTCCATCAATCCACAGCAGGTCTTGGCTGACAGAGACACTTATTACAAAAAAACTGAATCTGATGTATATAATATTTTACCTCTTGATCATGGTGGCACTCATCAGGCAATTATGAAGCTGCCTCAGGTGTGACGTTAACTTGATATGCTGACTCGTATGATTAAAATTTGTGTTCCTTGGATAGGCAGCTCGAGCATACGTTGGTGAATACCAGCTAAGCAGTCTGTACTAGCTAAATTTCTGTTTCAGGCATTTTTTGTTTTTGTGTTCGTTTATTTATTTATTTTAAAGTTTTATGTTTTGATCAATGCATGTGGCTCTCTGGCAGGCAAAGTTATCTATGCAGTGTTTCAGGTAACATTTTTACTGGAGAAGATTTAATGTGCTGATTTGAAATTATGATGCAGATTAAAATTGCAGTTGCAGCTATTCGCGACACTTGTGGGTTGCCTTTTCTGGAAGACTTTCAAAAGCGGAGAAATGCCTTGGATGTATTTGACTGGCTTCAGTTTTGCTTTGGATTTCAGGTATGTATTTTATACACATTTCAATGCATGATGCCTCCATGGAATATGCAACATTAGAGTTATGAATGCTGACAATATTCAGATTTTGTGCTTTCTCTGAATTTGTGTGTCTTCTTCGATTGTATTCTTTTTATTAACTTCATATTCTTGCTGTCCACTTCAGACAGGAAATGTAGCCAATCAAAGGGAGCATCTGATTCTTCTCCTTGCCAACTTCCGTGTTGAACAGTGTCAGAGGCAAGCATATGTGCCGCAGGTGTCTACTTATTTAATTATTTAATTCTGTAAAAGTTATACTTTTCCTTGGACTGAGAATCAGTATTACTTCTATGCATTAGTTGTTGGATGGAGCTGTAAATGGACTGATGCGGAAATTTTTCAAAAATTACACTAACTGGTGCAAGTTCTTAGGTAGAAAGAGTAACATAAGGTGAGTTTGAGCTCTTGGAAATTATTGCACTGATGGCATGCATTGTAGGATATATATATAAAATATGTTGTATATAATGCAGAACCTCTGACTATGGTTACTCTGCTATCTGCCGTGAATGATTAGAAAACTATCACCTGTGACGATCTAAAAATTTATGACACGTTGCCAGAAACTATGTGATCTTTAAGTCTGACATTATTTGAATGGATAGAAAGGAGAAAATCAGTCATTCAAATATAAAGGTAGAGTCATGCATCTGACCTATATTTTGTCTTATTTTATTTTTTTCCCCTGCATTGTGCTTCGGTGAGGTCCTCATCTTTAATTGACAGCTTCTTACTACAAAGATTCCAATTGAATACTGAAATTAACTTTTGATGTGAAGCAGAGTCTGGAAAGAACTCCTTGTCTAGAGAAGTATATGTAATCAACATCGTTATCAAATGTGTTACTGGAGTATTCCTTACAGACTTCACATTGGAATGGTAACATGTGGACAACACATTGAAAATAAAGGCTAATGATATTGGAGAACAACAGCATTTCATCTATGCTTCCCCTTGAGTGCCTCTATGGTCTGCAGAGAGTAGTTATGAAGCTTCCAAATTGTCTCTTGTATCCTCTTTCTGATTCTGCATGTCAAATTTGCTATGTAATTATTGCTGCTGACACCTGTCTATCTGCTTGCTTATATGTAATGGCATATTCTAAATGTTGTAATCGGTATTATGAATTTAATATTGCTTAGGCCAGAGCATGCCAAATGCTGGAAAAGGTGTTATGTTCATTTATTACTTGCTAAATTACATTTGTGACGGGAAACAGTTAACCTCAATGTCCTTGTCATGAATTTTGTCCCTTTTTAGATTGAGTGCCAAGTACATAGCTCTTCTTGTTTCAGTATTTTTCTCACTGGATATAGTTACTTGCCTATGTAGGTTGCCTTATATAAAACAGGAAGCTCAACAGCATAAAATTTTATATTTAGGGCTATATCTTCTCATTTGGGGTGAAGCGGCGAACTTGCGGTTTATGCCAGAGTGTCTCTGCTATATTTATCACCATGTAAGAAAATTTTCCTACATTTTGACTTAAAATCAAGTGCCTTGTATTTTTGGTGATTTTCTAGTGCCTTCATCGAAACAACAGTGGCTACTTTCACAGGAATCTGTAGCTTATCATGTTCGGATAAATTTCAATTATTGAGACAAAAATGCACCAAATACCCCTGTGCCTATGGGTTTATGCACCCATTGTCCCTGTATTTAAGTTCTTCTCGTTCAATGTTGACCTTCTCAGATGGCCGATGAATTGCACAGCATGTTGACTGGTGCTGTTAGTTTGCTAACATGGGAAAAGGTTATGCCCGCGTACGGTGGGAAACCTGAATCTTTTCTGGATAATGTTGTCACCCCTATCTATACTGTTATATCCGAGGTATACTGAGTGAAGTCTGTAGTTTTTTCTTTTATCTTTTCCTACTAAATAATGTACCCCATGATGTGGCCACATATTTTAGGAGGCTAAAAAGAACAAGAATGGAACTGCAGATCACTCAATATGGCGTAATTATGATGATTTAAATGAGTATTTTTGGTAAGAAAAATCTCTTTATGCATATTTGCTTGTTTCTTTGGTGTATATACTCATAATTCATGCTTTACAGGCAAACTTTGTGATGATATGTTGGAAACATATATGACAAATTGTATACCATACAGGTCTCCTGAATGTTTTGAAATAGGTTGGCCCATGCGTAAGGATCATGATTTCTTTAGTGACGGGAAAAGCTCCCAAAGCAATTGTGCTTTGAACACCCAGAATTTTCAGGAGAGGCATGAGCAGAGAGGCATGAGAAGCAATGAGGAGAAGAGGGTAAGATTTGTCAGTTTGCATTTGTTAAAATTGATTAGGTTGAAGTGATTGCAAGTCCTTTTAGAATAAGAGGCTGATGTAATTCTTCTCATTTCTTAGAGTCCTTTCAAATTACTAATGTAGAGTGTGGTTGATGCATAGAAAAATAATTGGGTCAAACTAAAGAATTGTGGTGGAGTTAGGGAAAGAAAAAACACAGAAAGAGATGAGGAAAGTGAGTTTATTTGATCTATGAGCACCTCTCAAGATTAAATACTTACTATCACCATCCAAGGTTTAGAAAGTAGGAATAAAGAAGAGTAAGATTTTTTGGAAGATAAGCAAAACTCTGCACCTGAGTTTTGTGGGGTTTTCTCATATTTTTCAGAGAGAAAAATGGTTAATCAGATCTGCCTTTCATTCAAGTGTGAGCCTAACACTTATAAGAGGATTTTATGTCTCATTTAGTTATAGTACAACTCATCAAAAATAAAAAGGACTGATTTAATTAGCCAGTCAAACTAGTTTATTCGTCAAAAATACTAACCTTTACTAGTTTAATTTTGACCAAAGTCAACCAGGTCTATTGGTTTTTTTCAGACCTGAATGTCAGCCGATGCTTTCTGCTCTCTTTGATTTTGGGATGTTTTACAATTAAAAAGATAAAGCTAAGCTAGGACTAAAGCATCATTAAAAGGTAAAAAATAACCTAAAAGCTAGGGGCTAAAACATCATTAAAGACAAAAATTAAAATTAACTTTTTTGCATGCAGACCTTTAAGTACAATTATGGTCTTTTGCTTAACTTTTCTTCCATAATCAACAGTTGCTGATTTACGTTTCGTCAGTCCTCCATTTTTGTGCACAAAATTTACAGCAAGCCAGCCAGGCCCATGTTGTTGCTGGAGCCATGGCTGCGACCCAAAAGAACTATTATTTAAGCCACTTGAAATCTATCAAAAGGTGATGGCTTAAATATGGCTTTTGCATGGCTAAGTGGCTCACAATTTAATATGTTAATTTTTTCTAAATTAGAAGGGTTTTTGGGTCTTCTTTTTTTTTTCGGAAAAATTATTAAGTAAATTATGTCCATTTATGCTAATGCTCTTGTGTCATCCTCTTCCTCTTGAAAAGATTCTTCCATGTCCTCATAATGATCATCATGTAGATAAGAAAGTAAATCTCCCACACTAAATTTGTTTGACATATTTCCCATTTCTTATGGTAATTTAAGCATAAATGCATTTTCTTTTGTCTTCTTTAAGGACTTGAAAGGACCATTACTCATTCTCGTTAGTTTGTTCTTCCTTCTAGTAGGAAATCTCTCATTCCTCAAGTGGAGCCAAACTAGGTCTCCTAGCTCAAATAAGTGTTGCTTTCGGTTCTTATTTGCACTTGAGACTGTCTTGAGACTCGGCGGGAAGTTGTAAGAGATCAATAGGGATAACGAGATTCATTCCATAAACTATCTCAAATGGAAAATGACTAGTTATATACGTGGGAGACCTCTGTTGTACGTGAATTCTGCATGATAAGGTTTGGTGATGCAGGAACATCCATTATCCAAGATATTAATTTAGTTGTTAATTTCTCTAAGTTAGGGGGACATAAAAACCTCCTCACTTGGACTAATTAGTTTAACTAAACCCCAAGCCATGAAAGCCATGCAAAACTTCAATCCAGCCACCACCTTTTGCACCTTAGTGGCTCATTTTTTTGGCTTAAATGGCTCACTACCCAGCCAAGGATAGGCTACAGTTCAACTCCCACAATAGCAGCCCCAACAGCACTTTTCTGGGCAAATGTGGGCACTAGCAGCAGCAACAGCTATAAGTATCATAGGGGGCAGGCCTTTTTTGGAAGAAAAGAAACCTATGCTTAGGCTATGATGGCACTTTAGGCTTGCAGCAGAAAAGTTACTTTCTGCTTTATGCTTTTAATAATGTTTTTAGTCTTTAGCATAAAAGCTACTTTTACTTTTTGCTTTTAATGATGTTTTTAGCTTAGCTTAGCTTATCAACTTGTAAGGAGCCTCCCAAGTCAGATGTAAGACATTGGGAAGGTCCCAAACAATTCTGATTTCTTTGTTTCAGCTAGTACAAAGTCAACTTTAGTTTTGGTTAGGATTAAACTAGTTAAAGTTAGTCTCTTTGACAACTAACTAGTTTGATTAGTTAACCAAACCAGTCCTTTTTTTGTTGAGTTGTATTACAACTAAATGAGACCCAACACTCTCCTATAAGTGTTGGGCTCACACTTGAATGAAGAAAACTCAGAATTTGGCTATCTTATTTCTCTCAGCAGAAATCAATCACCTTCAACTCTAGTGCATGAGCTTGAAGTTTGAATCCTAAAATCTCACAAGATTTATCTTAAGTGTTGAAACCTTAGGTGGTTCTTGTTAGTATATGATCTAAGGAGGTACCAAAGATCATATTCAACCTATTTTCTTCACCCTCTTCTCTGTTTTCTTATTTAGTTATCCCCCATTGATAACAACCTTCCTAACTTGACCCAATTTGTATTGGCATATGCATCATTTGGTGTCCCAATCTTTCAAGGACTTATGCATCAAACTTCTTAGGGGTATTGTGAGGGTGCAGTTAGTGACTTATGTTTGACCATAGTAAAAAGAAGCTTAGTACCGACCAACCTCCATAAAGTCTTCGAGAAGTAACTAACAGATTTGGTATCCTTATCTTAGACAACTGTTTTAGGGATTTAGATAACTCAACTATCTCCTTGAAGTAAAGAGAGGTTATATACGATGTATCATTTGTCTTATGAAAAAAGGACAAAATGAGCTATCTTAGAATAATGATTTATGACCACCATTATGGCAGTGTTTTGTCTTTGTGTTCTAGGCAATGCGACAATGAAATCCATACTAACATAGTTCCTTGGTTGGTGGGGGATGGGTAAAGGAGTATATAGTCGTTGATGGAAATTACTCTTTGATTTTTAGCTAGTGGCACATGCACCTTGTACAACTCCTACCATCTTAGGCCAAAAAAATGTTCTTAAAGTATTTCCACTATCTTGTTGATCCCAAAATGACCAACCATTCCTCCTCTATGTACCTCTCTAATATGCAATTTTCGAATGGAACATTTTGTGATGTATAGCTTATAGTTCTTGAAGAGGAACCCATCTTGAATAACAAAAAAAAAAAAAAAAAACAAAGCTTTTCTTGGTATTTGAAGTGGCTTGTGAAATCTTCATCTCTCTTGTAGAGTCCCCTAATGCAAACCTTAGGACTCTAAATTCTAACAAAGGTAGCATACAAATCTCCTAGAGAGGACATCGACTACGGCATTTGACTTACCACTTTTGTGTTTGGCTATAAAGCAAAATGATTGTAAAAACTCTATCCACCTAGCATACCTAGGGCTAAGCTTATATTGCCCAATTCTGTACTTAAAAGACTAATGTGGAATACATATTCTGAAAATGATAAGTCTGTAATACAAATTTTGTTGGTGTAAGGTAATGTGACTAATACTCTAAGATCCTACCAATTATATAAAACTCTTTATCATAGGTGCTATAGTTAGACCTAGAGCCATTGAGTTTCACTAAAGAAGGCTAGAGGCTTTCCTTCTTGTAGTAAAATAACTCCAATGCCCACTCCACTTGCATCACATTCTAGTTCAAATAACTTGTTGAAGTTAGGTGTTAGTTTGGGAGAAATTAGAGTTCAATCATTCATTAGTATTTTTATTATTCTGCATGGGTACATAAATAGGCAAGGAGGATAGTCTCCTATCTAACAGTTTCCTAATAAATAGGAAATAACATCTCTTATATATGCAGCATCAAATCAGACTTTTTATTCTCCTAATATCTAGATAATATCCATCGAACTAATATTCTCTGCACTCCCCCTCAAGTTGGTGCATAGATGTTAACCATGCCCAACTTGCCAACAAAAAACTCAAAATTAGGCTTGAGTAACCCCTTTGTAAGAATATCTGTTGTCTGCTAAGTAGTGGATACAAATGGTAGATAAATTGTGCCTTTCACAAGCTTTTCCTTCATATAATGTCTGTCCATCTGAATATGTTTCGTTTGCTCATGTTGGGCTGGGTTTTGTGCAATGCTTATGGATGCATTTTTGTCACAGTACAACTTCATGAGCTTGCTAACTGGTAGACATAACTTACTAATAATTCGCTTGAGCCATATTAGCTCATAGATTCCCTAGGCCTTGACTCGAAATTCAGCTTCTGCACTGTTTCTTGCTACCGCACTCTGCTTCTTACTCCTCCAAGTGACTAGATTCTCCCATACATATATATAATAACCAGAAGTATACTTTCTATCTTCAATGGATCCAAACCAAGCTGCATCAGTGAAGGCTTCAATTTCCTTCTGCTTATTTTTCCTATATACCTCGCCCAGGTGACCCTTTCTAGTATTTCCCAATTCTGTATGCTGCATATAGGTGTTCATTGTGTGGGGAATGTTTGAATTAGCTAACCAAGCTAATAGCAAAGGTAATATTAGGACGAGTGTGAGAAAGATAAATTAGCTTTCCAACTAGTTGTTGATACTTAGCTGTATGAACTGGCTGACTTTCTTTGTAAGACCCTAATTTTATATTAGCATCTATTGACGTATCAATTGGTTTGTAGCCGCTTAGACTAGTTTCATGAAGATGATCCATCACATACTTATCTTGAGTCACCACATCCTGATCTAGCAACTTCCATTCTCCGTAAGTATTTTAGGGCTGCTAAGTCCTTTTTCTTGAATTCTCTAGCTAATCCAACTTTCAGTCGGTCCATTTATTTCAAGTCATTTCTTTTTACAATGATATCATCCACTTATACAATTAACACATACACTTTTCCATCTCTTGAGTGTCTGGTAAACATTGTATGATCACCTTGAGCTTGAGTATTCCATTGTCTCTTTGCAAATTTGGTAAAATTTTCAAACCATGCCCGAGGATACTACTTCAAACAATAAAGTGCTTTCTTCAACCTACACACTCTCAAGCCAAACTTATCCTCGAAGCCCAGTGTTTGTGTCACGAAGACTTCTTCTCTTAGATTGCCTTTCAAGAATGCATTCTTAATGTCCAATTGATATAAGGGCCAATCAAGGTTGGCAGCAACAGATAGTAGAATGTGAATAGTGTTTAGTTTTTCTACAGGGACAAATGTTTTGGTATAGTTAATCCCATAGGTTTGTGTGAAGCTCTTTGCCACCAACTGTGCCTTGTAACTTTCAAGAGTACCATCAACCTTGTATTTTAAAGTGAACACCGACTTACATCCAACTATAGACTTTCCTCTTGGTAGAGTGACAACTTCCCACATCTTATTTTTCTCAAGAGCACTCATTTCTTCAAGGATTTCCTTCTTCCACTTTGGAACCTTTAGAGTATCTTAAACATTCTTTGGAATCTCCACAGATGATACATGAGTAGAGATAGGAGAGAAGGAGGGTGAGAGGTATTTAAAACAAACAAATTTTGATAGTGGATATAAAGGACGACTAGTACAATATCTAGTTCCTTTTTGGGTGGCAATAGGAAGGTTCAAATATGAAACTAACATGCTATCTTGATGCGATTGATTTGAGTGAGGAGAGGTACTTACATTAGTAGGAAGTGGCCCTAATGCAGATTCATGGCAATGCAAGGGGCAGGTGGAATCTTTTCCTTTATAAGGTGTTTTCCTTGAGTATATCTGCCCAAAGTATCTGTTAGTCCTAGGACCTACTTCTATTTTAGTTGACCGATCAAATGGAGGGAGAATGAGAGTATCATTTCCTTGGTGATTATGTGAGTTAGAATATTGGTTTTCATTCTCCTGAATTAATGGAAGATTTTTTAGATCTTATTATGACGTTCATCCACCAATCTCTCCCTATTTTCATGCTGGTCATGTAGAATAGAAATGGAATTTTCAACAAATTCTTTGTTACTAGTGCTATTGGTAGTAAATTTTAGATTACTATTAGTAGTGAATTCGAGATTTAGATCGTGCAAGACTCTCCCTAAGGATGAATCTTCCCCTAAAGATGAGGTTTTAAATATGGGTGAGTTTCAAAGAATTTGACATCTATAGTGACAGAGGTTCTCTTAGAGATGGGTTCATATCATTTATAACCCTTTTTAGTAGGTGAGTATTCTATAAAGTCACATTGTTTGGCTTTATCATCATGTTTATCACCCTTGTTTTCAAATACAAAAACTGTGCAGCCAAAAATTTTGACTGGTAAGGAACTAGACAAACTTTTATTATAGAAGTGATGGTTAAAAATGTCTAGGGGTGTTTTGAAATCTAGGACTTTAGATGGCTTACGGTTGATTAAGTAAACCCCTCCCCCTAATAAATATTTTGGGACATGAGTGGTAAATCTAATGGCATGAGATACCTCTAGGAGATGTCTATTTTTATGTTCAGCTACCCAATTATGTTTTGGTGTATTATTGCATGAGCTTTAGTGGACTATCCCCTTATTTAATAAAAAATCTCCTAATATTGCATTGTAGAATTCTTGTCCATTGTCACTTCTAAAGATTTTAATGTTTGTGTTAAACTGGGTTTGAATCATGTTGTAAAAATTGCTAAATATGTATGCCACTTCTGATTTTTCTTTCATAAAAAAAACAGCCTATTCTAGTGTGATCATTAGTGAAAGTTACAACCATCTTTTTTTTTTTTGAAGTGGTTGGAGTTTGTGAGGGTCCCCAAACATTCCTGTGTATAAGGGTAAAAGGTGCAATGGATGTATAGGGTTGGATGGGATTGAGACATCTATGATGCTTAGCCAAAGTGCATATTTCACAATGAAAAATAGTGGGATAATTTGGAAACAATTGTTTTAGATATTGAAAACTGAGATGACCTAATCAAAAGAGCGATAACATATTTCATAATTATGAGAAGCAGAAGTGGACCTAAAACATGAAGAATTCCCTTATTTCGAATCCCATAAAAATTGATAGAGCTCATCAACCTCCTTAGCATTGCCAATCATCTTTCGTGATACATGATCCTGAAATTCACAACCTGAAGAATAGAAATTAACTTAAGACATTTAATATCATTAGTCAACTTGCTAATAGAGAGTAAATTGCAGGACAATTTAGGAACATGAAGAACATTATCAAGGGATAGTAAGGGAGTGAGTTGGATAGATCCTATGGCAGAAACAATAGAGAGTGATCCATTTACAACCCTAATTTTTTGATTTCCAGCACAAGTTTGATAGGATCTAAATAATTGGGAGCAGTTTGTCTTGTGATTGGTTGCTCCGGAGTTAATAATCAAAATAGATATGGACATGACATTATAAGAGACAAGATAGCTTATATTACCTTGATGAGCTAGGAAGCAAGAAGAACTAACAAGAGCTGTGAGGATTGAAGAAGTTTCTAGAGATGCTCAACTTATTCCTGAGTGAATGGAGACCCTTCTGAATTAATTTCTTGTTCTTGAGTTTTATCCGTGGTTGTTTGCATTGCTCTACCATCATAATTTATCTTTGATTTAGGGGGTTTCAAGTGAGGTTATAGTTTCCAGCACTTTTTCCTAGCATGCCATTCTTCATCCTCTCACCATCTATACTTGGTCCACGTGTAGCCAGAGCAAATATCTCCAATTCTTGATTCGTAGCTGGTTGTTAAGTATATAACATAACTCTCTTTCAAGCTTCTTCCTGCTGTAATTTTGAGAAAACTTCCCTTGGTAATGGATTTCTTCCTAAAATTTTCCTTTTACTTCATCTAAATTATGGCTGACCCCAACGAAGAACATAGATTGATGATCATTCTCTTCACGCTTCATAAAACTAGCATAATTATTTGAATTGTCCCACTTATCATCATAACATTGATCTAATTCCTGCCACCAAGATACCATCTCATTGTAGTAGGTGGTTATATCTCTGTCTCCTTGCTTTTAACACCACAGTCTAGACTTCAACTCAAATATCTGTGATGAATTTTCTAGATCTGAGTATGTTACGCAAATGGATTTCTAGATTTCCTTTGCGGTCTTCATGAACATTTGTGGTTTTGAAATAGACCCTTCCATAGAATTGAGAAGCCATGCAGTAATTAGGGAATTCTTAGATATCCAGGTTTTAAATTTGGGATCATTCTCCTCTAGTTTGGTCTCCTCACTAGTGCGATACCCAAGCTTTGCATGTCCATTCTATATAATTTCTTTCATTCAGTTTATGAACGGGGATCTGGAGGGATGAAGGAGCAACAATACTGTCATTGTCATTGCTTGGCATTGAGGAGATGGCCGAGGTTTGTTCTGAAGCCATATATATATAGTTCCCCCCTCCCCTGTGACTAGGGTTTTAGGTTCGAGCCAGGCTCTGATACCATGTTAGTTTGGGAGAAATTAGAGTTCGATCATTCAGTAGTATTTTTATTATTATGCATGGGTGCATAAATAGGCAAAGAGGAGAGTCTCCTACCTTGTATCCTAACAGTTTCCTAATAAATTGGAAATAACATCTCTTAGAAAAAGTCAAGCAACAACTCCTAATATTTAGCATCAAATCTGGAACTTTTTATTCTCCTAAATCTAGATAATATCCGGCGAACTCACTGCTGGATATTACCTGATATTCTTTACATTAGGTAATAGCAAGATTGGTGTCTCACTAAGCTTTCCTTTATGGTCTCAAATGCTTCTTGGCACTCCTTGGTCCACTTGAACTCTCCCCTTTTCGTGCATTTAGTTATACAAGCTAGAAGAGTACTAAAATTCTTATAAATCCTCTATAAAATGATGCTAGTCCATGAAAGGACCTCATGGCCATTATGCTTGTTAGGGTTGGCCATGCCTTGATTACTTCCACCTTTGTCTCATCCATAGCTATTCCATTTTGAAAAACAATAAAGCCTAAAAATGTGATTCTAGGTGGAAAGAATTCACAATTTTCTAGCTTAGCATATAACTTTCTGTTTCTAAGGGCTAGAAATATATGTTGTAAATGCTTTAGATGATCCTCTTCACTTGAGGAGTACACAATAATATCATCATCTGGAATTAAAAGGCCAAAGCATTTCATCCATGAGCCTCAGGAATGTGCTTGGTGTATTAGACAAGCCAAATGGCATGCCCATCCATTCATACAATCACCCCTTTGTCTTGAATACGGTATTCCACTCATCTCCTTCCTTATTCAGATTTGATTGTAGCCATGCCTCAAATCTATTTTTGAAAACACATAAGCACCATGTAAGCAATCTAATAAATCATCAAGCCTAGGAATGGAGTATCTATACTTGATGTTGATGTTGTTGATAGCTCTACTTTTAACACACATCCTCAATAAGCCGTCTTTCTGTAGTAGAATAAGAGCTGGAACTGCACAAGGATTCAAGGGCTCTCTGATTAATCCTTTCTGCAGTGATTCCTCAACCTGCTTTTGGAACTCCATAGCCTCTTTAGGGTTGCACCAGTAGGCTGGTATGTTTAGCAGGGTAGCATTGGGCAGCTGGTGCTCGATTCCTCTGATGTTAGGTAAACTAGGGGGCAGTTCTGCAGGAAAAACATCCTGAAACTCACCCAAAAGGGTCTGAATTTGAGGGTCAATCTCCATTCTTCCTCCACCACTTTCCAGCAACAAGAAGTAATAAACAGTTTTCCCTTTTGTTATGGCTTTTTCTACATCCTTTCCATCAACAGACAGCCTTTTTTACACTGCGTACTGTCCCTTTTTTTTTAGTATCTCTGGCCAAGAATATATAAGTATTAGAGTGATGTTTTTATTGGCAAATTTTAGGTGTTAAGTATTTCTTCTACTCACATGCCTATTTAATTGCCATGGCCAACCTAAGAGTAAATGACAAACATCCATATGTACGACATCACATAAAACTTGATCATGTTAGGTCTTGCCACTAGAAAATGGAATAAGAACTGGCTTGGTTACCTCTACCATATTACCATAGCCATTACAACTTGTATGGCTGGTTATGTGTGGTGGTTGGAAGATTGAGCTTTTGAACCAAGATGCAAGAAGCCACATTAGCACAACTTCCTCCATAAACAATGAGAGAACAACCTTTACTTAGTATTGTGTACTTGGTTTGGAAAATTATCTCCCTTTGTGATCCATCCTCCATGACTTCCTTTGCATGCAACGCCCTCCTAACCATCAACATCTCTCCAACATCAGTTGGAACCTCTTCCTCCCCCTCACCGGCCTAAGGTAGTGGTTCTTCTTCTCCCTCTCAAATAACATCATTAACCTCAACAAGTGTCATAACTCTTTTGTTTGGACACTAGTTTTGGTAGTGTCCAACTCCTTGGCACTTGAAACATCTAATATTTCTGGTTCTAATAGGTTTGGATGTGCCCTCTTTACCCTTGCCCTTCACATCAAACTTGAGGGGTGTAGGAGCATCTTTAGAAGTATTAGCAATGGTTTTGTTGAACGTTTACCAAGGTGTTTTCTTTTCCTTCTTATGCTTCTCTACCTTGATGGCTAGGTGAAATAGCTCATTTAAGGTATAATATCTTTGCATCTCTACCTTTCTAGCAGTATCTTATCTAAGGCCTCCTACAAACATAGTATGCTTTTCATTCTTGTCAAGCCCAATGCTTTTCATTCTTGTCAAGCCCAAGCCTTAACAAAAGCTTCTCAAACTCCCTAATGTATTCTTCCACACTCATTTGACCTTGTCTCAATGAAGTCATTTTATTATAAAGGTTTTGAGTGTATGAAGAAGGTAAAAACCTTTCCTTCGTAAGCTTTTTCATTTTATCTCAAGACTTGGCTGAAGATTTTCCCTTTCTTCTTTAGTTGGTAAGATTTTCTAACCAAAGAGAGGCACGACCTTTTAATTTTAAAACAACCAACTTAAAATCCTTTTCATCTTTGTATCCCTTAGCTTCAAAAAGCCTAGTACACCTCAATTCCCATTCAATGAACTCTTTTGGATTATGATTACCTTAAAACTTAGGGATTTCAGCCCTTACATCTCTAAAATTATCTCTTTTTGCGTGCCTTCTTGTAGGTTCTTGAGAAGACTCAATAGAAAAGGATTCAAAGTTCAAACTCAGTGCACCCATTCTCCGTGTGCACAACATTCATTTCTTCTAGGGGCAATTTGTTTCTCCTTTGCGAGTTTGGGGAATTTGAAGTAGATAGCAGCCTTTCCAACAATGCTTTAATTTCCCTTATTTATCCTTAAAAATTCTCCATGGATTACTCTCACCTCTTTATTTCTTGTTTTAAAGTTTCAATAGCTCAATCTCTCCTCACAGACATTTTTCTTCAAAACTTAAGTCCTTGGTAGATCATCCATATTGGTCTAAGATCGAAGGAAATCAGAACCTTAATAGGAAAGGAAAAGGGCAGTTTTTGGTAAAAATGGGGGTGGGCTAGAAATTTTTTGTGTGCGTTTGGTTTTAGATAAGGTAAAAGAAAAGGAAAGTTATGACCCAATTTCAACAACCTTGAGCTTTGATACCAATTTGATGCATGTGAGAAACAATTTGGTCAAAAGAAAGAATTGTGGTGGAGTTAAGGGGTTGCCACCTAAAGAAAAACCAGAGGAAGAGATGAGGAAAGGAAGTTTATTTGATCTATGACCACCTCTCAAAATCAAATATTTACTATCACCATCCAAGGCTTAAAAACTTGGAATTATGAAGAGTAAGATTTTTTGGAAGATAAGCAAAAGTCTGCAGTTGAGTTTTGTGGGGGTTTCTTAGTTTCTTCAGAGAGGAAAATGGATAATCAGATCTGCCTTACATTTAAGTGTGATCCTCACGCTTATAAAAGGATATTAGGTCTCATTTAGTTACATTACAATTCATCAAAAATGAAAAGGACTGATTTTGTTAACTAGTCAAAGTAGTTTCGTTGTCAAAAATACTAACCTTTACTAGTTTAATTCGAACCAAAGTCGACAGGGTCTGTTTCAGACCTGAATGTCAGCCCATGCTCCCCCCCCCCATGCGGATTTTGGGAAGTATTACAAGTAAAAAGCTAAAGCTAGGGGCTAAAATATTATCAAAAAGTAAAAAGCAACAGTAAGTTTTCTGTAGACCTTTAAGAATAATCATGGCCTTTTGCTTAACTTTTCTACTATAATCAGCAGGTGCTGATTTACCTCTTTTTCTGTTCCTTCATTCCTCTATTTTTTTGCCCAAAAATTACAAGCAGCCAGCCAGGAGTTTGGTGTTGCTGGAGCCAGAAACTGAGCCATGGTGACCCAAAAGAGCCATTTTTTAAGCCACCTGAAATCTGTCAAAAGGTGATGGCTTAAATATGGCTTTTGCATGGCTAACTGGCTTATAACTTAATTCATTAATCTTGTCCGAATCAGAAGGGTTTTTGGGTCTTCTGTTTCTAGAAAAAATTAATAAGTGAATTATGCCCATTCTGGATACTCTTGCATCAGTGGTACTGCTATAACAACCATCTGATGGGTGGCAAGACTCAAGAGGACAATATTACGAGAAAGTTACATTAGTGGTAGTAGTAATGTTGACAGCTTCCATAGTTGATAATTCATTATGTTTACCCTGGACTTCTATTCCTTCTCAATCAGGGAAAAGGTACACATTTTGGTATGCAGACATCTGCTTGATGCAAAAACTGTTATAACAGTCTCTCTCATCATGGAGTCAGTTTGAACTGCAGCAGTTAAATCATTTCCACCGAATATTTGCAGTTATTTATTGTTCATGCTGGTTTCAGGAAGACAAGGCATGGCTTGGGAAAACAAAATTTGTTGAGATTCGTTCATTTTGGCTGATCTTTTGGAGCTTTGATAGAATGTGGATTTTTTTCATTTTAGCCCTTCAGGTCTGTATCCAGTTATTTGGGAATCTTTTGCTGCTACTGGCTTTGTGCAATGGTTCAATACTCAATTGAGCTCGTTACTGTTTTCTAGGCACTGATTATCATTGCTTGTCATAATTTGGGCTCCCCTCTTCAATTGTTTGAGGCAAGAATAATTGAGGACATAATGAGCATCTTCATCACGTCTGCTGTAATCGAACTCATACGAGGTACAATGAATTTTTTATTTTTATTTTAATTGTTATGAGAATAATGGTATATGCCATTTCAAACATGAGGGTTTTGCATATGGCTTTGGTGAAGATGGTAGGCTGGTAGCTGAAATGTATTAATCACCTGAGAGCTGGGAGAGATTATCTAAGCAACCAACCTTATGACGAAAAGTTGTTTATCAGGCAGGGACATGATCTAAACATAAATCTGTTACTATACAGCGGAGGCAACGCTCTATGGAGGAACTAAACATTGCTATAAAGAGGCTTACTCTCAGAATTGGAACCTGGGCTAAAGGTCAGGGTGTGAAACACCCTTGTTGTCCAGCGAAACATTCAAACCATTTAACAGACTTGAGAAATTTTCTGATATTTGCCCATATAATATAATTGTAGAGCTTGCACTGGCAGCTGCTGATGGCACAGGTGCATTTTTGTGGTATTAATTTTGTGGATTTTCTCTCTTTTGGCTAATTCATATTACTAAAGTTATCATTTTCCAAACTGTTTCTTTCACCTGAGGCTTGATTATATTCTTGCCTCCTATTAAGAAGGTTTATAGGATTTCATGGAGTCATGAAATAACTGCCTTCACAGTAATGTCAAATTCTGGCATATATCTTATTGGTTAAACACTTAAAATTAGATTGCTAAATAAGGTGTGCTGACGTTTTAGGAGGAACATCTTGATTGATGATTGTAACCCTATGTAGAATGTATGATTTGCAGTCGAGTTTAATCATGTTGTCAGTTCAGTTGTTAGACATAATTTCGAGTATGCATAAATTCTTTATCCGGCTAAAATTGGAAGCTTTGATTGCAGCTATAGTTGGCATCGCATTGACATGGAAAGCAAGACATACAATGGACTTCATCCATATTTTGAAATATGCTTTGAAGCTTATTGTTGCTGTTATATGGACTATTGTTCTCCCAGTTTGTTATGCATACACCAGAAGGAAATATACTTGTTATGGCGCACAATCTGGGAGATGGCTTGGACAGTGGTGTTATTCATCTTATATGATAGCAGTTGCTGTTTACCTGATGCCTAATGCAGTGAATATGGTTTTATTTTTGGTTCCTGTTGCTGGCCGATATATTGAGACCTCAAATTGCAAGATATGCGTCATTTTTTCGTGGTGGACACAGGTATGTTACTGGTGCATGCATGGTTAATTACTACGGTGTTGGCAGATCACTGAGATGTGTGTATATTTTGTGAAGTATCTACAATTAGAACCTCTTGACATATCAGGAGCACCTTCTAGCTCCGATTTCCATTGAGTAGTCCTGTCATGACTTATTATGTCCTAAGCATAGAAAACGGCCCTAGTTATCAAACTTTGCAAGACACGCATAAACAACCAATCCTGGGCGTTGTTCAACTTTGAGAATATGTGGACCCTGGTATCTTCACAAAGATGATAACTGTACGATACACTTCATAATCAAGTGTGTTCTTCACTCACTAAAATCAAAAAGCTTAAAAGCTACTCTGGAAAATTTGTTTGTTTGTACTTGGAACTTTTCTTTGCGTCTTTCACGATCTTCAGCCTGCGGTACATCCCGTGGGTGGTCCCTAGTTACCTATCATAGGACGGCGTTCTTTTTCACTCAGCATGTTGATAGAAAGCTAATATCATTTCCTGAGATTTACATACAAATATAAGTAGTACACAGCTTGATCAAAAAGCTGAAATATGTGACTGAATGAATTTTGTATCAATTCAGTTAACTGACAGCAGTAGTTAACTACTTTGGAAGAATACTATTCAGAGTTAATCAACAACTATATATATTGTTTTATTGTGTTTAAGATGATTTCTCATGGAGATAGCAGTCTTGTATACTCATGCTAAAACATATGAAAGGGCAGCCATTGCTCACGATGAATGTGAATTTGATACTCAGTGTTCTGTGCTAATCTGATGGGTGCATGATGCATTTGTGCTTCTTCAGATCAGCATTGAATCATATCCGGCTCACTCTCTTATTTGTCGTTTATATCATGCAGTCTAGATTGTATGTTGGACGTGGAATGCAAGAGGACCAAGTTTCTGTTTTCAAGTTGGTATCGCTATGGCCTTGCTTTGGTAGCTTACTTTCTTATCGTTTCTCATTTTCCTTTACTAAGGCATGCATCTTTCATGCTTGGTAGGTATACAATTTTCTGGTTTCTTTTACTACTGAGCAAACTATCCTTCAGCTACTACTTGGAGGTCAGTAATCCAAAAGAGTTTCTTTTTTCACTTGATTTTAATATAGATAATAAATATACAACTCCACTTTGGCACAACTACCAATGTCTGTATCAATTGCTCTGGTAGCTCATATTGCTACTCATCTTGTACACTTGACTGGTATAATAGACATGTAAAAATAGTTAATTATTTTGTCTGAATGATAATCAGTCAGGCATGACGAGTTAAAAAGTTTGCAACTTTTTTCTTTTTCTTTTTCTTTTATCAAATGGTAATATCAGAGCAGCTTCAGCTAGGTGGCCAATTAGAAGAGCAAAGAAGGAAAATATTAAGTCTATATGGTAGTAGTGGTGTTGAAATTTGCAGTACATCTTGCTTCCAAACAAGTGAATCATAACCAAATGGGTTATGCTTTTAGGTTTTTTTAATCTCACTGTATGGTTGTTTATTGTAGATAAGATGAATACCAATTAAAGTTGGCGCTTTGTATGGTTGTTTATTGTAGATAAGGTGGTCATTCTCTGTGGGAATGTAATGCTGATATGTGGTATCAAACTTCATTCCAGTGGCTTGTATTGCAATTCATACAATAATACAAGTCAGGTCTAACTGTAGGCCTCCATTTAATTAACTTCTGTTGTTACTGTACCATGCAGATAAAGCCGCTTATAGAACCAACAAAACAAATCATGAGAATTGGTGTGGAGAGATATGAGTGGCATGAACTTTTGCCAGGAGGTTGTTTGCTTGTAACAATTGTTTGCTACACTGATTTACATATCTCTCTCATGATGTGTAACTCTTTCCTTCCCTCCCTCTCTGATTTCTGCTAGTTCAGTTAAAAGCAATGCTGGCGCAGTTGTAGCTGTTTGGGCTCCCATCATACTGGTGAGTTTTTAGCAAGTGAAAGAAATAATTGCTTTTTCCTGATTAGAGCATGGTTTGACATTAATAAATTTTGTTTTCTTTCTTTTTGAATCAGCCGTTGGTTCATTGATTTTGTTACCAAGGAAAGACAAGTTCTTTAAACTTATTAGTGATGCTTTGGTGGTTCGCATTCGTATTAAAAGTTAGAGAAAATATCAAATATATCCCTAATTTACACTTTCTCCTTTAATCATGCCCTTTCTTGGTTACTTTAATAAGGTCAATAAGTAAAGGGCAAATTAGGGACTTGTGCAGGATTTGTTAAATCAATTCAGATCTGATCAACACAATTTTGATAATTTAAAAAATATAAAGTTAATTATAACTATGTTAGTAATAATGATAGTAATAATACTAATAAGGAAAATATTAATAATGAAAATAATAATAGTAAAATAATACTAATATCTTATATTATATCAAATTAGTAAAAATAAGCTGAAGAGGCCCTTAGAATCTTTTCCTAGCAATTGTTGAATATCATTTATATTTAAACAAACATAAGCCTCTAAAGTATCACTTATTTTGAATTGGAGGGAGTATTACTTAACTAGGTTTCGGCTACGTACAATAAGTTTGTTATGTTGTATGGTAAATTTTTATGACTAAGGGAGGATTTCTCTTTCAAACATCAATCATAGATGAAATAAATACTTACTGTAAGAACCAGCAATCTTGTATATGTCATCTTACCTAAGTATGTTCCTTGTATGCACAAAGTCGTAACCGTAAGCTGAATGATAAATGCTCTTTATATATTTTTCTCTAATTATCGACAATGAATAAATTCCTCTCTTCCTCTCTTTCTCTGTCTGTCTCTCTTTTTGAAACTTATAGGATAAGTTTTTGTTGGTTACACTATTTGTCTTTGCATTTTACAGTCATGATATCTTAACCAGTTTGTCCTGAATCTTACCTTTCCTTTTCCTTCTCATTTGATGTCATCTACTAGCGGTAATGTCAATATTATGGTTTATTTAGAATTGTTTTTCTTGTTTATTGGGATTTATTCATTTTGTTTGAAGTTGATTTTAATTTATGTATATTTTTTAATCCATTATAGTGTTGCATCTATAAACGGATCTGTTATTATAGAGCTCATGGATGTCTAAAAGGGCTTTATATTTGAAAAACCAAAAATATTGTTCATGTGTTTGACCCGTACAAAAATATCAGCCAAGACGTGTCCTGATTTTGAGGGTCTTGATATGCTATTTTGGTATAACGTGGCAAAGGAAAAAATTCACACATATATCACCCAATATATGACCAATATTTGTTGTAAAAAATAAAAAAAATTTACATTGTAACATAAAATACCCTCCATAATATCTCGATACTGCAATGCTGCAACTGTGGTTTTATTGTATGGTTTGACCTCTAGAAAATAGTTCAATGAGCAAAAAGAGATGGTTATGATGCCTGCCCTCAACCAGAATAGTAAGAGAGACATTACTATCACAAAGCCTGTAAGGTGGAGCTTCAGTCGGATGTTTTAGTCTTAGCAAACTAAAGATGTTAGAAATAGTTGTGAATAACAAATTAGGGAAGCAAAGGCATTTTAATTTTGATTGTGTAGGAAAATAGAAAGTTATAAACAATCTCCATAAGCCTTTCCGTATGTGCCTGGAATTTAGATCCACTCATCACATGTTGAGACACCTGGTATGTGAAGGGAGGGGAATGGCCATCCCTATCCGGCAAGTATTTCACTTTACTTTTAGAAACTTAGTTCTCGCCTTAGTTTATAAAAATAATAGCATATATGTTGCGGATTATTTTGGTTCAGAAGATTGTGGACTGATGAGAACAACACTTCCAAGCAAAAAAACTGTTAACACACTACATAATACATAAGTTTGAGGGGTGAAACTACTCGTGGAGAAATGATATCAGGAAGCCTTACTAAAGCAAGTTGGACTAGTATCCAGTTGATTGTTAAAATGTTTATACCAATTGCATCTATTAAACCATTTAAATTTGATTACTTATTAACTAATTGGCCCTGAAAAGTGTTGATTTTCAGAAATAATAGCCACAAAGTGCATTGTGCAGGGTCACACATGCAGATTATGAGCTAAATGATATTCATTCTGTTATATGGTATGGTTCACAAAGGGCACCTCCTGCACTTGAGGGGTCTATCCTCTACAAATGAACATAGTGAAACAAAAATCATAGCAGTCACTCGTCATGCCTAGATTAAATTATGTTACTAATGGTTTATTCATGCTGAGTCATGAACTCCAGGTTTCCAAGCTGCAATAAGATAAAACACTATCTTGTTCTCATTCTAACCTCTCCTACACTAAGTCAAATGCAAAAATCATCATTTTAGACGACGTATTTGCTCTGAAATTAGCATCGCAATGAGCGGAGTGGAGAATATCATATTATTATTTCTATTTCTTCTTCCTTTTTGTTGTAGTTATCTTATGTTTTGTCGTAAGTTAGTACCTTCTTGAATGGAATTGTTCGCATATATCATTAATTGTATTCTGACACACGCTTCCACTCAGTGCTACCTAAATCTTTGATTTAGAGGCAAAATACTAATAGAAAACCAAAACTATTTATACTTTCTGTGTTAATACATGATATTTTAAGTTCATATGAACTCAAAATTTGTTTGGTGATCATGATAAGAGGCAAAAGAACATACGAAGTCCATTGATCAGAAAGAGCACCTGCTACGTATAGCTATGGTTACAGCCTGTAATATGTTGTGGTTTTATTTAGGTGTACTTCATGGATACCCAAATCTGGTATTCAGTGTTCTGCACAATCTTTGGAGGAGTCTATGGAATTTTACATCATCTTGGTGAGGTAAGCCTCTCTCTCTGCTTCTAACCTGTATCCTATCTTTCAAAGAAATATGGTATATGGTCTCATTCCGTTTTCAACCATACAGATACGAACATTAGGCATGTTGAGAAGTAGATTCCACTCATTGCCTGCTGCTTTTAATGCTTGTTTGAACCCACCATCATTTCGAAATGGCGGGGAAAGAGGATCGAAGTACAACTTTCTCCATCGTTTCAAGAAGGTGCTTATACTCACAACTTAAAACTTTAATCACTGTACATCTTGTTATCTTGCATACCAATTCAAATTATTGTCTCTCAGGTGCCTGGAAATGAGAAGAATGATGTGCGAAAGTTTGCCATTGTATGGAACCATATAATTAATACTTTCAGAAGTGAAGATTTAATAAGCAACAGGTAAATATGTTTCAAGAGCTCTTTTCTGCTGCCACAGTTTGCGGAAACCTTATGCAACTTGTTATGGTCAACAGGGAGATGGATCTTATGTTATTTCTTTTGTCATCTGAGATATTTTCTGGTCAGGTCCGTTGGCCCATCTTTCTTTTGGCAAACAAGGTACTATAATTGCCCATGAGAATTCCTTCTGTTTTTTTCTTCTAGGCTATGTTGTTACCAGTCTAAGAATCTCTTTGAACTCAATTTCAGTTTTCAATAGCATTAAGCATTGCGAAGGATTTTGCGGGTACGGATGAATATCTTCTTAGAAAGATCACAAAGGATTTTCACATGAACTGTGCTGTGAAGGAATGCTATGAATCACTGAAGTACATTCTTGGGATTATTATTGTTGGCGATGTCGAAAAAAGGTTCAGAGCTCATGTGATATGATTTGACTTGATCATTTGTGTTGCTATGCTTATGAAAAAGTAAAATTAAAATCTGATCTCAGTTTTTTCACTAAGTTAAGATCTTTCCTGGTCAGGATTCTTTCTGGCATAATTGATGAAATTGAGGAAAGTATTTTAAGATCAACTCTCCTTGAGGACATTTGTATGAGTGAGCTGCCATCCCTTCAGGCGAAATGTATTGAACTAGTTGAGCTATTGGTAATTCTTATACTGTGATGATATATGATTTTTAAAATTTCTATCTTGACATTTGAGACCAATTATCAGTTGTTTGTCATTTTAAGCTAGAGAGGAATGCTCACCTCAAAAAAGCAAAGGTCGAGGGGAATGCTTGCCTCGAAAAAGAAAAGGTCGAGGGGAATGCTCGCCTTGAAAAAGAAAAGGTAGAGGAGAATGCTAGCCATTCTAAGGTGGTGAAAGTGCTTCAGGATATATTTGAGCTTGTGACCATTAATATGATGGCTAATGGTTCCAGGTCTGGTTCCTGCTGTTTGTTTTTCATTTCCCCCTATTTCTCAAGATTAATTTACTTATATATCAATATGAAATCCATCTATGAACAGAACGCTGGATATGCTATATTCTGCTGACCTAATTGAGGAAAACATTCAGCCGGAGTTATTTGCCACAAATGGTTCTATCCAGTTACCGCCAGAAGAGAATGGTCCACTTTATGACCAGGTTATTCATCTCCCAATCCTTTTTGCTTTCTTTATCATGTTTCAGCTCATCAATGTGTTTCTATGTCTTTTGGTCAAGTGTTACATTTTCTTCTGGTTTAAAGGACTCATCCTAAACCATATACAAGGCTAATTAGGATTCTATTTTGAAATCAAAGAGCAATAAGTGGAATAACCCACTAGGCTTATATATTAGTCTCTCTTCTATTATTTAGGACACACACATGGGCTTCTCAACACTTAGTAGCAGGGAATCCCTTTGATTGTAGTCTTGCTTATTCTTAGAACTCAGTCATATGCATGCGCATGATCTTTTTTGGCAATTTGCAGATTGCCAATAGTAAATTGCATTAGTGGATACTCGATAGCAGATTACATTGACTAATTTTACCGGTGGATAGCATTAGCTGTTAGTAAATTTTTATACAGAAGCTTGGTAATTTTAGTTGATAGTGTTGAATGTTAGTGGACTGAATCTGTAAAATGACATAAAATAAGTTAATTATGAATTAGATTATCTAAAACACTCCTATTACCTAATTAGTGAATCCCAGTCAATAAATCAAGGTCGTTGTCGAGATTGTGGTTGTAATCATGGTATATTTTATATGCCATGATTGTTGCAGCAGGATTTTTTTTACCCCCACAGAAAATATCCACAAAAATAGTTAAATATCAATAAAATATTGGTAAATATTGGGACATATTGCCTAAAATGTATCGGTTTGGCCAGTATACATGTGATTTCATTTGAACATCACGTATTGGTCAATTCATATATCGGCGAGCCAAAAATCTTATATATTATATTGGGGATATATTAGCTGATATGCTATTTCATGGCAAATCCAAAAGCTCTCTACCAAACACTTGAATCCCAAGGCAACTTTCCATACGTAAAGTTTGCCCCCGTGCAGTCAAACCTCTAACTATCTAGAAAATGCTAAAACTCTGCAAAACACTCCTTAACAAACAACGCCATGGACTATTTATAATTAGAGATTATCATGCTCAGATAAATCCTATTAGTGTTATTGTTATTACCAAACACTAGTTTGAAATTAAGCATTCAAATCCATTTTATGATTGAGGTGTTTTTTATTCCTGTCACAGATCAAGCGTTTTCATTTGCTGCTTACAGTGGAAGATACAGCAATGGACATTCCAGCAAACCTGGATGCTAGGAGGCGGATCTCTTTCTTTGCTACCTCCCTCTTTATGAATATGCCAGTTGCTCCAAAAGTGCAAAATATGCTGTCGTTCAGGTCAGATGCCTAATATTCCATCTTTCATTTTAGTATGTAACCATTCACTTTCTGCAGTACTGATAAGGTTTCTCTGTCTTCAAAAGGGAAGGGTAAGGCAACTAAGTGGAAATAGGAAGGGGCAGGGATGTTAGTATACTATCTATATATTATATATAAGGTTTGATTAGTTAGATTAGGGTCATGTTAGTTGGATTATGCCCAGACTTCAGTAACCTGGCTAGATAAAAATATATTAATTTTTGAATTTAACTCATTAAATTATATAATTTATTAAAATTGAATTTATTTCAAATTTTTTATTATATTTATCAAATGTGATCTGACCAGTGAACCATTAATGTAATAACAAGACTGAACCTGGTTCTAAAAACGATAGCCAGTATAGATAGTTTCATTTCATCTTTTTGAAATATCGTTTTTCCTAGATGGAACATAACATCTAGGCATTTATTGCATAAATGCAAATGTAATTCATACAATATTTACGGCTATTTTTCGATTGCAGCATTATGTGCTTATCCTTACTAGATAAATATGTGAATACGTAAAATCTTGGTTGACTACAGATAAACATAATTAGTGCTATAACAAACAACTATATGAAAGTTCTAATTGCATGTAAACAAACAAATTTTGTGCTATAGTCAACCACTGTTTTTGAATTATTAACTCAATATACCCTTTAATTGCATAAAAAAAAATTATTCCTGCCATGTTTAACCCTAATTTTCAATGGTACATTATTTAGAATAATTTAAATAATTATTTTCGGGACAATGAATTTGGAGATTATCTGTGGATAACAGAAGAAAAGAATATTGATTTGGGTCTTATAAATATTGTTGGCCTAATAATTAAACGTTAGATGATGTGAAGAGATGATTATATGTTTTGTCCCATGTGCTTTGATGAAAGTTTATGGGATATACCTGAACTAAGCAACAAATCTTAGAAGATTTATTTGGATCTTGTTTTGGGATGGTCCTTCCTCTAAGTGGCCTGATAGTAGTTTGTACCAAAGGCTATGTAGTGTTAAGAGGTTCTATAAACTGCTTGTCTAATGGCTTAAATTCAAAATTCTTCTGAAGTTATTAATAATTAGACATACCTTTTGGAGATAAATCTTCGTCATTCTTTATGAAAATGCTTCATCTAAGGGACTAAAATAAAGTTTCTGTTTTCCGTGAGAGATTTCTAATAATCTATTAGTGCTTCTTTATCTACTCAATACTTATGATTCTTCTACTCACCGACTCATATTGTCTTCAAATACTTTTATACACAGTTCTGGTAGTGCCAAGTAAGATTGGGTATTGTTATCCATGGTGCAATTTGCAAAGAAACATTATAGCTTTTTTTGTTGCACTCAGTTGTATCCAAGAAAAGATTCCTTTGGGTTCCAGTTGTGCACTTAAGCTTGGTTTGGGAAAGTTGTTGGTGGGTGGTGGTTGTGATTAACTATTGCATTTACTATGAAAATAAACTCTCCAAAAATTATATATAATTTTGGTAGGTTGCGTTTGAAAAATTATGTTTTAGGACCCAACCACTTTCAAATCAAGCCTTACTAGTGGGAATGTGAAGCTTTTGAATCAATGTATTATGGATGAAGTGATGTACTCCATCCATCCCATGGTATTTGCAAAGGTTTGAAATTCATCAAGATTAAAAAAAGAAGAAGTCAAATTAGTGTAAATGTAGTGACACATAATTAATTTTGTGGTTGTATTCCCTATGTATCCTTGTTACTACTGAGTTTCTCCATTGGAAATGTATATAGAGAAAGTAAAAAAATTTAATGCCTTGTAAATAGAAACCTTGCAAATATTTTGGAATCGATTAAAAGGAATAACATGCAAACAAACTGGGATGGAGGGAGTATATTTTATATCCTCTCTAACAAATTTTCTCCTACAAGATAAATATGCTAATTAATTCACTTATCCTTTCTTTTGGCCCTTTTTTGGGGAATTCAACAAAGTGGACTGTCGACCACACTACTTCTGGCGATTCAGCTTCGGTTTGCTGCCTTCTAATTCAAATCGAACAAAAAGGAAGAGAACCCAAGAGCAGAGAGGATAGCGAGTGCAGGATGAGTGAGAAGAATTTTTTTTCCCTCCGGAATCACAAGTGCAGTATCCATTTGGGAATGGAGAATTTGATTGGACATTAGAGAGAGGGGAGATAAAATCTGTTTGGGTTTTCTTATATGAAATTAGAGAGAGGTTTTTTGAAAAGTTTGAGAAAAAGTGACAGGGCATGAAGAGAAGTCTATTGAGGAGAAAAGGAGAGCCAGTCATGGAGTACTTCCGTCAGTGTTGGCAGGGTTGACCACAGGACAGGATAATCTAGTAAAATCACCAACTTTCGCAGCACAAATGGTAAAATGGTGACATAAATACTCAACAGGTGGTTTGGGGGACTTATTTTGTTTTGTCAGGTTTGCCCATTGATAACTTCCTCTTCAATGGGTGGTTTGAATGACTTTACCTAAGATAAAAAGGTCTGCCAATATTAAATATTTCTTTGAGCTTTTGCTATCTGCCCATTTTCTCTTTTACCTGTGTATAAAGGTATTCTTATATTTCCTTTGCTTGACACTTTCTCTTAGCACTTGTATGTTGATCTTTTAGTCCATCCAAGAGATAATGAATATATTTTATTTGTTCCGTATGAGACTTCATATACTAGAATGTAGTGATCTAATTGTTGGCAAAGATTAAGCATCTATTCACATCATGAAGGCAGGGCAGAGTACTCTAGCCATTCCTTTTTTCCAATCTTTGGATGTGATAAATGCCTAGCCTCAGGACTCTAGAGTCCTTAATTCATCAAGGTCCCTAAACTAACAAACATTACTATTCTTTTGGCTGCAGTGTTTTAACCCCACACTACACAGAAGAGGTTAAATTTTCGATGAGTGAGCTTCTGTCAGGCCAAGAGCAGGTTTCCATCATCTTTTACATGCAAATGATATATCCAGGTTGTGAGATATAACGGCATGATTGTGATGGAGGTTTTCCGATTTTAAGTTCTCTCAACGAGCTTGTAAAATTTATCATTTTCCTTCTTATCTCAGATGAGTGGAAGAACTTCTTAGAACGTGCTGAGGTAAAAAATTTGGAAGCTTTGATTTCTGAAAAAAAGGAAAATGAGCTTAGGGATTGGACTTCATTCCGGGGGCAGACTTTGAGCAGAACAGGTAAATGAAATTGATGCAATTCAAAACTAGTAGTATTATGCATGAGCTGGATCTATTCTGAATATTTCTTTTCCATTCATCCCAACAGTCAGAGGAATGATGTACTATCGAGAAGCTTTAAAATTGCAAGCATTCCTTGACATGGCTAAAGACGAAGGTGAGTATATGTGCTTGCTAACTCATTTGTCTAATTGTCTGCATAGAGTTCTTAATCTGTTGCTGATGCTGTTTTGAGGTCTCTTGATGGCTTGATGATCAGATAGTAGAGGAAAGGTTAATTTATATTTATTTTGTTTGTCCTTCCACTCATAGCTTCCTTGGTTTATTCAGATATTCAACAAGGATATGAAGCTACAAGTAGGCGGAACACAGAATTACCAGCTATACTGGATGCACTGGCTGACATGAAATTCTCTTACGTTGTTACTTGTCAAACGTTTGGAGCTCAGAAGGCCTCTGGAGATCCCCGTGCACAAGACATAATTGATTTGATGAATAGGTATAAAACAAACTACATAGAACTATTGCCTCAACATGCAGTTTTGAGTCTTATGACCTAATAATTAACAAGGTGTTAATGGTTTTGCTAAGGTACCCCTCTTTGCGTCTTGCTTATGTTGAGGAGAAGGAAGTTGTAGCTTCAAAGGAACATCCGCCAGTTTATTCATCTGTGCTTGTCAAAGGTGTTAATGGATATGATCAGGTAAACAACCATTAGCAGCTACTTATGCTAGGAGCTCTTTTTTTTTCTTTTTTTTTTCTGAATAATTAATAAACTTCTATTCATACCAAAACTGAGAATGACTGTACAAAGTTCAAAACTAGATACCGAGAGAAATCTATCTAGTTGTCTAAGGTATATCCTGTACTTCTCTCCACTCTTTTCTTTTTGCAAACGTCTGTATATTGGCACAATTAGCCTATGCACAAGCTTACATACTGTTTCATTTCTCCGTTGGAGTACTTTTAGATTCTTCTTGTTCCAAATCTGGTATAATAAACCTCCAGCTAAGTTTCTCAAGATCCCTGGTGGTTGAAATCAGCCAAGTCAACAGTTATTGCCAAGTCCTCAATGAATGGCATAACTATATTAAATTAAGCACTGGTCTCCAGCATTGTTGAGCAGTTGAGCACCTCACAAAACAAATTACTAATTAGTTTAGTTTCGCTGACCGAATAGTTTACTTTAGTTAATCTCAATAACTACTCTTCAGAAAAAAAAACACACACACACACACACACTATTAATGTATATTTATGTCAACAGTCCCTCCCTTCTGTTCAAATGACAAGGCCATACCTTTTTAACTGTCTCCTTTTGTAATACTACTACTTTGATTTATTTTATTCATTTTTTCATTTTATGAAGTGATATAACAAAAATAGTTATTGGTAGTTCTTGGAATGTATATTTATAACTCATAGTTTCTTGATAAAAAAGGAGGGGGAGGGGGGAAGAATCCTATATTAAATTTCATTTCTTTCAATATTCCAAAAAATTCAATATTTAATATTCAAATGCATAAAAAGTATTGTTTAAATGATCTAAAAAATATTGTTTAAAGTTTATTTCCAATTCAATATCTTAAATTTTTGAATGCATAAAAAATATTTTTTAAATATAATCTTCCCCCCCCCCCCAAAAAAAATGATATAACACATTTGATATGATATAAAATGAATGAAATTTGTTTGATATAATCTGATATGATTCAATATGATATAATATAGTATGAACAAAAGATGATGAGAAAATTGTGGAAATAACTTGGTAGAATTTGTGATGGTCAAACCAAATATGTTAGCAATTAATATACATTAATTCTCCCATTTTTCCTTGGTAGAGTAAAAATACTTTAAAAATGCTGGTAATATGCTGACTTATATGTACATAAATAGAATGTATTTATTGAAATAATAACTAAATTGAGCCTAATATGATTAATTAAACTATTGTAAAATATAAAGCATCAACAAGAATTGTATTCTTATTTAACAAGAAATAAAGCTAAATGATTTTAATATATATTTATTTTGTACTGATCATGCTCACACATATTATGAATATAAAGTATTCTATAAATTAATAAAACTGTATATAAACAATCTTACCTACTAAGTTTTATTAATTTAATACTCTGAAGAAAGCTAGCAAATTGTTATAGTTTTGTTTTTATTTTATTTTATGAGCTAATTGTCATTTGTATTCTTATATCTTTTTATAGACCTACATCCACACATTATTTCACCAGACTGCATGTGCATAGGTATATATTTAAATATTTGTAAAAATATACACTTCATCACAATTATCAAAAAAATAAAAAATATATTGATACCACCATATGATTTAATAAATCTTATATTTTATTTATAATTTGTTCATTGATGATATAGAGTTATGGAAATCTGCTGATTTTTGAGGTTCTGCCTCATAACCAGTTGGGTTAGACTGCCCACCCAGGCCACGCCCTGGACTCTCCGCTTGCTGACAGGCCTGTGCTTGGTTATTTGTAACATGGCTGATGGATTGACATAATAAGTCCACAACTTCAAGGGATTTCAACAAAATCAATGTGAAATGGATTTTAAGGATAGAGTTGCATAATAATATGATGTTAAACAGAAACATATGTATACCTAACAGTGTTAAATGTAAAAATTATTTGACAATATCTTTTCAGATAAAATGCTAATGATTTGTAGGAGTAAAAAAGTGGAAGAGCATATTTTATGTGTTTTTTTATTTAATCTTTTTTAATCACAAGGTAGTTACATAAGGGGTGCTCCCCTACAAAAAATAAAAAACAGCATAGATATTTCAACTAATATATATATATATATATATATATATATATATATTACAAATTCTTCTGTCCAATGTCTCTGTTTCTGTATACCATTTCATCGTATCCCATTTCCACATGCTTACATTTCTGCATTCTTGTTTCTTTAAAATCTTGGTATTCAGTTCCAGTAATTAGTTCTAAGTTAGCTTTGTTTGATCTATGTAAAAGTAGCAACATCATTGGAGAGAATTTCCTTCCTTAGCTCATATTGGATACCCCCACAAAAATCACCATCATGTATGTATGTATCTCTGTGTGTGTGTGTGTTTGATAAAGGGAGCTCTATAAGCATATTACAAGCTTCCATAGATAACTTGAGGAATTTAGTTGTGTGAAGTTTCCTTCTTGGTTTTGATGTAGAAGGATGCCCTAAAATGACCTTTGACTAGTTGGACAAGGATGAGAATGTGTTTGAATAGAAGGATAGAATATGAAGAGAAGGTTTTAATGTTTGCTACATTTATGCAAGTTTTTGACTGTAGCTATGTAGTCTTTGCCTAGTTGAGAAAGATCAGGATCAAAAAGCTCTTGTTAACTATTAGTGAGGAGTATAATTAGTGATAATATACTTGTTGAGAACGTTAAGTGAGAGTATTATGGATGTGTATAGCTATATGTGTTGTTGAATATGCAATATAACTAGGAGTTAAAGACCTTTTTGATTAGCCTAACAACCAATGGGGTCTCCTCAAGCGTTGCTTTCAATCGAGCAGTTTTCATAAATCCACAAACTTATGTTAAAGTGCTTGTAGTTCGTCATTTTTAGCCATTTTTGTCAAATTAAACAAAGTCATATTTGATATAGACTTTTATGTACTAGTTTAGAGAGTATAGTGTGGTAAAAAAAATCTACTTATATATGAATGGAGTAATCAATATATCTAAAATTATAAAAAATGCCAAAAATGTAAATCCTAATATACAGCATAAATCCTAATTTTGAGCTTTCGACTTCTTAACACTAAAGTCATTATGTTAACTAGTCAATGACAACTCAACCTTGAGTTATCAAAATGGGATAATAAGAACACCATTGACTTTATCCAGCTCTACACCAATATTGAGGTCCCATCCAAAAAGGTTAATCTAATGTGAGTGGTTCAATCCCTTATGAAACAAAAGTAACTCCCATGTGATTAGCCAATTTGGGGCTTTGTTCGCATATCCCGACAATCCTCTTGAGAAGTGCGTGTCCTTGACCACATGGTCTATGACCCCCTCCCCATTGAGATAATCTTTCCAGCCATTATTATCGGACCTCTATACTTTGTTGATTGTCAATATCAATCTTAAGCATACCCACATGGATAGATGGGGGGCTTAGATTTGATACCATTGGTTGGAGATTGAGACTCAATCCCAAAAGAACGTTAACCTAATGAAAGAAGCTGCCCAATTCTTTATAAATCCAAGACTAACCTAGTGGTTGAAAAGGCTTAAAGTACACGTAGGCAATACGGGTCTTGGAGCTTAGGCGATAGGGGCAAGGCAAAGACACACTCTTAGGTGAGGTGATGCGCGAAAATTCCTTCAAAAAGCTAAAATTACTTAAGTTATTTACTTAAAAAACCTAGGCAATAAGGGTCTTAAAGCTTAGGCTTTAGGTGCAAGGCAAAGACAATCACCTAGGAAGATGATGCGCTAAAATTACTTTAAAAAGCTAAAAAAATGATTAAATGGCTTAAGTTTTCAAAAAAAAAAAAAATACTATAAGAAAATACTAAAAAAAAATAGCAACTTATGAATATATTACTACTAATACTAGTAAGAAATTCAAAAATCATCATCTTCTACAAGTGCATCTTCATCCTCAATGTATATGACTCATAGCTTTCATCATCTTCATCCACCTCTTCTTCCTCTATTTCTTGTCTAGACATAACCAATAGCATATCCAAGGTAGTCCTATTCATCCTATTCATACCGAATAAGGTTACAACTCACTTCTCGCAACCAAGAGGCTAGACCCTTAAAAACACCTGACCAAGCAGAAAGATAGCATTTTCCATCGTTAATCTCAACAGAGTTACACAATAGTTAGATATCATATAACTCAAATTAGAAGTTTTTCCTACAAAAGAATCACTATATTTAGGGAGAATAAAAAAGGGATCGTGTTCATTACAATGGTGAGAAGAAGTGAGAGTGCATAAACATGTACAGAGAGAAAGATAGAGAGTAAAAAATGTATTGTCCAACAAATGAAAGAGAGGTAGATGGGGGAACAAAAGGAAAGGGAAAAAAAGAAGAAGCATGAATGTAAATGTAAAAGAGAGAGAAATAGTTGAGAAGGGGGGATGCCTAGAGAGTATGCCTACTTGATAGTTGTTTCCCTCTTGCTTTGATGAATTTGATTTCACGTGTATTTGATACACCTGGATGTATTCATGTCTTCTATGTCAGCTAAAATGAGGCACTACTTCTTGCTTGTGAAGACTAGTGATTAGTGATCGTAAAAAAAATGACAGTTATAAGCACCTCAATAGGCAACATAATCACCCTAGAAATGTAAATAATCACAATTGTAGCAGTCAAAATTATTGTAGAAATATGAATAATAACTACTGCTGATATGATTACTGTAGAAATGTACATAAAAAATATAGAAGAAATACAACCACACTTAATCCCTATAGAAATAGATATCAGTGGTAGATATAATCATTATATAGATAAATATACTCACTCTAGTAATCGACATAATCACCACAATAAATCACATAATCTCCTTAAAAAATGTACATAGTAACCATGGTATGGGACATAATTGCTATAGAAATGTGGATAATAACGAGCATAATAATAGACTACAACACATGCCTGGCATAATGCACTATCAAAGAATAATAAAAAAATAAAATTTTAGTACAGAAATGGTGAAATAAAAAAAACACATGTTTTTTTATGTCAGAAGTATATCAATATGGGTGTCTATTTATACGGAAAAATATCACTATCATTATGATATATGTTATTCATTTATATGTTAATCTAAATTAAAGTAATTAAAAAATAAAATAAAAAAGAAAGAAAAGTTGATGTCGCAGTTCACACCATGTACATGTGTAACTCATTGCAGCATAGAATCTCCAAATTACGATATAATCACCATAGTTATATACAAAATCACCAAAATGGTTGATATAATTACTACAATCACTGAGATAATCACCAACATGCTGCCACACGCTTCAATTTTAGCCAAAAAAGACGCTTTGCATACATCTGAGTGCATCTAATAATTTGTACACTGCATGAGCTTTGATCTTCTTTCTGAGTGTTGTTTCCTTCTCTGCTGCTCATATTGTTTTCCCCCTCTCTTTTTTGTGGTGTTTGATAGATGTTTCTTTCTTGCTATGTTTTTTGGTGAATGTTTGCGTTCCTTGTTTTATTTTTGATGCGTGAGTTCTTCTTTCTCTGACTGATGTTGCTTTCTCTAGCTCTTTATCTTATTTTCCTTCTTTCTGTTTATTTATTTATTTTGTTGAAGGCTTTTAATTTTATTAAAATATTTAATTCTTTACTTATTTCCAACAAATTTTCCCCTTTCCAAAAAATCTCCATTGCTTTTCCCATATTGATTACAGCATGATTTCAATAAAATTAAAACTAAAAGTAACTAATTTTGTGAAAGGCATGTGCCTCGGTGCCTTAGTGTGCCTAGGACACCATACTGTAGTCACCTCGCTTGGGATAAGAGAAAACGCCCACCCTTGTTGCCATGTGCCTTAAATGTGCCTTTTCAAACACTAGACTAACCCTATGGTTAACGGATGCAGGACTTTATTTGCATGTTCCAACATAAACAATGACAAACTTATAGTAGATTTGTTGGCTTTTGTTGCTAACAGACCATGAACCTGAAAACCAAGTCTACAAGACATTCCAAGAAGGAACTTCTGTAGCACCATTGGAATTTTCCCATTATACACATGATTTAACTTAGGTGACGAAACATTGATTTTTTGAGTGGAGGATGAGATTGTCTTAGGGCATAAAATTCAATATCTTGCTAATTAATGCCTATGTAACATCCACCACACTCTGACTTTTTTATAACATCAAGACAAGCCATACTCTTACCACAAGTTCTGCTCGCATCTAATTAAATTATGTCATAATTCTATAATCGCACTACGTTTTAGGTTCATGTTAATCTAATCGTTGAATGGGAACTACAATTTCATTTTATTTTGTCATAATAGAGGTTCGTCTCTATTAAGACATTTCCACATTGCATAATACTGATTTGGGTTACTCCAAATATCAATGCTTTTCACTGGGTATTTAATAAATTTAATGTCATTAGACTAAGTAGGTGACGGTGATGGTGGATGTGATGAAGTGTCTACGTGATGTAGTAGCTGATGTTGCACTAGTACTGACACTTAAAGCCTAAAGAATTAGTACTCAACATTCATGACCTTAATAATCATCAAAAATGTCCCTAGGATAAATGAAACTCACCAAGATGCTTAGCTTATTCCACATATTCTTACCTACAAACATTGTTTTCTAACTCTACTTATCTCCCAATAATATTATTTCACAGTATTATTTTATGTATCTTTCAAATTTTCAATATATCTTTGATTTATGTTAAATACTAATCCCACATAAGTCCCATACATTGGGCCTTCAAACTGCGATGTCCTGCGTCTATGGGGCTTGTGTTATTAAGGGTTCCAAAATGCTTACACTGCCTTACTGAGCACAAGAAAGTTGCGCATAGGATTTATTATAACCCAGTATACTTCATCTAATCAAGGCTTCATCGGTTCAAATCATCATTTTTTACTTTAGACAAGCAATCAACAATAATTGAAGAAACTAAAATAAGGCCCGCAGATTTCTAGAACTGAAAATACCTAGTGATGCCTACAAACATACAAAATTGGCATGGACCACGTACCTTGATAGACTATATATAATGACTTAACACAAAGGCTTGCCCCATGGAATCTTATATTGGTCACTAAAGTCTGATACATGATGCTAGAGCAAAATCACATGCATATTGGCTGTATATGATATGTTTATGATGATTTTTGCGGACATTTGCATGTATTTACCTATCTTAACATTGTATAAAGAAAAAAAAATGCTGCCACGTGTTATTTATAGTTTTGAGGCAGTCGAAACTGTCCAATACCACAGCGCCTCAATGGATCCTCCAATAGTGATTGTGAGTGCTACTTTATTGCTTGCATCACCCTTTTCTTGACGTGCATATTTGTCATTTAACTTCTACTGAGGTATGTGCTTGATTTAGGTGTTAATATAGGAATTGAGTTTCCTTTTCTTGTTATGAAATTCCTATGTGGTATGCGTATGCTACGTTCTATTCTTTTTGTAGGTTAGGCAAGCAGTTACACTTGCATTTCCGCGTGAAAAAGAAAGTAACTAGGTTCTGACATTTCTACATAAATCTTAGGCAATAAGCTCTACATTTTTATTTCAGATGTGGGATAATCTCCCTCTAATAGCAGCTGAGGTGCTAGCTGTATCAGCATCAATCATCCGAAAACATTGAATTCCTAACTTGCGCCTTGTATATCTTTCTTCATTTCTTCCAAAGTTTTGACCGCAGTAAATATACTGAACACTTATAATATGTATTGATAAACATTGATTCTTAGGCAGCCCAAGTTATTATTTAGAAAAAGGCAAATTGTAGGATATAGCATAACCTATTGAGTTTGTGCTTGGTACAACCATATGCACCTTGTAAGATGCATATGGTACTATTTTGTTTATATACAACCAAACCTAATTTGTGTATAAACAAATCTGAGAAAGAGAAAGCATATTATATAAGTTTATTTATACTCTGTTCTATAAAAATATGTATTATTATTTTAAGAGATTCTATATATTTAAAAAATGTATTACTCTTATAAAATATGTGCATTCTATTATAAAAGATATTTATTCTTTTTAAGATATGTTTTTTTATTAAGATGTATATTTGTATTTTTTTAAATATGTGTATTTATATATATATATATATTTAGTAAGATGTGTATTCGTATGATGTATATTTTTATTCTGTAAGATGTGCATTTATATATATATTATATTCTATAAGATGTGAGTGTATTTTGTTGGGAAATATGAGTGGTTTTACATGATGTGTATTTTTTTACGCACATGTATATCTAATGAGTGTAGAATAATAAATAACACATAATACGAAATAACATATGGGTCAAAATAACATCATATGCACTTTGCTAGGTGCATATGGTTATAGGATGTAATTTGTCCAATCTGTCCAATTTAGTTTACTGTAGAATTAATAAAATTTAGTGAGATTTCCACCCACATATAGTATGACTTATTATACTAATAATACTAAGAGGTAACTTCTTTTACTCTAAATTTTGTGGAAAAAAATATTTAAACACTTTAGATGCAAATACCATGAAATTTTCTTCAATATGCTAACTTTCTTTATAGTCTATATAATGGAAAGATACAAATATTGTGAAACTTGTGTCCAATCAATCATTATTCTTAAGTTCTTCAATGAACAAGTATACATTTCTATCTAGTAGAACTTGATTAATGCCATTAACTTTATTTTTTAGGAAATATATCGCATAAAGCTTCCAGGAACTCCTAATATTGGAGAAGGAAAGCCTGAGAACCAAAATCATGCAATAATTTTCACTCGTGGTGAAGCATTACAGGCTATTGATATGAACCAAGTACCTACTATTTCCTTATCATTATTTAGTGTCTCAGTAACCTTTTTGTCATCCCTTTGTACTAAGTTCTTTTGTTAATTAGGATAATTATTTTGAAGAAGCCTTCAAAATGAGAAATCTTCTACAAGAATTTCACAAAGGACGGCCATCTCCAACAATACTTGGTTTGAGGGAGCACATTTTTACTGGAAGGTTAGATTTTATTTGCATAGACTATAAATTGGTTAGCTTTTGCCAATAGCACTATAATTTGGCATACCATTAGTGTTACATCATTAAGCAGTTATAATAAGTCAGTCGTCAAACACTTCATATGATAAGTTTGTTGTATGTTGCACTCAACAAGAAGATTGCCTTGAAATGAAGGCAGGAAGGAAGGTGGACCTCTTTCAAAGTTTGGAAATCATTATTCAGCTCAATTAATATTTGGTACAGAAAGTTACATATACAAAATAGTGGCTAATGTTGAGTGTAAGATGTGCCAGCATTCAATTAATATATCGTGGATGAAAAAGATTGATATAACTGTTTTTTCTCTATCAAAATGTCTAAGATATAAATGGATGTTAATGTCACCTCACTTCTGCCTTTTTTTTCCTTGGGGGGGGGTGTGTTTGGGCAGTGTTGTCACAATTAGAGATAGTGGATTGTTTCACTAAACATTTATTTCTATACTTGGTAACGTGATTGTTACTGTCTGTTGTTGCAGTGTTTCCTCTCTTGCATGGTTCATGTCTTATCAAGAGAAAAGCTTTGTGACTATTGGTCAAAGGCTTTTGGCAAATCTTCTCAGGTAAAAATAATTGTCTTTTTTGCTTTTTAGTTTCATAATAATTGGTATCAAGTCAACAGTTGGTCATATTCAAGGAAAATAATTCTTGCTTTTGTTTATTCTATGGACAAATTCCCAATGTCACATTCTTTCTAGATGCCATCATACCAAGTAAACTAATTATTTATTAGGTTTCATATGATTTGGATATTTCTATGGTGTAGGGTACGCTTCCACTATGGCCATTCAGATCTATTTGATAGGGTCTTTCATATGACACGAGGCGGTATCAGCAAAGCATCAAAAACAATAAACCTCAGTGAAGATGTTTTTGCAGGTGAAATGTTTGCTCCTTATTTTCACACTTTTACGTAGGAATACATCCCCTGTATTGAGTTGACACCCTATACCTCTTTTTTTCACTCCTGTCAAGCTGTCCTCATCACTTTTTTGTCTCCCACTTTGTGCTCTCCTCTCTCTACCTTCTTCATTCTCACCTAACAACGTTTTTCTTTTTAGCCAAAACTTTCATCATTTGGGTTTTGGTTTGTGTGACATGCGGATGCACTACCTCTTTGTTGGTCAGATTTCTTAGCCATATAAAATAAAATATAAAAGAAAAGTCAAACATCAAAATGATCGAATGTGAACTGCAAATAGGCTAGATCATGCTCTAGATCATTTGTCATTAATTTTAAAACTAAATTTGCCTTCGTGCGATGCACAGATATTCATCTGTTTCAAGTATCATACAAATATTAACATGGTAAAAATGTTACTAATATAAAGAATATTTTCGTACACATCTAAATAGTCAGTAGTAGTAATCCAAATTTGAAATCAAATTTGAAGGAAAACATTTGGAAAAGGGTGTTTTGATGCAAGTTTGATAGTTTTGCGTATGACAATCTTGGTGATCCAACAGTTTTGTTTCTACGTAATTAATGAAAATAAGTTGGAGATTTGGAATAAAATGTGAAAAGATTGTGATTATTGTAGTAACTTTTTTTATTATTATTGTTTTATAAATTTTCTCTCATCTATATATCTATAAAAGTTAGTATCGCAACAACATTTGCACAACAAAAGAAAAACTTGTGTTAAAAAATCTGGCAGCAACTCTGCTTTTGTGTATATAGATATAGATTGCTGCTTACGTGTCTATATATTCTGTTGCTTAAATTCAACCATTTTCTTTTATGGATTGAATATTTATAGAAGGAACAGAAAAGGGAAATAAAGAGGAGGGTGTCAAGTCAATACAGTTTGGGTGTGTGTATAACATCTCATTTCTTGCTGGAAATATAACTCTATTCTTCGGTTGATAACCTATCTGGAATAGGTTTTAATTCTACTTTAAGACGTGGATACATTACATACCATGAGTACATGCAAGTTGGCAAAGGTCGAGATGTAGGGCTGAACCAGATCTCAAAGTTTGAAGCTAAGGTGGCCAATGGAAACAGTGAACAAACTCTAAGCCGAGATGTACATAGACTTGGCTGCCGCTTTGATTTCTTTCGGATGCTATCTTTCTACTTCACAACTGTTGGCTTTTATTTTAACAGCCTGGTATTTCCTCTAACTAGTCTCATCTATTTATGAAGTTCTGGGATCACTTTTACAGTTGACTTTCCACCGTCACTTTATTTTTATGTTGATTATTATTAATGGTGACTAATTATGAAACTTAGTATTTTTTTTTCTTTTTATGTTTTGCTCTTTTCATTTTTATCTATTAATGGTAGTCACTTGGGTCAACTGACCATTCACTTTGCTACTACTGTTTCCCCATCCCTAAGATATACATGGCCAAATCCACCGTTTGATCCTAGAATTACTGGATTGATCAGAATAATGCTAGCTTCATGTTGAGTCCCTATTGTCATAGAATAAAATATCGTTCAATACAGCAATATATCCTTTATATATGTACGATTTTTGGCTGCTGATATGCAAAATGTTTGATACGTGGGGTAGAAGTGAAATCACAAGCATATTGGCCTTGCTGATATATTTTGATATTTACCTATATTTTACTAATATTTGCCAATATTGTCAATATTTAACGATATATGCCGATATTTGTAATTGGAAAAAAAAAATAATCATTCGGTGACAATTGTGATATACAAAATATTATTTGCAATATCTTAATACTGCAAAACTGTGACTGTGACTGCAGTTTTATTGCCTGCCTACTGTACTTTTTCTTTCAGAAAATTCCTCCCATTTTTTCCAGTGCCTGAAGATTGTTTATAATTGGTCCTTCATTGGTATTTTTGCAGACGTCAGTAATTGCAGTGTATGTTTTCCTTTATGGGCAACTATACCTGGTTCTTAGTGGTCTGCAGAAAGCACTAATTCTGGAAGCTAAAGTACATAACATACGATCCTTGGAAACTGCTCTGGCCTCACAATCATTTATACAACTTGGACTCTTAACTGGCCTACCCATGGTGATGGAGATTGGACTTGAGAAAGGTTTCATGATAGCCCTTCAGGACTTCATTCTCATGCAATTCCAGCTCGCTGCAGTGTTCTTTACTTTTTCTTTTGGAACGAAATCTCACTATTATGGACGTACAATTCTTCATGGGGGTGCCAAATACAGACCCACTGGTCGCAAGGTTGTGATATTTCATGCTAGCTTTACGGAGAATTACAGATTGTATTCGCGCAGCCACTTTGTCAAAGGATTTGAGCTAATCCTTCTGCTGATTGTTTATGATATGTTCAGAAAATCCTATCAGAGTAATGTGGCCTATGTACTAATCACATATGCCATGTGGTTCTTGTCAATGAGTTGGTTGTTTGCACCATTTTTGTTTAACCCCTCCGGATTCAATTGGCAAAAGATTGTAGAGGATTGGACGGACTGGGATAAGTGGATAAGACATCAGGGAGGTATTGGAATTCATCAAGACAAAAGCTGGGAGTCATGGTGGGATGATGAACAAGCACATCTTCGCCGCGCTGGTTTAAGCTCCAGGTTGTTTGAGATGCTTCTCTCTCTCAGGTTTTTCTTGTATCAGTATGGGCTGGTCTACCATCTTGACATCTCTCAGCAGAGCAAAAATTTCATTGTTTATGTGCTCTCTTGGATTGTAATCGCTGTGGTATTCCTGCTAGCCAAGGTAATTGCTTACCTATGTTCCTCTATTAAGTTTGGTCTAGAGTTGAGCTTATCATAGTTGTTCAGCCTATTTACCAGGACATGTCTATAGTTCTCTCTGAAATGAGGCTGATGTGTACTTTTAGTTTATCGTACACAAGGCGACTGTTGTGCATTGTGGTTGATAGACTAAAAATCTTTAATTTTTATTTTGGTAATTTGATAGGCTAATAATTAGTGCCAACATGCAATTGCGTCTGTTTGAAGCAATTTGTAATTGAATTATATGAAGTCGAAAAAAGTAGCAGTTGTCTTTCATCATTGAATTTATCCTTGCCAACATACTGTAGGTTTTGGCTATTAGGCTCATATATTTACTCTCTCTTCTCTCTCTCTTCTTTTCTTCCCTGCCCCCCACCCCCAACACTCACTACTTCAATTAAAAGTCGTTAATGGTTTCAAAGGATTTAGCTTATGGCTTAACCACAGCGACTGTTCTTGAGAAATGATATGATGTGCTGTGAAATGCAGATATTTGGCATTAGGTTTTAACGCTCTTAATAGATCATCACAAGTTTCAAGATCTGTGCGTGTTGTGCAGGTGGTCGGTATTGGAAGGCAATTTCTGAGTGCTGATCATCAGTTTGCATACAGGCTCTTTAAAGCCATTATTTTCATAGCAGTTCTGTTGACTATAATAACTCTTTCAGTCATTTGTCAGCTTTCGCTGATGGACGTGGTTGTTTGTTGCCTTGCCTTTTTCCCGACTGGGTGGGGTTTGCTATTGGTAAGTTCAAGTATATACTAATTTGTTTACTAGTCAAGGTCATTGGCTACGGTCTTTCGTTTTTGTCTTCTTCAACATCTCTAGTTAACCAAGTGTTTTATTTCTTTGTTTTTGTTAGGTTGCACAAGCTGTCCGACCCATGATACAAAACACAGGTATATGGGACTTTATGCAGATTCTTGCTCGTGCTTACGATTACGGGATGGGAGTGGTTCTATTTTTTCCCATAGCTTCCTTGGCATGGCTTCCAATCATATCAGCTTTCCAAACTCGTTTCCTTTTCAATCCAGCTTTGAAAAGGCAATTACAAATTCAGACTATTCTTGCAGGAAAGAAGAAAAATGCTTAGATTATTTGTTGTAATTTGCGCATCGTTAGAGATCTTGTACTTCTATCATTCTTGGTTGTGAATAAAGATGTCTTTTTAAGCTAATAATGTCTTGATTTGTATGTTCATATATATGATTATTTATGTGCGTACACGAACTAGCGGACATTTAGTGGTTAATGGGTAAGTCAGACACTGGTACCTCATGCATATACCCGATTCACAGGAGTATTACCTCATGCATCATGATCTCCCTAGGCTCCGTGGTACTTCATACATAGCACGATTACCGCAGGGCTCCGTCAAATACAGGATTCACATTTTATGAAAGTAAATGGACTCATCTATCTGTATATTATTATAAATCACAGTAATCTTTTCAATTTTATGGTTGTACTATATCATTATATTTACTAGCTGTCATATAAAAGCTTAAGGTAAATGTAATACTGAATGATAATGTCTTGATTTGTATTTATGTAATTGGTTGGTGGCGTTGACACCAGTGGTTAAGACTAGGACTGTGCAAAGTCCCAAATTAATTTTTGTTTTATTTTTTTAGATATCAGATGTGGTTGGATATTGTATCTATATTTAATAGTACTGGATATTTGAAAAAAAAAAAGATGTAGATATTGGATATATATAGTATATTCAAATATCTAAGCACTATTTTTAATTAAACAATCCTGTATTTAAATGAATATTTAAAAACTTTATACCTAAAATTGGATATCAGCTATTTGCTATCCAGAATCCTAAACGTGTTTTTCTTCACAAAAGAATCCGAGCATCTAAAATAAATAATATTCAAATATCTTAATTTATTTTAATTAACTACAAACAAAATTTAAAAGTAATAAATATGGTAGATTGATCTAAAGTCTATAAAACAAATAAAATAAAATAAAATCCATAGTCCATAGATTTTATACATATGCAACCAAAATAATTTTAACTATTGCATAATTTTGCAACTAAGAATAGTATATTGTCAAATCTTCAAACTTCACAATATCAGACTCATCAATTTGAACAACCAGTGGAATATCTACAATATTTGGAAAAAAAAAATGGATAAAATTTAGATAAAAAAAGTCATTAAAAAAGTATCAATAAGATAGAATAATAGGATACTAGATTTGATGCACTCGATCCATTCGAGGACATTTTGAAGATGACCATATCCAACCTTACTCACAAATCAATGCTTCTACTATTTTAGGGGTTAAAAACTATAAAATCGATTAAGAACTTGACCTTCGGTGCTAAATGCAGACTGAGATGCAACCATAGACACTAGTATTATTTAGTTATTCGATAAACCAATTTGATATCTAAATTAATTCGATTTATAAAAAATTGATTTAATCAATAAGAAATAAATCAAATATCTAATATGATAAATACAAATAATATCATATCTAATAAATTATATACATATTTTCTCTAAAAACTACTTATTTTTCATAACAGTTTATTGTATTTAATTATGTGTGTGTGTGTCATTTGAAAAGATACTGTTTATTGTAAGTAAATTTTATACTTTTTAATTATTATTTTTATTAGGTATTTAAATATTATCCAAAATTTGAAATTATTAACTGAATATTATGTAATTTAAGATTAGAATAAAATTACTAGATCAACTTGGTTCAAATTACATTGATTTTATATATTTTGATTGAAGAATTTTATATCCGATATTTCTCATTTGTGCCTTACTTGAAAATTTTGGATATGATAGATTCTTTATTATCCAATCCAAACTTTCAGATATCCAAAGAATTTTTCCTTATATTTGAAGTTTTATTTTCCGGATATTCAATCTTTTTCAAAGTACTTTACTAGATATTCGATTATTGGATATCAGATTTGTGAACATCCCTAGTGGACATTATCGAAAATTTTCGGATATGAAAAATTCTTTGTTATCCAATCCAAAATTTCGGATATCCAAAGAATTTTTCCTGATATTTTAAGTTTTATTTTCTGGATATTCAATCTTTGTCAGAGTACTTTACTAGATATTTGATTATTGAATATTAGATTCGTGAACATCCCTAGTGGACATTATCATAACTTAAAGATCATTAGCCATTAAAGTAAGAACTTTATAATTGATAGTATAATCCCCCCACTGAAAAAGGATATCAAAACTTGCACTAACCACAAGCAAGGTATCCTCTGAATGCTTGTCTAAATCATTCTTACAAAGAGATAAAGAATTCGTAATTACCATAGTTTCTTTAGATTATCTGCTAAGTGGATCACCATGTTCATAAGTGACCTCACTTACATTCACTAATGAAGATTGCTTATGGGTTGAAGAAGATGGAAGGTTAGAGGCATAAATACTATACAATTATTTCAAAGTTGTATCAACCTTGGTATGCATTTCAAGTCCAGGTTAAAGGCATAAACACTATACAATTATTTCAATGTTGTATCAACCTTGGTATGCATTTCAAGTCCAGCATTAGAATCAAAGCATTTCCTTATTGCCTAATGCACAAATATATCTTCATCCTAAGATCAAGAATTATGGCAACAAATAGCAACCTGTTGTTATTTCAAGCACTTCTTTAATATTTATCATATTCGTAGTTCATACCTAAAGCTATTGCACTTATATCAAAATTATCACCATCTCTAAAACCACTAATCATTTTTAAAATACCAAAAATTTCTTTCAAAAACATGTCACCCATGATGAACAAAGAACCAAATATCCTTAAAATTCTCATAAAAATATTTCAAGAAAGGAAGCAACACACACATGCTCCCAATCATCATCAATTAGCACACCCTTTATAGCTTATCCATTGCAACATGATATTTATTATCTCATTGCATCAAATCAAATGATTTCCTAAATTTGATAGCAACATCCAATATTATATAGGTAGAATTCCACCTAGTTTCAATATCCAATCACAACCTTCTCTTAAACTCTAACTTCTCTTGCTCAATACAAGTCTTGAATTTACTAAATCTAGTAGGTGAAGTTCTCACATATCTCACAATTTATTAAACTCTAAGAATTTGAGTGATAGACTCTTTAAAACCTTTTGTTACAACAAGACTCGGCATATGAGCAATAAATCTCATATATATAAAAAAGGGAAACATTCAATATTAACTCACCCCTACCATTGAATTATTCTCTCAAATAATCACCCTGTGTAAGTACGAATAGGTGGAAAGGGAGGATAACTAGATAAGAGTGGAAACATGATCATCACTTAAATAGATCCATCATAATAGAATAGTTTGTTTATTTTCACATGGTAGAAGATGATCAAGCAAATTCAGCCAAACAATTCCCAACATATTTTTTACGACACAACCAAACACAATCAAAGGGAGAGTTATTTGAATTTTAATATGTTAATCAAATTCTTCTTTTTACCTCTCAAGCTGATTAGTTTTGATATTATCATCGAGAGATGACAAAATATATGGTTCTCCGCTCATACTTCCATTTGTAGATGTCACAGACAAGTTCTGTTCATCATCGTCGTCATCATCATATGAGAGCCTTAATCTAGTTTACAATGGATTCTGATTTGGGATGCTTATACAGTGGTCATCCTCATCATGATGTATGTTGTAGTGGAAAGAAATCTTAAAAGGATGGATTCAAAAATCTTTAGATTATATTATGGAAAATTTTATGTGCTTGGATGTACTATTCTCCTAATTAATATTAATATCTAATTAAGAATAATACAATGCTATTAGTGATTAAATTATCTACACCTAGAAATATTATGTTTTACATTATGAATTATTATCACTATTTATACAAATAACATCATTTTATTTTCTCCTAAAAAACTATTTTATTTTCAAATTTTATTTTTCAAATGAATATAATTACTATATATTATAGTATCTATTATGCTTCATATGATTTATTAGTATTGCATTGGATACTTATTGTATATTTTCCGTATTTATTAGCTATATAATAATTTAGCCATGAAACACTATTTATGTATAGGATTTAACTGATAGAACCATTTTGATCATAAGTAAAATAAAAAGAATTAAAAAGGAAAAGAAAAGGGAAAAACATTATAAATTTGTTCACACCATCAACTTTTCATAAATAACAAGTATTGAACAATTTTTAGTATCTATTATATTTTTAAGCATTGCAATATGTTACATGATTATGTGTTATATTTTTTTATATTCATAATTTATAATTAGTATTATGAATCACCATAACTATTTTTATTGATCTTTGTAATGGCCATCACTATTCATTGCACATGTGCAATCCTAGTTTAAGAAAATATTGGGAGCACATTAAAAATTAAACACATGGAAAGAAGGAAAAATAAAATAAATGAGCAATGGTAGTATATATAAGATTAAATTAAAATAATAACTATATATATGAAGTAGAAGAATGAAGTAGTTTTTTGGAAAACAAAAGAGTATAACTTGACTAACTTGTCCTTAGATGGATGTGGCTAGTCAATATTGAGTCAACCCTTGGTTATTAGTGACACAAATATCTTACATAAGTGGTTGGCACATCCCTTCCTTTCTAAAATTAAAACTTACTAAACACCTTATTATTTTATATCAAACTGACTTTCTTTGTGGTACTTATCATAAGACAAAACGTTTGCCTTATCCAAATAATACTAATAAACATCCTAGTATTTTATCTTTAACACATGTTGATCTTTAGGATTCTTATTCTATTCCATTGGTTGGTGGTAGTCATTATTTTATGACTACTATGGATGATTGTTCTCATGTAGTGTAGGGGGAGCCTCATAAAAATGCAAATCAAAAATTCTTAATCACCTCATCATCATTCTCCACAAGGTCAAAAATGAGTTCAATTTCATAAAACATAGCATTCAATTTCAATGATCTTTAATTAAAAAGCAATAATAAAGTGATATAGTCAAATAAAAACATCAACATATCCTAAATATAGCAATAACACTTTGGTTCAAGAATATCTACCAAGATGACTCGAGAGGGAAACGTATATTGACTAATAATTATCTTATCAATATTACACTTAGTGTTATCTTGCATGGAAAAACATCATTTGAGATTTTAATCTTTTTTGGAACTACTTATCAAAAATAGTTATATAAGATAATTGCTTATTTTAGAAAATTTTCAAAGTAAAAGGTTTCTAAAATAAGTAATAATATTGAATAGCTGCTTTTGATAAGTAAATCCAAACATAGGCTCTATTTGATAAAACACCATCGTACAACCATCTTTGTGACTTTAGCGACTTATGTTATACCCACAACCACAATCAAATACATAACAAGTTTATGTCATTACACCCAAATTCTATTATCATAAATTGGTAAAAAGTTCATTCCTTAGATAAAAAAATGTCTCATGTGATGCCATTCTTTATGAATCCATTTTCCTCTTCTAGAATCCTAGTATAGGACTTGATGGATCATCACAAGGAACGAATAGTGAATGCCAACCTATTAATGCCACTTATTCTAGCCATCCTACTCCTTTAAGCCAACACAATATCCTACACATACCTCCTCATAACCAAATGGAGCTGCCTCACACATCTAAGCACAATCATGACACAACATCTCCTACCCTAAATTATATATATATAACGGGATAGAAGTAGGGTCTTTCATTAGTAATTGAGGTGCTTCCTCAACTAGACGTAAACAATAACCATAAATTGGGATACCACACCCATACAAACCACTTAAGAGCCAAATGGATCAATAAAATGCATTCCACCCAACAACGACCTAAACTATCTTAACTAGAAACATAATTTCTTCTAGATTACAATGATCTAATTATGACTAATCAGCATCCCTAGATCACGATAAAGCTACTATTCCATCAAAAAACTCAAGTATACTATACAACCTTAAATAATATGTTAGTTATGATAATTTACTCAAAGTCACTAAGCATGTTTAGCCTTAATTTATAGCAATGACAAATCTACAATTGTAAGGAAGTTATTAAATATCCTTATTAGAGTGCTACTATGAAGCATGAATTTGATGCTCTTGCGGCCAATCAAACTAAGAAACTAGAATATTTCCACCTTAAGGAAAATAGTATATTGATTTTAAATAGGTCTATAAGGTGAAATATAGGTAAGATGGTAACATTTAATATTTCAAGGCTTAAATTGTAACACAATGTCTCCACATGTAATACCCCATCCTAAAATTCTTCAAAAATATGTTTAAAAATATGTTAATATTAAATAAAGTGGCTTTAGTTTTATAATGGATTTGGTAATTGGATGAAAATGTAGAACATCAGCTATACCAGTCGACTGGTTCCTCGAACTGATTGATTAGTACGTCCAGCGGCCATCATTTTATTTTTCACATAACCAGTCGACTAGTTTTCCCAAACTAATTAATTGGTTAGACTGCAATTCTAGAATCCTTTCTATTTTGCTATGATTCTCTTTTTAATTTTTATGAAAAATTCTAGTTAAAGTCTCTTTGTGCTTATTAGCATATTTTGATGCTTTAAGATTATTTTCACATTATCTAAATCATTATATGATTTTCTTTAGCTAAAAACTCCCATGCAATTTGGAGGTACTTTTCCTTACCTACCACCTTTCCTTTACCCTTTTGCTTTATCCTTCCCTCCTCTGGCTTGTACAGAACCCCTTTCCTTGTTGTTGCTCTGTCTTGGTCTGATTAAGATTGAATTCACCCTTCCCACTCCATGCTTCATGAATTACTCATCTTACACCATTTTACTCAACACACCACTCCACCCTTTCAAGTAAAATTCATATTCTCTTTCTTCCTTTTTTTATCAACCGGTAGACCCCTTCTAGTCCTCTTCATCTGATTTCCCTATCCTTTTAACATACTCATTAAATTATCTTTACTTGTTCTCCCTTTCCTCTCTTCTTCCCTTGGCATATTTTGCTAAGTGTGGAGAACCTCTTTTCTCTCCTTCTATTTCTTATTCCAGTAAAGACCTAAGACCCTTGCCCCCCATATTCTTATTTTTTAGATTCAATTTTCCCTTTTACTTAATATTTACTTTAGTTCCTATTTATTTTCTATAAATAAAGGAGGATTAAAGTTTTGAGAGAGTTTATAATTTCTTGGTCTTTGCTACCCTTGGTTATCTATCTCATGGATTAAGATTGATAACTTATACCTCTATCCTTCTTCTTTATTTTTCTTATTCAATTTAAAATTTAAAGTATATTTTACTATTTTTTGGATTCTTGATTTCCTTAGATAATTAAGGATCTTGTAGTGGGCCATCAAGTTAGGATTATTTTCTCTTTGCTAGAAGATTTATTTTGATTTAAGACAAATCTCTATTTTATGATGAGTTTTAGTATTCATGTTTGCATTAGTTAATATCTTTGATTTTTTAGCATGTTCCTATGGAAAAGCATGAGTTAATCAATATATAATACATCAAGATATGTGTTGTGAATATGGATGGTTGTAAGCATGTGATGTGGCATCATATGGATCTTTAGTCATAAGTATGGATCATGTGTTTACATTGGAAGTTTGGCTCAGTAACTAAATTATGGAGGTTTATGTATCAAACATACTTACATGCTTAGATAATGCTGTGACTCTAGCTTCTATCTATGTATCATAGGTTGTTTGACTTTAGTAGTATGTGGTTTTCAATAACTTTTGGATGAATCTCATATATGTGTGTATGGTTGATGTTGGATATGTTATCATGATCTTGATTTAAATGTCGACATGGTTCTTGTTGTTTTCCTCCTTAATGTTGTTTATGTAGGCATGTTTTGGTCATTTTAACTTGCTGCATAAATTTGATAAGTTAGGCATGAAAGTGTGGTGCAATTAATTAATGAGCATCTTTAGGATGTATTTATGTTATTATAAGTAGTAGCATGAGTAGTATGTGATTTATGGGGTGTTAAGCACGTTTTCATATGATCTTGGTTGTATATACCATATGTAATATACTTATTCGAGCATGGGATTGATGATAGAATGATTTGTACATTATTTTATCCATATTAATGAATTGAGGCATGAATTATGATTTTTATTGAATTCAAGAATGATCTTGTTGAGTATTGATTCCTATCATGATCAGTGTGAATTATTATGTGTCGTATGCTCCACAACATATATGCATGCTAAGATTATATTGGAAAAGACCATCAATGTTTTTATGTGTGGTTTATGGGTCTAGGTGTTGTTTCACCCAGACCAAATAATTGGTTTGTTAGACCGATCGACTTGTTGTGTGAACAATCATTTGGTTTATAATCTTTGATCTATTGGTTGTGTGAAAATTTGATTAGTTTAATGAACCATTCGAATGGTTTTCATGAACAGTCAATCAGTTTACCAAGCCCATCGATTGGTTGTCTTGTGACTAGAGTGGTTTGGTTTCTGCTTAGATCCATCGATTGGTTTGGGCGAACCCATCAATTAGTTCCCAGAAACAGTTGATCGATTTGATAAACCAGTCAACTAGTTATCTTATGACCAAAATGATTTGGTATTTTCTTCAAACCATCAACCGATTTGGAAAAACCCATCAAATGGTTCCTATAAATAGTCAATTGGTTAGACTAATCAGTCAGCTAATCTCAAGGATCGATCGAATGATCCATTTGTGTTTCTCCATGTTTGTTTGGTATTTAATGTCCTTTCTTTGGAATTTCCATATTAATGTTTCTTTATAATTACAACATTAGAATCATGATTTCAACTATGATTAACTTAGATTTAATATGAATCAAAATAATAATATTATGATGCCTTTAGCGGTTAAACTTGGTATCACTTCTAAATACCCAAGTGGTGGCTTGCATGCCTTGTGTTGTATTTGGTGTTATTACATGGTAATAACCATTTTTTTAATAATGAAATGGTAATTGTGATTTATGATATCACTTGGTAATTAATAATAATGGAATTAAGAAGGATAAAATAATTATTTGTGTGGCTTGTGGCATTGAGTTGTATTCGGTGTCAATATTTAGAAACACCTAATTGGATTGTTCTAAAATTATGTTGCAGAGTGGGGGATCACTAATTAATTATGCAATGGAAATAAGATTTTGTTTGAGCCTTCTTCTCCAACTCTCAGGTTGGTTACGGGGAGTTCATAGCATTGTTACCTTGTGATATTTGTTTTCCTTTCACTCAGTACCTCTCTTGTTCTAATAGGATGTGGCATGTATATGAGAGTAGGAATAATATTGTGGCTGACAATCTTAGCGTTAGTGCTCATGTAGAGGGTACACCATGATGGGTGGGTTTATAACTTGCGTTTGGTGTCATTATCTAAACACCCATATTGAGATTGGTGCTCTAGGATTGGAGGGTATGTCCATGTTTGTGTTTGGTGTCATCTCCTAAACACCCATAATGGAATAGATACTCCAGTATTTGCTGGTATGCCCATGTTTGCATTTTTTTGTCATCGCTTAAACATCCATATTGGGATTGGTGCTCTAGTGTTGGAGGGTATATCCATGTTAGGGACCTACGTACCCTTGTGTTGCTATTATGACCCATCTTCATAGTGGAGGTTCGGACATGTCATACAAATATCTTAATAATTGGATTGTGTGGTCATTTAATAGATTAATAAAATAGGGTTTATTATGCTTGTGACACATACAATCATCATGTTCTATCATTATCATTCCATGATAATGTGTTCTAGCATATATATTATACTATAATTAATGTGACTTATAGGTTTAGCATGAGCGCTTTCTATGTTATAATATATACTTGTTTTACCAGTACCTTACCCTATAGATACTATCTTGTGTGATTACTATGATGGTTTGGCTTTTGTTCCAGGGAGAAAATGATGCTTTTAGGTTTAATCAACTTGTTGTGGGCTTCTGCATGGCTTTTGCTTGGGGGTAGAGTTATTTTATCGAAGAGTTAAGCTGCATGGTTTGGCTAGGTTTTTGACTGTGTTGGGATGTTTGTTTTTTTGTTATCTAAACTATTTTCTATGTTCTTAGATTTGGTTTGTAAACTTATCATGTTATACATAATTTATCTCTCGTTTATCACTGTCTCTCTTTTTCTCTCCCTCGCGCTACCTCTGATTCTCATGCATAGTTTTGGTTGAATGTTTTAGCTTTGCATCGAGCATAAATTAGATGGCTATCCACACCTCTCTTATGTTCGGTGTAGTGGTAATATTTCCCCAATTTTGATTTATTGCTTCTGTCTCATCTTAAAATAAGATTTTTTTTATCAAAAGTAAAAAATATGATTTATATTTATGAACTATATGTATGTACAAAAGCACCATGCATACCTAGGTTACATACAACAAGAAGTAAACAGGGGCACCCAAAGAACTAACCAAAATAGGGTAACATCCCTCCCAACCATCCATCAAATAGATGGGAACAAAAAGAGAAAGTAAGAGATTAACATTATAAAGTAAAAGATTAACATTAGAAGTCTAGTGAGGTTTGATTTTTCCTATACACATATAATTTAAATTTCATCATTATCGCATCAATATCAATATTTATATCTTCAAAATGAGAAAATTTTCTAGCCTTCCAAACATGGTATACGACTACATCAAGAGCTAGCATCTTATCTTGTTTCCAGTGTGGAGTTCTTCTCTTACATTTTTCTTATGGCAATCATGGTGCTTTACAGAGTAGTGTAACCTCTTTCAATCCCTAACGATTTTCTAACCTGTGTCCATATACCATGAGTGACTTAGCATTGGAAAAATATGTGGCCACACTAGCCTCCCTATAGAGTAAGTAGAGTGTAGAGATGTAAAGATAGGTAAGTATATCTTTGTTTTTGAGTTTCCCTTTAGCTGTAAGCCAGAGGACTAACCCCTGCCTCTGTATGTGAAGATTATTCTAAATGATAGGATTTTTCTTCATCTTCTCACCTTTACTTCTAAACACATCATATGTATTTTTGGTGGAGAATTTCCCTACATATACACAATTAGCATGTATATCTGTAGTAGCTACCACTGTACCCGATTTACTAATCAACATGTCCTTGATCTTGCATATTGACTTCATTAGTGAATATGTACCCTAACCATGTATAAAATACTAGATATCACACTTCTGTAAATACCAAAGGCATTTTCTCATTAGTGCAATATTCTAGGTCTTGAGTTGCCTTATATCACATCCTCCTTTATGCTTTTGCAACCACATATTAGCTCAGACGATGAGCAAATGCTTTCCATCCCAAAAAAAATCTTCTACATTGGCTTCGGGTTTTCCTAATAACCATACGAGGAAAATTTAAAATAATGAGCCAAAAACAAGTTATTCCCTACACCATAGATCTAACTAGTTTAATTTTTCTTGCATAAGAGAGGGTATTATTAATCTATCTTGCTACTGTATTGACAATGGATGAATTAAAAGAATTATAGTAAATTACCTTAAGTTTGGTGGGGCTGAGAGGGACCCCTAGACACCTGAAAGGTAATTTATCAAGAGGCATATTACTGATCTCAATAATTTTCTTTTTTATAGTTAGTTTTACACCTGTCAGGTATAAGTTTTATTTTTTTTCATATTTTGTGTGCAAACCAGAATAACTGCTAAAATCCTTTAATGAATTCATCGCCACTTACACGTATTCCACATCACCCTTACAAAACATCATTAAATCATTGGCAAAATCTAGGTAGGTGATTCCAAAATGTTTTCATCTTAAGTAATAAGAAAACTATAAGTTATGGGAATTATTTCTAAGAAGTTTACTTTGAAACTCCAAGCATAATGCAAACACATAAGCTGACATTGGGTCCCCGTGCCTTAACCCTTATTGCCCCTGAAAGAAACCACAAACATTACCATATATGACCAAGGAGAATGAGATGGTAGTAACATAAGCTATTTTCCACCGAATGAATTTTGGAGGAAATCCTAGTCCCACCATAATAACCTTGAGGAACTTCTAATTTACAGTGTTATAAGCTTTGGTCAAATCAATCTTCATCATACATTTTGGGGAGGTTCTCTTCCTATTATATTCTTTCATGAGCTCCTGGGTTAGAAATATATTCTCATCCATTATCCTTCCCTGAACAAATGCTCAATAGGTGTTGTTTGTAGTAGTAATCAATCATCTATGCAGTCTATTGGCAAGGATTTTTTGATGATTTTAAACACTACATTGCTGCAAGAATAGGCCTATAGTTAGTGACCTTTATAGTATGTGCCTTCTTTGGTATGAGTGATATGAGGGTGTGGTGAAGTTCTTTTACACTTTACCATTAGTGAAGAATTATTTCACTACTATCATCACATTAATATTTATTATACCCCATGAAACGTTGAAGAATTTAGAGGAGAATCCATCTGGTCTTGGAGCTTTTTCTTCCCCTATAGACCATAATGCTTCTTTTACCTCTCTAAGGGTTACTGCTATAGTCATTTTGCCACTATCAAAATGGTTCATCCTCCTTCATTGTAAGAAAATGGTGTAATCAACCTCCTAATGTTGTCTGGATGTCCCTAAAAGACTCTTGTAGTAGTCTATGAGTTCACCTTCTAGATGTATTCCATTTTGAGTTATTTTACCATCATGCTTCTCAACTTGGGAGATGAAGTTCTTATTTTTATTAGACTTCACTAGCATGTGGAAGAACTTAGTTCCCTTATCAGCTTGGGAAAGGAAATAATTATTGGCCTTTTGTGATAAGAAATTCATAGTTCTTTGTTGAGGTGTATGGATTGCTTCCATAACTCCCTAGTTTTAGCATTATTTGACTCCTTTTTGCAAAGTGTATTCTTAATCCTTCTATAGCTTCAAATCTACTTCCTATGCGCTAGTAATGATATGAGAAAAGTGGAGTTGATTTAGTAATTTTATAGGTTTCTTCATGTTAGTCAACATTTTGCACTATCTATAACGAGCTGTACCCCATCCCCTGAACTGCCATGTTTTAGCAGCAATAGCAGAAAACTCAGGGTGATCCACCCACATATTAAAGAATTTGAAAGGTTGGTTCTTGTGGGACTCCTTTACCAACTGGATGAAAGCTAGAGAATGGTTAGAGTGAGTACTTGGGGCAAGGAAGGTGGTAGGATGTTAGCATGAAGGTCACCTACTGCTGAGTTCATCATCACTTTATCCATATTGCTCTTCATCCTAGCATGTGCAAAGGTATATAAGTAGCCAACCGAGGGAACATCAACAACTCCAGTTGTAATACCTCATTTTTAGAAACTTTAATTATAAATCAATAATCGTATAATTAGTTATAATTATTATTTTATGAGGCTAAATATTAAAAGTGTTATTATTATTTGTATTATTATGACAGTTTAGATATAAAAATAATCATTTTAATCCTAGTTTTACCCGTAAATCTTATCCTAATTATTTTATCAGTAACCGCAATATGTAACCCAAAATAAATTCCTAAAATTTATTTTTGATTATTTTATCTTTTCCGTTTTGTTTAAACCTAACTTAGATCGGATTATTTTTTTCCCGAATTATTTTTCTACTCAACATCCTAATTTATCCGAACTAAATTTAAAATAAAAAGAAACATATATATATATATATATATATATCTATATATATATATTACACACCAAGCAACCCCAACCCTCTATGTAACACTCCCAAAATTCACTACTGAAAAATTTTATTTTATTAAATTAATTAGCGGAAGCGGAATAACAAAACTATGAATTCTGTGGATATTACCGCCACACTTAGTACCAGATCGGTTCACTCATACCATTCCAATACCAAGTGCTAAGGCTAAAAGAGAAAAATACAGCTTACGAGAAACTCAAACATATTTAAATCAGAGTAGCATAGTAAACCATTTACAAGAATAAAATCCACTAGTGGTAGTTACAAAACAAAAATACATTGAAACCAAAAATTTAAAAGAGAAAGTGTATAACCCTAGGACTTTTCGGATAGTTCCTTACGCTCTTTCCCCGAAGCCCACTTGAATAGCACCTGAAAATGACCTGCATGGGACAATGCCCATTGAATAGGCAGGGGCCCTACGAATGGAACCCTTCAGTACTATGGTACTGAGTGACCCTTTAAAATACACTTCATAGCAGGCCCGCAATGCAATACATGATACAACACTACATACATACATAATATTCACTTTCATACATTCACATACTTAACAAGTCAATCAAATATAAATGATCATAAGTACAATCAATACTTTTGGGCCTTAAGCCATTAGTCCATCATTATTCAATCATCTCTCGGATTTCATATATATCCATGCGAGTGCAGAAACCCCACTATTATAGCCAATGAATCGGTTACATATAGGGTAGAATGCACCTAACCACTATTATACATCGGTGGATTGGTCACTTATAGGGTAGAACGCACCTGACCACTATTATATGCCGGTGGATCGGTCTAGCCCCAACTCTCATGGTGTTCCACTATAATTACATAGTACTTTCCCATGATTTATCATAACTTAGGGTTCGGTTTATTGTGCTCAAGATCCGCCACTATTATAGCTGGTGGATTGGTCACTTATAGGGCAGAACGTACCTAACCACTATTATATGCCGATGGATCGGTCTCCAAGGCACCCCAGCACCTAGCTACTATTATGCCGGTGGATTGGTCTGGGTCCGACTCAATAATTTTCCACTTTAAATTATTAGTGTCTTATTCGTATCTTATTCGAAGGTATTTCACCCTAGACATGCATGTTACCGGCCTCTACTTCTATCCTTCTGAGAGGGCCCATCCCATATCTTGATACCTTTGCACCTCTTATCACACTCCGACATCCATTCCCCCTTACATTTACTCATGATGAAAACCTAACACCTATGGGTGTGGGTTGAGGCCCATCACCTTATGACATTCAAATTTTGTCACTACCATTCTCTAGGGTTTTCCCTTGAAACCCTAATCGGACCTATGTGGCCCAACCTTTCTTTTATCGTCCCACGATCATCTTATTTAGATTCAACCCAAACCTTATCACTTTACTCACCAATTATACATGTGATCGTGAAACCCTAGTTGGCCACTCAACCCTAGCACCTTTCTTATGTAAGGATCATCCCATGCAGACTCCATCCACCCCATGCAAACCCTAAAAATCTCCCATGCAAGAGTTACATCACTCGTTCCTTTTGATCATAACCTCATTTTATTTTTTTCCCTCATGGATCATGAGATAATAAGGTTACTCTCATGTTCCCTTAATCAACTCACTTCCCATTTGTTCCTTTTTATCCTTTCACCCCATATCCTATTATTAAACATCCTAGCATGCATGTCTTAGAGGGTCACATCATATAACATGGTATGCACAACATATATAATCATCGTCCACATGCCATAAGGAAGTCACATATGCATACCTTCACTCCAAGTTGCGCTACAAATGATTACTCATAAAGTATAAAGTACACAATATGGCATAACACATGGCACACAAGGCACGTACCCCACACATAGTTATTCTTAGCCACATCCTTACTCGGTTTAGGTTACCAAACTATCTCCCACACTTATTAGGTCACCAATCACCCTTCATAATTGTTACACTTATCATATTTCCCCTTTGATTGGTTAGATTACCAAATTTCCTTTCTCCTTTGTTATAATTACTAAATTGCCCTTTCGTTGGATAAATTACCAAATTACCCTTCTTTATTATCATAATTACCAAAATATCCTTCTCCATTATCATAATTACCCAACTACCCTTTACTCACAAAATTACCATTTTACTCCTTATTTCCAAAATTACCATTTTATCCTTTACCTCCAAAATTACCATTTTACCCCTCACTTCCAAAATTACCATAATACCCTTTTACTTGCAAATTACCCTTTTACCCTTGCATCCAAAACTACCATTTTACCCTTCATTTATAAAATTATCATTTTACCCCTTACTTCAAAAATTACCATAATACCCTTTTACTTATAAATTACCATTTTGCCATTTTATTCCAAAATTACCATTTTAACCTTTATTACACCACTTTTATCAAATTATCACCACTTCTTAAAATATAAATATTAATACTCTATTCTCATCATCCAATTCTACCAACTACTGCATTTCATCATAATACTCATTAACAGCTACGCATATTAGGCCACACTCTTGCCCAAGTCATATTACTAAAATACCCTAGGGCTCATAATAATATTAGCCATGCATTAATAGTCACAACGACATAATATAGCATGGATAAGTACTTAACATATTCTTCAATAACAATTCTCCTTCCTTAAGCATTTCTTCCATACATGGCATATAAACTAGCATACTTTCCTTTTTATCAATCAACATAAGAAACTACATATATTATATTAAACAACATATATCAAGCATGATAACATATTAAAAAGTCTAATGTGCTAACATACGTTTATCCGTACGTTTAAGTGGGGTTTAACTATTATCTTAATTCCTGCAAAATTGAACCTTACCAGTATTCTGGTTAAAGATTCAAGCTTTGATTAGCAAAACCAATACCTAAAAATAATATCAATATTTATTATATTAGAAATAAGAAAAACCAAAGGCATACGACTTTATAACACTTAATTAATGAAAATACTTAACTTAAAATATTATTATACCTTAAAATCATTAACAAAAAGGGGCTAAGAAATGCAGCACCTCATCCTGCTCACGCAACATAAGCTGCATACAAAGAAATGAGGGAGAGGGTCAAAATGGCATGAAAGGGGGAAGGGGGAGCCAATTTCGGGTTATAGTTTTAGGGTTAGGAAAGAGGGCAGGTGGGGAAGGCTTTAGGGCAAAGGAAGGGCGCAGAGGTTGAGAGGGGGTGTAGGTGGTGGTTGGGGATAGGTTGATGGTGGCTAAGGGCGGTAGTGGTGGCATCAGCGAGGCTGCGAATGTGGCTGCCGAGGTGGAGGGGGTTGAGAAGGAAGGAAAAGGGAGGAGGAAAATGAAGGGCTGCAAGTGGTTGTTTCGACAAAAGGAGGTGTGGGGGTGGTAGAGGAGGTTGTAGGAATTGGTTTGGTGGCTCAGGTGGTGGTAGAGGCGGTGGAACAGTGGCAGAAGGAGGAGGTGCAGGGTGGCTACCGAGAAGGAAGAAAAAGAAGAGAAAAATAAGAGGGGAGGAAGAAGGTGGTTGTAGGGTGGCTTGAGGGGTGATGTGGTGGCGTAGGGGTGAGGTAGAGGTTGGTAGGGGTGGTGCAGGTGGCTAGTGTGGCGGTGGAAGCAGCAGAATGGGCAGTGGTGTAAAAATAGGGAGGGAGATGGAAGGAGAAGAAAGGGAGAGAAAGAAGATTGGGGAAGGGGATGGAAGGCTCAAAAATGGCAAGACGAAGCAGGGAGGGAAGAAGAAAAAGAAGAGGGAGAGAAAAGGAGGGGGTAGGGGGTTCGGTAGAGTGGCATCAGGGTGGTAGGAGTATGGGAGTGGCAGGGAGAGGGAAGGGAAAGGCAGGGCATGGGCGAGGAAAGAGAGAGGTGGTGGGGTGAGATGGGACAGGAAAAATGGTGAGGGGGGGGAGAGAGAGATAGGGAGAGTAGTACGGAGGAGGAAGGTTGTAGGTAGGGTGGCCGAGATGGCGGGGGTGGTCAAGTGTAGCGTCGAGGGAAAGGAAGAAGAAGAAAGAAAGAAGGGGGAGGCTACGTGCAGGTCGGACGTGGGGGAAGAATGGAGTGGGCCGACCCAGTCGGGGGAGAAGGGAAAGAAAAGAAAGAAGGGAGGACGGGTCGGGCTCACGCAAGGGAGGAAGGAAGAAAAGAAAGGGAATTGGGCCAAGGGAAAGAAAGGGGAATGAGGGGAGAAAGGGAGGCAGACCATGGCCTGGCAGCCCGAAGGAAGAAAAAGGAAAAAGAAAGAAAGGAGAAAGAGGAGAAAAAGGAGAAAGAAAAGGAAAAAAGGAAAGGGAAAATGGGAAAAATAAAATAATTTAATTTATAAAATAATAAAATGCAATATTTTTAGGTAATAATTTAATTTAATATAATTAAATATATGGGTTTAAAAAGGATAATTTTAGTAAAATATTGGTTTGGAAATTATTTAAATAAAAAGAGTATGATAAAATAAAAAAATATTTATTTTAATTTATTAAATATTTATATCCAATTTTATATACTCAAAAATTCATAAAATAATTAAATTAAATAGCTTTAAAAGATAATTTATCCCAAATAAAAGTTATTTATTAAATTATAGGCAATTAAAATTTTGAGGGATTACACTCTATTCCTTCCAACATCCCCCTCCTATTTCTTTCGGCTAACACCCCCCGAGCAATGCATGCTCCCAACCTCTTAACCCTTTTGCCCAGCGCACCACACCAGCCCTCGCAACACCTTTTCCCCTCTACATCTTCCTCCTGTCCAGCGTAGAACCCACCACCACCAACCGCTCATAGCCCCAACGACACTTGCCAACCCCCGACCTCACGTAGTCCCCCTCACCCATCCCTTCCCTTCTCCCCTGTCCAGCAACACCTCCATCATCACTAACCAGCCTCCTTCCTACACCGACCGAACTCACCCCAGCACCACCACTCCCTCACCAAACCAAATCCTGCTGCACCAACCACCAAACCTAGCCTAGCCACTCCTCCACCACTTTGCAGTACAACCATCTCCACCCCTCCTCCTCTTCTTTCTCCTTCTCCTGCAGCCCACCTCCCTGTAACACCAACCGCCACCTTTATCCTTCACCATCACCACCACCGCAACCAACCAACCACCCTCTCCCCCTGCCTCACTCGACTAACACTCGACTAACCCCCTTAGCCCAGCCAGCAGTCGTGCCCCCTTTCTTTCATGCATAACTCACCCTGCATGCAGCGTGAGTTGTGTGGTATTTTTTTTAAGAATTTGGTACCAATATTAATGTAAGAGTATTTTGGTAATTTTAGAAAAATAAATATTTTTATATTATAATTATTATTTTATTTGATATATATTCATTTGATATTTGTGGTATTATTTTTAGGTACGAAAATTTAATTAGCAGGACCTAATAAATTTTAGTGGATATCGCTAATTTTATGTTTTTGCTAGAATTCAAGTAACCATCTTACTCTACCAAAATGATAGATATTGCGTGATAACACATTAGGGTTTTTGGTGTATGAAATATGTTAATCATGTTTTAATTATTATTATTATGAAAATGGATAAAACGAGCATGTTATCTAATGTAAAATATTCTGAGTATGAAAGTATGACTTAAAAATGATTCTAATGATGGGAAAATATTTTGTATGATAATTATGTATAAAATTATTGGTTAAGCATGCTTAGATATAATTGTGGAATAATTATTATGGAAGTGTGCCCTAGGGGTAATTTAGTCATTTTTGTGTATTATGATTTTTATCCTAAAAATTATGTCTAACATGTATTATCTATTGTTGATTATGCAATCATGTGTTTATATGTTTCAAAAGTATATGATAAGGTTTTGTATGCAGAAACCGGTGTAAGGGCAAAATGGTCTTTTGGCATGACTGATAATTTAAATTGTATAATAAATAATTAGATTATTTCATTTTAGCCTTTTCATGACAAATTAATAAATAAAATGGATTTAGTATTTAAATGAATAATAATTTGATAATTATTGGCCTTAGGGGCATTTTGATCATTTTCGGCCTAGTGCGCCCAAATGTGAATGATTAGACATAGGATGGCCTTAGACTTTTGGTAGGTTGACCTTAGTATTGACTTTGACCTTATTTTGAACTGTTGACCTTAGAAGTGACTTGGATAATTGGAAATAGAGGAAAAATGAATAAATACGGAAATGAGAAATAATGTGTAATGCGTGTTATTTGTGATCACCTTATAAAAATACTAATACGTAAAGTGGAAGACCTTGATTTTAGGAATGGTTTCTCTCTAGGGGTAGCTACCCTAGATATGAGGTAGGAGTCCTCCATTTCCTTGGTTTTATGGTGTGCCGGTTGCGCTCTAGTAAGGCCCTATTTGCTTTATAGGTAACCTACATGCCCTATAGGGGCTATTGATACTTAAGGATTAGGTGTCCGAGGTGAGGAGGGTACTGTGTGTCTTGTGCATCAGTATGACCAGAGTGTTGTTATGCCTTTGGGTTGGATGGTTGGAGGGTACCGTGATGCCTTTTGCACCGGTATGACCTGTGTAATGTTATATCTCTGAGTTATTATTATATCACCCTCGAGTAGATAAAAATGGAAATGATATGGTTAGTTTGGAATAATTATTATTGGATACTAGATTGGTTTCAATAGCAGCCGTTGTGCCTACCCGTGGTTTCGGTAGTAGCCGTTGTGCCTACTTGTAGTTTTGGGTAGCAGCCTTTGTGCCTACCTGTGGTTTTCGGTAGTAGCCTTTGTGCCTATCTGTGATTTCAGTAGCAGCCTTTGTGCCTACCTGAGTTGGTATTATGTCTATAAGCATACCTGGGGTGTTATGCATTTCATTATAATGTACCTGTAAGTATACCCGTGACGTTCTAAAATTAGTTATTATATTGTACCTGTGAGTATACCTGTGGCGTTATGTATTTTATTACATTATACCTGTAAGTATACCTGTAATGTTAGGGATCTGAGTATATTTTACTTGTGAACATACCTGTGATGTTATGTACTTGGTTGAGGTTAATGCTGAGACATGAATTATGTTATAAATGTTATAATTGTGTGTAGAGTGGGTTTTGATTATTGCTTTAGAGAGCATATTGGGATGCTTAGTTGATAAGTGTTATCATATTCTAAATAATAATGCATGAACAGTAGGTAACTTAGTGGCTATTTCTTATTTGTTATGATTATTATGTTTAGATCATCTCATAGATATCTTAATGTTTATACCATATATTTTCATGATGCCTTATGGTTATTATGCTAGAGTTTTCTTCTAATCATACTTCAGAGAGTATCTTTGGGTTATTCTTTTGGTAAGTTTAGTTGTTTCAGATAAATGAATATAAGTGGTATGTGACCTCATTGGAGTTTGATTATCTAAATGAATACCGTATTTCAATCCTTGTATGTGTATGTATATATCTTATATAATGTTAGCAGTATGCCTTGCATGTGTTCTATGCTGCTTTATCATATTAGTTTGGTATAAAGGGTTTCTCAGTACCTTAGTACCGAGGGGTTCATTTTCGTGGGCTCCTGTCCATTCAATGGGCAGTTGACTTTGTAGGTCAATTTCCGAGTCCAGTTGAAAGCTGTCAATCAGTTTTGAGAGCATAAGAATATCCGGTGTTTCTTTTGTTATCTGGTCTCCGATTGTTTTGGATTTTATGTCCTCCTATAATTTTCCTCTTGAGTTTTGGTAGACTGCTGACATTGCTTTTAAATAGTATCGTGCTCATATATTATTCTCTGTACTATGACTTTTGTCATCATGTTATTTAAGTAAAGAAATATTTTAGCCTTAGCACTTAGCATAAGAATGGTAGCGGATGCCAAACTTATACTAAGTGTGGCGATAACACCCATTATATTATAATTAACGATTCCACAAAAAAGAAAATTTTTAGCAGTAAAATTTAGGGAGCTACACCAGTAGCTGAGCAACAATTTTAGAAATTAGCTATTTCATACTCTGTCACTTCCCTAGCACCCTATTAGTCCTCTTTGTTCAAATCATAATTGAAATATCCTGTTATAATCCATGGCATCGAATACAGTCTAGCAAACTTAGCCATATTGGCTTATAAACCTCTCTTGTATGTAACACTATAGAACCCATAGCATACACAGAGCATGAATTGGTCACAGTTAGTTTTAGGTTGGACCTAAATATTAACAACATGTTTATAAATTTCCATGGGTGTAAATGCACCCTGTTCTCATTCCACATAACAATTATCCTCTCATTAGGGCAATCGGTATAGTTGTTCAAGGATTTCCATCCTTTAAAATATGTGCATAGCATACTACTAAGTTTTCCATCGTATAGCTTAGTCTCTAATAGGACTACAATATTGAATTTATACTTCCTAACCATCCTTTGCAACATAATCTATTTAATGGGGAGGTTGCAACCCCTTATATTCCAAATGATTATTGTCATGGGGGGGGGTTTATCAAGGATTTGTGACCTCTTCTTGGGTGAACTAAGTACGATACTACCTCTTAGTTGCTTAACTAGCCTCTTGTGGTTAGATTAAGAGGCAACTATCTAGAATAGTGGTTGTTCCTTATCATGTGGTACTGGTAAAGGTGTTTAATGACTTGGACTAGCCAACTTCTCCTCACTACCTTTTCCCTTCATAACTATATCTTCTGCACTTGTTGTCACTACTTGCATTCATAACTATATCTTCTGCACTTGTTGTCACTACTTGCATCTTATTACGTGCTTCCAAAGTTTGGCCTGTGTCATCTCCCACCCTATTTGAGTTTATGCCTAGCATTAGGTCTGTTACATCTTGCTCTATCAGAGAATTAGTTACCTTGGAGCCATATGCTATTATTTCGAGATACTACATCTCACGTGCACTAGTTTATTTCTCCAACTAACAATCACTTTGCTTCTCACCTACTTGATTACTGGTTTTACCTTCCCTAAGCTGAGGCCCTTGTTTAGATGGTTGGATAGTATCACATTTGGTCTGTTTTAGTACCCATACCTTTTTTTGTGCCTTACAAGCACCTACTTGGTGACCTATCATCTTGTAGCCCCTACAGTAGCTAGGAAGATTCTCATAGAAAACCTCTTGAACAAAATAGGTATCTTCATAGGGCACTTCCACCTCGTTAGGTAGTTTTTTGCTCACATTTATCTCCACCAAGACATAAGCATACTCAAGGACATGTCTCCTTTTAGTAATAACATTGGTCTCTATAGGATCTCCTAAGTGAGAACAAGTATCACTTAATGCTCTAGGATTCCACAAATCCATAGGTAGGCATGGTAGTGTTACCCATGTTGGGATATTCACCAAATTAGATTGTTCAAAGTTAAAGAGTTTAAGAATGCCTTTGACAATCATAACCCTGCCATAAACATGGTAGGGACATTTTTCAACAACTCCATTTTAGCTTCATGTTATGGGAATCTAAACAATATCTAACTAGTACTAAGATTAATGAATTGACTCTTAGTTTTCCATTGTTTTTTGATAGTTTGGATGACATAGTCATTTGGTAATTCTTCCATAAATCTACCTAGCAAGTAGTTACCCCAAGCGTCATCAATGCTACCAAGCATAGTGGGATCGAGGATAACCTTTTAATCTACAGTTATGGATAACCTCAAATTCCCTGAGTTTGTGAGAAATAAGGTAGTACAAGGCTTTTTGATTTGAGGATCAGGTCTAACTTGGATTGGGTCAGGCCTAGTACTTTAATTATCCCCATTTCCTTTATCTGAGATTTCAGACTACTGATTTTGTAGTGGAACAACATTAGGAATGTTAGAGCTAGTCTCAATTTTAGGATGATTAATGTTTACTCTCATAGTCGACTGCTCATGAGTTATATTCTAGACATCATTACCCTCAATATAAGGGTTATTATTTTCATCAAATACTTCATCAATAGAATTTAACTCTTCTATAGGAGTGGTTTAGGGAATGAGGGTTTTTGGCCCCTCTATACCAATAACCCCATTATTGGTCCCTGAATCAATGGGCGCCATTTTAGTTTCAGTAGTAGATGCATCAACTTTTCATACAACTACAATGCTTTGATGACTAAATTATTCGTAAACTTGTTACATTTAGGGCATTAAAATGCTTTCAGTAACCATTAATCCTACTTGATTTCAAGCATTAACCAAGGCTTGCTTCACATTTCTTGTTAAAATTTAAGCAACCAGAGGTAGGGGAGAGGGAACGTGAATTTTGATTCGCTGAGTAGAGGGGGATTATGAGGATATCGTCATCCTTGCTCATTGGTGGACTACCATGGGCACACAACACGTGAGAGCATGAGTACCTCACATGTTATTTTTAGCATGAAAAAGAAAATTTTTTATTGCAAAAATTAGGAGTGTTACACCACATTAGTCGTAGGTAGTTATCTAGAGCACTTTTGACATCAACAACTAATCCCATAGATCAATATGAAGTGTTTCTAATGTGGTTATCCTTATACTTCACATTTCCTAATAAAATTTCTAATAATTCATCCATCCTTAGATTTCTCAAAGCTAAAAACATATAGTTATGGATTTATCCAATGATAGATTTTTAAAAAGGAAAGTGAACTTTGCTAATATAGGTAGCCATATTTTTAAGCCTCAACTATATTACATATATTGGGGTATTACAACGCCCCCCCCACACACACACACAAAGAACACAAAATCCTTGTTACATTTCAATAACTGATTATCTTAATACTATAAAATCCTAAAGTATTTCTTATTAGGTGATTGATTGGCCAATCCAAGTTTAGCACATATTCGCAGTTTTATTATGATACCATTTGTAACACTCATGCCTTACACTAACCACTTGTAGTTTTCTAGAATGATTGAAGATAGACAACTGATCTTACTAATAAACATGAACCACTTTCAATGTATTTTTTTTTTACTATAGGAATAAAGGAATACATAAATTTATCATTGGTAAAATGCTAACTATCGCCGGTGATAAGCATCATGACAGATCATTAGTATAAATGGGTTGGTAATAAGCTTATTTGCAACAATTTAATGGATGTCAGTGAAAAATTTGTCATCGATAACCATTGTCATCAGATTAAGGTTATCATTGATGAATGTGGTTTAAAACTTAAAAAAAAAAACTGAATTTGAATTTCCTTATCACCGATGATATATTGTTGGTAATAAGTCTATTACGAACGACATTTAAAACAAATTAAAGTTGAATTTGCTTATTATTGATGACATGTAATCGGTAAATCGATTTATTGCTAGTGATAATCAAAATTTTAAATTTGAATTTGCTTATTATGGATGACATGTCATTAGTAATTTGTATATAAATGATGATATTTTTTAAAAAAAATAAAAGTTTTGAATTAGAATTTTTTTATTATTACTGACATATAACACCCCTAAAAAATCACAGTTGAAAATTTTCATTTAATCAAACCATAAACAAAGACAAGGAGTGCTACTACCTTGATCATCACAAGCCTAGCCCCTTGCCAGTCTTGCACCAACCACAAGGCTATAGAATTTCACAAGACATTAAACTAATTAAGACATAGAACCATAATGACCAAAAGGTTCATAATGAAAGGGAATCAAAGTGTGTGTTTAAATGTCTTTACAGAATAGAAAATAGTTACAACGTCAAAGCCCCTGAAGGAAAGGAACAATACAAATAGTAAGATAGGATAAAAACTGGGAAAAGAAGAGTCTCGATAACACTCACTCTCGAGACCCATGCCAAGTCCAACATGCTTTACTTAACCTCACCCAATGCATCGAATGTGTTATAGGCATCAACTACAACATCCTCTACCTGCATCCACTTAGAATGGGGCACTGCTCATCGGAACGAGTAGCATGATCAGTACGCTACATACTGAGTAAGGTAACCATGTAGCTAAGGCCAAAAATAAAAGATTGGTAAAACAAGCAGTGAAATAGTCCTGTTAAACATAATCATTAGATCTCTAGCCATCATTCTCATTTTCACAACATTCTCACTTTAAGTCCATGCAAGTACAAGAACCCCACTATTATAGCTGATGGACCGAAAAACACCTAGGACAGAACGCACCTGGCCACTATTATTCACCAGTGGAAAGGTCTCTAAGGCACAAGGCACCAATCTACTATTATTGCTGGTGGACCGGTCTGGCCTTGACTTTCACGGTGTTTCACTATAAGTAATTAGTATTTTTTTTCATGGCTTATTATCATTAGGTTTGGTTAATTGAGTTCGGGATCCCACACTATTATAGCCGGTAGACCGAAAAATACCAAGGATAGAACGAACCTGGCCACTATTATTCACCAGTAAAATGGTCTCGAGGGCACAAGGCACCTAGCCACTATTATCACTAGTAGACTGGTTTGGGCTCGACTCAATAATCTTTCACTTTAACTGGTTACTGTTTTATCCATGTCTTATTCAATAGATACTTCCTTACTAAACATGCATGCCCATTGAACTTCCCGCTCACACCTCATTCGCACCTGCTCTCCTAAAAGCCCAGTCCCATATTTTGGGACCTTTATGCCCCTTAGAACATCGATATATCCTCTCCCCCTTTTCCTTGCTTACCATGAATTCCCAACTCCTATGTATATAGGTTGATGCCCACTCTCCTATACCTCCGGTTTAACTCACCATTGCCCTTTAGGATTTTCCCTAAAAAACCCTAGTATGGCTTATATGGCCTAACCTCTCCCTATCAGACACGACCCATGTTACCATTGTTCCCATCTCTTCACCCCACTCGATCCACACCCAACATCCCAACCTTTCTTTCCATTCCGCATGTGTGGTCACGAAACCCTAGTTGGCCATACCAAAACCCTAACACCACTCCTCTCTCAAATGTTGCCCCTTTATCATCCTCACTTACCATTTCCCTTTTTCCATGACACACATTTACCCTCCAAGTGACACCCCTCCAATCTCTCCCCATACTATCTCTTCCATTACTTCTCCCTTCCATAATTTCCCCTACTTAGGGTTTTCCTTCCCAACCCTAGCCAAGTCCCCTATGCACCCTTATACCAACCTACGTACTATTCTTCACATATGGACTCCAATTGCCCCAACAACTCTTCCCTCACCTTAATTAACCCTCAAGTTAATTTTTCCCATGTAAAAGGAATCCCCATGAAAAAACTAACCATCCTATGCAAGCCTTACACTATCCATGTAAGATTTAGCCCATCCTCTTAATTTATTCATATTATTCCTTAGTTTTCCACCCATAGGTCATGAGATACTTAGGTCATTCACACTCCCCTCTAATCCACTCCCTTTCTTTACTCCTTCTATCTCCTCACAACCCCATCATACTATTCAAAGACTTTTATCATGCATGTCAAATAGGGCAACCATACGTAAGTGCAACATGAGTACAAGTCATATTACCATATTACACATGCCATAACAACACATACAACTTATCTTAGCTCCATACTTAGCAAGCTACGCTACAAGTGCATAGTTCATAACCATATATAGTACACTCATATAACCAGCACACATAACACATAATACACATAATACACGTAATAGGTCTTAACCACATCCTTACCTAAAACGACACTAGGCTTAGAGCACGCTTCCTATGCCTCCTTAGGGGTGGGAATTGGTTCACCTAAAAGAGAAAAAAACTAGGGTTAACTTTTATCTTAATACTTCCATTATCCCCTAATCTTACATTTAGTGAGAACTAGTAATAGTGGTAGTAATAAAAAAATAGTAGTATTAATAAGGGTATTATCATTAAAGTGGCTAACAATTACATTAGGGATAATATTAGCTAAAATAGGGTTAGGTAGTTATAATTGTCATGGCATAATATTGATAACAATATCAGTAATAATAATGATAATAACTTTAATAATAATGATGATGATGATGATGATGATGAGGATGATGATGATGATGATGATGGTGATGATCATGATCATGATCATGATCATGATCATGATAATGATAATAATAATAATAATAATAATAAGGATAAATTAATAATTATACTCAAGATAACCCATAATTAAGTAGTATCAAGAAGGTTTAAGGCACAACCTAGATGAGGGTGGAAACTAGGGTCGCGGCGGTGGTGGAAGTGGTGGTGATTTTAGGAAAGGTTGGCCTTTTGGGTCTGGAAGAGAGAGAGGGAGGTGATGGTTGTGAGGTGGAGAACTCTCTAGACTGAGAGGATTGTAGTGGTGGTGGTGGCGGCAGGAATGGTCAACTTTTCCAGGCAGAGCAAAGGAGGGGAAATGGGGGATGGTAAGGGATATTTATTGGTTAAGGGAGGGAGAAAAGGACAAAGGGGGAAGAGGACAAAGGGCAGGGGCGGTAGGAGCTCACCAAACAGCGGTGGTAGGTTGGTACGAGCCTACGAATGGCGGGTCGTAAGGTTGCAGATGGGGGGAGGGGGAAGGAAGGGGAATAGGCATGTGAGGGAGGTAGGTATAGGGTAAGTTAGTCTTGAATTGGAAAGGAAAGTGATGGAGGAGAGAGGGGGGAGCAGGTCGGGGAGGTACAGTGGCAGGGAAGGATGACCGACAAGTTTGCAGGCATGACCTACAACACAAAGGAAGGAGAGGGGAGGAGGAAGAAGAAGAGAGTGGGCCAACCGGTCAGGGGAAAAAAGAAAAGAAAGAAAGAAGGGAGAACCAAGTGGGTGAGGGGAAAAAGAAAAGAGGAGGGAGCAAGCTAGGCTCCATGTGGGGAAGGAAAGGAAGGGAGGGGTTGGGCCACACGACAAGGCCCAACCAGGGGAAGAAGAGAAAAAGAAAAAGGAGAAAGGGGAAAAAGAAAGAAAGAAATAGGAAAAAGGAAGGAAAAAGGGAAACGGGAAAAAAAAGAAAAAGGAAAATAGGGTAGTTGGGGTATTTTTGGTATTTTTAAACATTTGAAAATAATAAAAATTAGTAAAATAATAATTAAATCCCTTTTTATATTAATTTTAAAATTTTTGGTAAATCTTCCTAAATTCTATTTTAATTAGTAAATTATCCTAACCTTCCCTAATTAAATCCTATGTTATTTCCCTCTCTCTTTTTTGTCTTAATTACTCCCATTATTTTATTAGAAACATTATATTTAACAAATCTCACAATTAAATCTAGATTTTATCATAATTTCCTAAATTATAGTTTTGGGGTAATACATCTGACATGTCATCGGTAATTGTAATTTTTCCTCTTTTTTGTTATAAATCTAAATTATCTAATATAATTAATAATAAGCAAATATTTTATATCATACAAAATAATTAAAATATTTACTAAAACTTAAATATCAATTTAAATATGAAGGTCGCCAAAAAGAAATTTCAGTACAAATTTAATGTTATTTGTCCGAAATACTAAAATCCTAATTCCTCATCCTAATTACACATATAATATATTTTCATTTCTAGAATGATTTGAAGTGGGAAGTAGGGGAGCTTAACTAAGTTGAGATGCAAATGCTTTCAGTTGTTTTAAGTCTTGTTTTTGTCATTCAAATGTTGTTTATTGTTCCTCCACTTGCGATTTCCACATTTGCACTTTTGTTGTATCTATCTATTTATAACCCAAGTGAGTAGCATAACAAAGCATGTATGGAATTCCCCATCTGAAGTTTTTGGGCCACACCTTTCCCTGATCATCTCAAGCAATCTTGATCATCTCACACCTTAGACTCCAAATCTAGGATGGCATCCAATGCCCAACTTTCAAAGATCCTTTAAGTGTACAAATAATAATTTATAAATATAATATTACTATACTAGCATACTAAATATCTTAAAATATATATACTAACATCCTAAAATAAAAATACTAAAACATTCAATAGACTAATTAACAACAAACTCTATACCAAAAAACACACAACACATTATACTAAGATACAAATTACACATATTAGTATTGTATACTAAAATACACATAACACATGCTACTATCAAATTATTAAATTAACTATACTTTTTTTTTACTAAAAACACATAACACATTACATTAAAAATAAATAACACGTGATAAAATAAAATAAAATTATACTAACCATAAACAATATAGTAGCTATAAACAATCTATTGTTGTGATATTGAGAAACACAAATATAAATAATATGACAAGATAGATGGGAAGAGAAGAGAACAATTATCTTATTCATTCACATGCATGAGTCCTCTTCTATTTATAATTCATCGTATCCCATATATATAGTATTCATACTTATTACATCCATTATGAGAAAGAGTTAAGGAATATGGAAGGTAGTGGGGGGATGCAAAGTTGGGAGATTATAGTCATAATGGAAAAAGTTATTATAACTGATGAAAATAATGAGTATTAAAACAAGAATTTAATATGATACACATTCATGAACTGTACAACCACAATATGTAAACAAGATATTTACAATACTCTCTCATGAATGTATATATATGATATATACAACACTCCCCATTAAGAGTACATATTTGAAATACCGCTTCATTAAAGACCTTTATGTAAAACCCATTGGGATAAAACCATGGCTAAGAAAAAGAGTACAATTTTCTTCCCCTTCAACTTAGTATATCTCTTTCATATGTTGACCCAAGTCTTCAAAGATGGAGGAAGATTCGTGTGATTGAAATGAAACAATATTGGTGGCTATCCAAATTAGAAGAAGGAATGAAGATATTCAAGCAAGAATTTAAAAAGAATTCAATAAGAACTCAAAGAACTTAACTTTGAACGCCTCCTATCTAATATTACTTCAAGTAGTATTAGAAAGTATTATTCAATCACAAAGAGAGAATTAACCAAGTGAATTAATTGTATTAAATTTCAATATATTCAACCACCAACATGATATAAGGGTTGTCAACATCATGTATATATATATATACTTATAACTTTGCTAACTAGCAAACTAATTTAGCCCCATGACATACAAATAGAAAATTAGCACACAAAAATAGTATTGACAATGTGTTTATATCCAATATAATACATAAGTCAAAAAATACTATTACAAACAAAGTAAGCTAATTAGTATATGAAAACAACTAACAAGAATTATAATCAAAATAATGATGTTGACTTGAAAGGTTGACTAAGTTTTTTTGCCTTGTAGATTTAACTTTCATGCACAATAAATTCCTTTGTAATAGCTTGTAATATTTGAAAATCTTAGATATCTTGACTTCTTAAATGGATTAATCTTAATCCTGAAAAAATGTTACATACCTTCAAAAATGACTTAAAGTAATATCATCAAGGTTAATCATATTATTATTATCAAAGATACATAATGTAATCAGTTCCATAATCAAGTATGCCGAGTCACTATCATCTTGAGGATCATCTATGGATGCTCCTTCATCATTCTCCCTAAATTGAGAAGAAATTTTCCTTGGATTGACATCACTTAAGTAAGGAGACAAGTCACCAACATTAAACGTCCTTGAAACACCACTATATGATTAAGGAAGTTCAAGTTTGTTAGCATTTTTTCCAAATTTTCTAAGGATTTTAAATGGTCATATGCTCTTAACATTAGTTTATGTTTCCTTAGATTTGAAAATCTTTCTTTACATAAATGTAACCACACTAAATCACCAGAATAAAATACTTGTTGAGTGTAATATTTATTAGCTTGTTTTTGATATCTTGCATTGGCCCGTTCTATGTTACCCTTTATTTTTTTATGAAACTTTTGGAAGAACTCTACTTGTTCCTTCACCTCATAGTTTTTAATTTCACCTTTTTTAAGGGTACCATATCAATTGGTGTGTAAGGATTCACTCCATACACAATTTCACATGGACTTGAACGTGTAGTACTTGAAGGACTTCTATTATAAGCAAACTTTGTATGAGTTAACTTAACATCCCAATCTCTAGTACTTTTTCTTACCAATCCTCTTAACAAAGTGTCAAGAGTATGGTTAGTAACTTCAATTTGTCCATTAGTTTGTGGGTGATGTAGAGTACTAAATAATAACTTGGTGTTTAACATTTACCACAATGTTTTCCAAATGTAACTAAGAAACTTGATATCCCTATCCAAAATAGTACTTTTAGTTATGTCATGTAGTCTCACAATTTCTTTGAAATACTAATCATCAACATGTGTAGCATCATCTATTTTATTGTATGGAATAAATTGAGTCATTTCAGAAAACCTATCTACCACGGCCATAACAAAATATTTACTTCTTTCATTTTAGGCAAACCTAAGATAAATTCCATACTAACTCATTCCCATTGTTGTCTAGGCATGGGTCATGATGTATATAAATCTTTGTGAAAAAACTTTTACTCTTTTTAGAAGTAATAGATCGGTTTACTACAATTTGTACCACCTTTATCGTGCATGGCCAATAAACATTTTTCTTATAATATCTCTAATATTTTCTTAATACCAAAATAGCATGCAATAGCTCCTTCATATACCTTTTTAACAAGTAAATCCCTTATACTTGACCTTGATACATAAAGTCTATTAAGTTTAAATAAAAATCCATCTTATAGTGCATAATGACCATAGTTTCCATTCTCTTTACATGCTTGATATTCTTCATGAAAATCTTCATCATTAGGATATATTTTTTTTAAGAATTTCAAAACCTAACAATTTAGCACCCAATATGACAAGTAATACATATCTTCTAGAAAAAGCATCTACCACTATACTCTCTTTTCCATCTAAGTATTTGATAGAGAACACAAATGATTGTACGAAGTTTACCCACTTTGTATATCTAGGACTTATTTTCTTTTGACTATGTAAATATTTTAAACTTTCATTATCAGAATTTAATACAAAAGGTTTAGGCCTCAAATAATGACTCCTGCCTCTAAACTTTCTATAATGACAAAGAATTCATTGTCATATGTAGAATACCTTAATCTAGCACCATTTAGTTTTTCACTAAAAGTATGCTACATGCCTTTTTCTTTTTCTTTTTTTTTTTGATAAAGAAGTCCTCTGATACCTACCACACTTATATCACAAGTTACATCAGATAGTAGGTCAAAGTTAGGAATAGATAATATCAGAGTGTTGCACAATTTATCCTTGAGAGTATCAAAGGCTTTAGTGGCTTTATTTCCCCAAATGAATTCTTCTTTTTTCATGAGTTGAGTAATAGGTGCAACTATTGTAGAGAAATTTTTAATAAATCTCCTATAGAAACTAGCTAACCCATGAAAACTTTTTACTTGATGTGTGTCTTTAGAAATAGGTCACTCTTGAATAGCTTGCATTTTTACAAGATCAACTTAAAACTCTTAGCACGAATAATATAATAAATTCTTTTACTCCTAAGGTGTATGCTGTGATTTGTCTCCATTGTATTGGTTCAGGTTAATATTGGCGGTGACATTTAAAACATATATATTACCTTTTTAGATGAATAATATAATAATTATAAACTATACTTAAAAACATAAATTCACACTTTTCTAATAATACATTCACGCTTACCCTTGGCACTAAATCCTCATCAACGACCTTATGATTTTAGCATTTTTAATGTTACACTATATAAAGGGGCGCTTGAATGTTACACTTATGACTTGATGATCCATAGCTAATTATCTTGAGAAACTTAGGGATAGTCCTATCAATTGGTAAATAAAGGAACAAAAAAGTACAAAGCATGAACCAATAGTGTCACAAGTGAGCAGATCTTATAAAAAAGTAGAGCTGAAAAAAGTTGACTCGATCTGTCTAACCCGCTAAATTTATTAATCCGATCCGACTCAAACCTGATTCGAAACTAACCCAACCCGATGCTGATATGAATATAAGTTACCTGACCTGACTCTAACTTGTTATCCGATATCAACTTGACCCGCTACTAACTCACTTGTCATCAACCCGACCCACTATCAATCAGACCCGACCTGACTCAACAAAACTAAATTCAATATTAATCAGTTATGATAATAATAAAAAATACATATGTCTTATTATTTATTTAAAGCTTTTAAAAATATAGTATTATTTATATTTTATTTATTTTTCTTGCTTTTATTGTGAACTTACTTATTCACTAATGATATTCTATTTATACCCATTTTTGTATAAAAATACAACATGATAAAGCCATAATAATAATAATAAAAATAATTAATAACACATTATTAATTACATACTTATATGAAGTTAAACTTAATGCTTGCTCACGAGGTTAATGAATTAGATTAATTTTGGTTGTCCAATTTGACCCAAAATTAAAGTGATTCGATCCAAGATTACCTTGGCTCGAATCCAGCCTGACCCATTAAAACCTAAAAAGATCTGATTCATCAAGTTAATCCAAACCTGATACATCAAATTAAGTCAAATATGAAATCACCCGAATATGATATTACTTAGTCCAATCCTGACCCGATAGACATGTAAATGGGGCGAGTACGCCCATACCCATATTTGTACCCGTACCCGAATTCATACCTGTACTCGAACAATTATCCACTTATACATTCATATCCGTATTCATTGGATATCTGTTACCTGATGAATAGTCCATTTACTCGTTAATGAATATTATGCAGAGGATAAATCAATTATTCAACGAATAAATCCATTTAGAGTTAAGCTAAATGACAATTTCAACATTAATTTATACTATATTTATTTTAAAATTAAGGATAAAAGGGTAATTATATATCAGATAAATGGGTATGGATATAGATACGAGTATGAGTATGGGCCCTGAATATGGATATCCTACACTTGCATCCAACGGACAATTTTTTTCCATCATTTATATCTGTTTCAGTATCCGACAAATAAAACCGAGTATGTTTTGGATAAAATCTCCCTGTTTGCATCCATGGACCCAATAAGTTAGCCTAAAATAATTTAAAACTGACCTGACTTGAACCCGAACTATCTCAACCCAAATCCGACCCGACCCGGTAAATTAATCTGATATAACCCGGATCTACAATGACCGGAATCCGAACCCGACTGGAACAATTAGGTGACTCGAATCTAAAATAACCCGACCCGACCCAACCCACAAAAAATAACTCGCAAATAACTCAACCTGATAATAATCTGATCTGCTATAAACCAACTCAAACCCGACCGGGCCGACCCGATTGCCACCTATATCAAAAATGCCCTTTTAGGCTATCTTTGAGTGAAGCACCCTTTTGTTAGTATGCGACAAGAAGACAACGCTGCATATTTATGCAATTCCGGTGTTCTCTGAGCACAATAAACACACATTTGCTAGTGAGCGCCTTCTTCGTTGAGTAATCTGTATTACTCATGTGCGTTCTCATGATCGAAACTTGGACACCTCTTTCTTTACCAAGCCGCTTGGACGGGACCAACTCCACCATCTACCGGCCAACTGGGGCACATTCCTAATCTCCATGCTCTAACTTGAAGGGGAGCATTAGTGCATATGAATATTCTCAAAATATTTTAATCTGATCCCAGAATATTCTTAGGATATTATTTCTAGTATATTCTTATGATAATATATCTATATATATCATTCTAGTCAATATCTTGTGTATTTATTGTAATAATTTCCGGTATATTTTTTCTTGATTTTAGCTCCGCCAGTTGCATTAATTATACCCAATAGACCTGGTATATTTAACCAGTGGAGGTACAATAACATGCTTTTACCTTCCTCGGTCCTCAATTTGGTATACTAGCTATTCCATATGTTAAATTCCCCTACTACTTAATTGGGATATTTATTATCTAGCAGGAGATCAACGAGGAAGCAGAAAACCACCTGACAATTGACGTCATCTGGAAATTGAACACCCGTGATGATGGCTGTCTGTGGATGCTGATGTGATGAGTGTGCAAATTAAGATCACCCTGGCGATCGACATCGAAGTCGCAGGGGTATATAATCATCTTTCCTTGGTTCATTTTCGTTTTGTCTTTCCCCTAGAAATTTTTTATCTTTTATCAAGGGTGAGAAAGGAACGGAAAGGTCGAAGTTGTTTGAAATTATCTATCAAAATTAATTAGTTTTTTAAAAATATTTTAATTTATAATATTTTTAGTAACTATTTTTTAGTTTGTTCTAACTCCAAAGGTACTTTTTCCTCTTGTATACAGTTGCTGGCTTGATGGTAAAATATAACGTTTTTCGATTGAAAACTTCTAGGCGCGCGCAAGTGAAAGCGCATGAATAATTTATTGTGATATATAAATAAAAGAAGAAGAAAAACGAAAAAAAAAAAAAAGGAACTTTGATCGGTGTCTCTGAATTTTGTGGATGCAGCCGTTCACAAATTCAGAAGTATTCCTTGCCTGTCCGTCACTTGTCTGCCGCCGCCGGCACCTCATGGAGCCCAATACCACCGCATCACGGTCGTCTCAGTACTCCAGCTAGCTGGCAACCATGTCGTTCTGCATTTCAACCCATTTCACAAGAACCCCACACAAACTGGAAGAAGACGAAGAAGGAGGAGGAGAAGAAAAGGATCGATATATATGAGATGAAATTGCTCGTACCAAGCAAGCTCCCTCTCCTCTGTCGGCCGTCCTGGTATATATAACAACGCCACGTACGTATTAACTATAACGAGATCGATCGACTGCTACTGCCACTGTATTCAAGTATTATCTCACGAACCCTGCTGCTGCTCCCAGACCTTTCCCCATTCCCACCGACACTACCTGCGCCGAAACTGTTGTGCTCCCGTGCAGCACCACCGCCGCCAACTGCAATGTCACTGACTCCGCGGTGGCTGCCGCGAGCAATCCCCATTAGGTCGTCGTGGCCCTTGGGCCTGTGACTGTGGAAGTAACTACCACCGGTCGCGTCTCCTGCGGTTAGAGCGGCTGCAATTGTACTCATAGACAGCCCTGAACTTATAGGCAAAAACATCCGTCTCATCCGGGGATTTGGAACAGACACCGACCTCGATGTAGTTTTCTGTTCTCCACCGTAGCTCCCTCGCCTGCCACCAGTTTTACTGCAAAGAGAACCTATGTGCACCATTGCCATCCCTATGATGGACGCGGCACAGCTTATAAGGTTAACCAGGCATTTCATCTTCTCTTCTGCACGTTCGTAAAAGATACTTCCTCTCTCGCCTATATATAATAAATAAGGGTCCGATCAAGCGGAACAGAATCTAATCTCTGTATCATCGGTTCACCATTGAACGTTCATCCGATAGTGGGCGGATATCGACATATGATATATATATGTATTTATTATGTATGGATGGTTTTTGAGCGAGATGATGCATCGTTATTGGCTTTTGAGTTATGATAAAGTTAATGTGCACGCATGTTTCAATTGATTTGCGCTCGAACCTGTTCTGAAGGGACACATTACACGTAACGCAGATTGTCCAATGCCCATTGTTTTATTACTTGAAAGTCGAAGGCTGGCTAATTTATGTCCGCTCGATACGGCCGGTTCCCCCCCTCCCCCCTTCTTTCTTCTTTTACAATTTTGAAAGTGTCATTAAGTCATCGAATAGGGAATGGATCGTGTCGCTGACATCTGCAATATTTTTCAAATTTTACAATCAAAGTCAGAGATTTGATAAATTCTTGATTATAATCACGAAAATATTTGTAAAATAATTGAGTAGGTCAACTGGAAAAGACATTTTCCATCACAAGGTCAAGTTGAGTTGTCCAGGCTCTGTGACATGTTATTATAATTTATTTATTAATTAATTAATTTTTTTAAAAAAGAGCGAAAAATAGAATTAGTCAATTGGTAAATATCGATATTTTCCAGCATTAGGCCATGTTGAGTTAGGATTTTCGTTCAGTTTAATAAATCACTGACAGAGAATTTCAAAACATTATCCGCCCGGTGACGCATATTTGTATAACCTGGACGACTTGATCAGAATGTTATTTAATGACTCGTACTATTTTTATATCATTGATTTTATTTTAGTTAGAAAATAATAGATTTGATCAGATTTTAATCCAAATTTACCATTAATTATGGCCTTAAACTCCCTCTCATGTTAAATCATTTTGTAAACATGTGTTATTTACACTATCCTTTTAGCTAATTAATTAACTAAACTAACTCATATTATTTGAAGGATCCCAAATATTGCAAAAGAAAATTATTTCAGCCATAATTATTGTAGCTTATGAAATTAGGAACAAACTAATATTTCCACATAAAATAGCTGTCAACTAGTCCTTACACTATTGATGTTCAAATTATATTATTCACATTATACAATGATGCTAAATGATGATACCATTGCAGCACATCAAGAAGCCAACATTATAGATCTATCTTTCAATATTAAATAATTATATTCTTCAACACAAATATAGTATAGCTGTCAAATTCTTTCTGGGATTTTTTTTCGCCTTTTTTTTTCTCTTCATAAGCTTTAATTTCAGCTATTTGCATGTGCAATGTCTATTTTTAAAGACTTCATTTTCCCTCATTTAGTGTATAATATTTTATGACCATATTTTTTTTGACTTATAATACCCATATTAATTAGATTATGATAATTAATGTAACCATAATGATTTCAATGTTTGTTATATAAGTACAAGACATATTATATTCAAGAAAATATTAAAATCAAAACTCGCTATTATGGAGCTTGTAAAAATGGTATAATTATTTTATGAGAAAATATATTTTTTTCTTATTTAATAAGGTACAATAATTATGGCTAAAACATTTTTCTTCTATAATATATGTGATGCTTCAAATAATATGGAGTTTTTAGTTAACTAATCAATGTAAAGTTTGGTATGTTAAAAATGAAAATTATAGCATAAACAATACATGCTTAAAAAATGACAAAATGAGCCCAAAAAAAGTTTAAAACATCAATGGTAAAGTGGGCAAGAAGAATGACCTAATCAATAATTTTCTAGCAATAACATTCATTGCATAAAAATTACATATAAGGGCAATTTTTAGTTATATTTTTCCCTTAAGGTTTAAAACATTTTTCTTTGTTTTTTTTAAGTCAATTTTTATAGCCTATCCTTTGAGTTATGTGAAATGCCCTAAAACCCTACTTTTAAGAGTTATATTTAAATAAGGATTTATTTAAAAAAATTAATTAAATTAATTATTTTTATTAAAATAAAAAGGAATTAATTAGAGATAATCAAGAGAAAAATAATAAATATTTTAATTAGGAAAATTTGTGGTATTTTTCTAATTAAAATAGAATTTAGAAAAAATCTTTCAAAAATCCTAAAATTAGCCTAAAAGGGAATTTAATATTATTTTATTTAAATAGTATTATTGTTAAATACCCAAAAATACCAAAATACTCCAAATATCCCAACCCATCTTTTTTTTCTTTTTCCTTTTCTTTCTTACTTTTCTTTTCTTTTTCTTCCTCCTTACCCAGATGTAATCCCCCAAAATTTTAGAAAACCTATAATTTAATAAATAATTTTATTTGAAATAAACTAGCATTTAAAATTATTTATTTTAATTATTTTATGGATTTTAGAGTATGTAAATTTGGATTAGAGTATTTAATAAATTAAAAATAAATATTTTGTTATTTTATCATATTATTTTTTAAAATAAATTTTCAAACTAGTATTTTACTAAAATTATCCTTTTTAAGCCCATATGTTTAATTATATTAAATTAAATTATTAAATAAACTTATTATCAAAAATATTACATCCTATTATTTTATAAATTTAATTATTTTAAAATTTTCCATTTTTCCTAATTTCCTTTTTCCTCCTTTTCTTTTATTTCTCCTTTTTTCTCCTTTTCCTTATTTCTTTCTTTTTCCTTTTATTTCCTGGCTTTGGGCCGCCAGGCCAGCCTCACTCCCCTCCCCGCCTTGCGCCTGGGCCGATGGCCCATTCTCCCCCCCCCCCCACGCCAGCCGACCCAGCCCTCCTCCTCTCCTCATTCCTTTATCCCCTGGACCGGCCGGCCCAGTCTCTTTTCTTTCCTTCCCCGATCGACCTGCTCCCTTATTTCTTTCTCCTTCTTTCTTTTGCCTCGACCCAGCAACGCCCCATCCAACGCCTTCCCTGACCTGTCTTCGTCGGCCAGTGCTGCCACCTCGGGCACACCGGCCACCGTCTGCTGCAACCACTGCCACCACCTGCCTTCTTCTCTCTCTCTCTCTCTCTCCTGCCCTTTTTTCATCATTTTGGAAACTAGGCAGCCATGCACCCCATCTCGCATGGCTCCCCTTTCCTCCCCTTCGTCCCCTTGTCCCTACCACCCTACAACATCCTGCCACCCTAAACACTGCCACTGACCGCCACCTATCCCCCTTACCCTTCCTCTTCTTTTTCTTCTCCCCTTCAGCCATTTTCTGCTCCATATTCTTGAGCCCTTACCCCCCGATCTCCTCTTCTCTCTCATTTTCTTCCTCTCCCATTTCCACCCCTGTTTTTGCATCACCACCACCCTCCGCCCTCCAGCCGCCTCACCAACCCCCTTCACAGCTCCCTGCCACCCTCCACCTCAGCCTTGTGCCACCACAACATCCCTCTCAAGCCATCCCACAACCCTTCTTCCTCCCCACCTATTTTTCTCTCCATTTTACCCCATCTCGGTAGCCCACCTGCAACCCCTCCTTCCATCGCCGTCCAGCCACCTATGCCGCCACCCAACCCACCATTTGACTCCCTGCAACCTCCTCCACGATCCCCATACATTTTTTGGTTGAAACAAGTCCCCAAACCCCTTCATTTTTCCTTCCTCTTTTTCTTCCTTCTCAGCCCCTCCACCTCGACCCACCTCGGCAACCAACTTTGCCACCTCTCCGCCACCGCATCCGCCGCTCTTGGCCACCAACAACCCATCCCTAGCATCCACCTACACCCCTTCTTTACTCCTGCACCATTCCCCTGCCTTAAATCCTTCCCCATCTACCTTCTTTTCGAGCCTAAAGACCCCAACCCGAAAATAGCCAATTTACCTTCCTTCACCCTCCCCTTCAAGCCTTTCCCTTTTTATTTTTGCATGCAGCTCATGCTGCATGAGCAGCATGAGTTGCTGCATTTATTAACCCGTTTTTGTCAATAATTTTAAGGTATGATAATATTTAATTTATTTATTTCATTAAGTAAATTTTATAAGGTTTTATGCTTTGATTTTCTTATTTCTAATATAACGATTATTGATATTATTTTTAGGTGTTGATTTTGCTATTTAAAGCTTGAACCTTTAATCGATATACCAGTAAGGTTCGATTTTTACGGAATTAAGGTAATCGTTAAACCCCACTTAAACGCATGGATAAACGTATGTTTGCACATTAGGATTTTAAATATGTTATTATGTTTGATATATGGTTGTTAGTATAATTTATATGTTTGCTTGTATTGCTTAATAAAAAGGAAAGTATGCTCTTTATGTGCTATGCGTGTAAATGTTGTCTAATGGAAGAACTTGATTATTAATGAAAGTGTTAAAGTACGTATCCATGTCATATTATGTTATTGTGACCATTTATGCATGAATATTATTATTGGGAGCCTTAGGGGCATTTTAGTAATATTCCTTGTGCTAGATTATGGCCTAATATGTGTGGGTGATAATAAGTATTATATTAAAATATAATGGTTGGTGGAGTTGGATATTGTTAATGGACTATTAATATTATTATTCCATGTGGTAATGTTCATTTAATAAAAGTGGTGTAATAAGGGGGTAAAGTGTTAATTTTGGAGGCAAAAGGACAATATGGTAATTTTATGATTAAATGGCAAAATGGTAATTTTATAAGTAAAGGGGTATTATGGTAATTTTGGGAGTAAAGGGGTAAAGTGGTAATTTTGGGAGTAAAAAGGGCAATATGGTAATTTTATAAGCAAATGGCAAAAGGTTAATTTTATAAGTAAAGGGGTATTATGGTAATTTTGGGAGTAAAGGGTAATATGGTAAATTTGGAAAAGAAGGGCAAAATGGTAATTTTTTAAGGAAAGATAAAAATGGTAATTTTAGATGTAAAAGGGTAAAATAGTAATTTGTAAAGTAAAAGGGGTGTTATGAAAATTTTATAAGTAAAAGGGTATTGTGGTAATTTTGTAAATAAAAGGATATTTATGGCAAACTTGGGAGTAAGGGGTAACTTGGTACTAATGATAACGACAAAGGATAAATTGGTAATTAAATTATGATTATAAAAGGGTAGTTGGATAATTATGATAATAGAGAAGGGTAATTTGGTAAATTAACCAATAAAAGGGCATTATGGTAACTTTAATAATAGAGAAGGGCAATATAGTAATTATAATAATAGAGAGGTGTAAATTGGTAATTATAAATGTGGAGAAGGGTAAATTGGTAATTATAATTATGAAGAAGGATAAATTAATAATTGTAATTATGAAGAAGGGTAATTTGGGGTTTATAATAATTGAAAAGGGTAAAATGGCAATTATAATAATTGAGAGGGGTAAAATGGTAATTATGATAAGAAGAAGAGCAATTTGGTAATTTATCCAACTAAAGGGGCAATTTGGTAATTTAGCCTACTAAAGGGTAAATTAGTAATTATTTAACCAACTAAAGGGGCAAAATGGTGATCATGATAATGAATGAGGGTAATTTGGTAATTTATCCGACTTAAGGGCAATTTAGTAATTATAACAAAGGAGAAGGGCAATGCGGTAATCTAACCAACCAAAGGGGAAATATGATAATTATGAGGGGTGAATGGTGATCTAAAAGGCGTAGGAGATAACTTAGTAACCTAAACCGAGTAAGAGGTAATTTGGTAAATATGCAACCTGAAGGGTAATATGGTAATTTGTCAAGTAAGGAAGGGATGACTTAGCAATTATATAAGTAAGGGGTAAATGAGTAATTTGTACCTGACATGTCGTTGTGATTGCTTAATTTCATAATATGACTCAAATAACGTTGATTAGTAAGGTAAGATTATTTGATAATTAGTAAGTATCAAGAATGAATCCTAATTCGGAGTTAGATGAGAGTATGATGGCCTTAATGATTTCTCTGTGTTATATTGGATAACCGCCTGAATAAGAAATGACTAACGATATCAGAACGATTGAAAGTGAATAAGTATTCGATTATTGTGCTTTTCGTGATCACTTTAATTAAGACACTAATACTTAAAGTGGAAGACCTCAAGATCCAGAATGGTAGCTCTTTAGGGGTCGCTACCCTAAAGATGTGGTTTAGCCCAATTCTGGTATTTGCTGGTGTGCCTTTGTGCCCCAGCCAAGCCCTATATCTTACTCTATCTAGCTCTACGGACCTAGTTAGGGGGTATGCATACTTATGGATTTGGTGTCCTTGTCGGTAGGGTACTGAGTAGCTTTATGCACCAGTACGACCAGGGTACCTTTGCGTCCCTGGGTTCGTGGTTGAAGGGTACTGAGTGGCTTGTATGCACCAGTACGACCGGTGTACCTTTGTGTCACGGGTTCTTGATCTCCCGTCTGAGGCAAATAAATGGAATTGTTGTGCTGACTAAAGAAAGGAAAAATACTAATAATGAAAGTGAAAGATTAATGAGTTGGGCCCAGTTGACTTATGATATTGAGTACCGATCCACCAGTTATAATAGTGGCCCAGAAGCGTGTTGCTCTGGCAAGTGATTATGAGTACTGATCCACCGGATAAAATAGTAGCCCAGGAGCGTGTTGCCCTGGCAAATGATTATGAGTACTGATCCACCAGACATAATAGTGGCCCAGGAGCGTGTTGCCTTGGATGATGTTGATATATATTCCGATCCACCGGCAATAATAGTGGGGGTCCCGAGCTCAATAAAATTAGTCATGGATGTAAATAAAGTTATGGAAAAATACTAATCACTTATAGTGGAACACCATGTGAGTCGGGGCCAGACCGGTCCACTGGTGAATAATAGTGGCCAGGAGCGTTTTGCCCTGGAGACCGATCCACCGGCATATAATAGTGGTTAGGTGCTTTCTGCCCTATAAGTGACCGATCCACTGGCTATAATAGTGGGGTTCCCGCACTCACATGGATATAAAATATGAGAGTTGATTGAATAATGATGGACTAATGGCCTAAGGCCCGAATGTATTGATTTTGCACTATGACATGGCTTAAGGCCTGAAAGTATCGATTGTTCATAACAACCTATTGATATCTGATGTGATTGTTAATTATGTGAATGTTATATGTACACATCTTGTTATATATGTATATAGCTTTGTATCATGTGTGACATTACGGGCTTGCTTTTAAGTGTGATTTTAAAGGGTTACTTAATACCGTAGTACTAAAGGGTTCCCTTTGTGGGGCCCCTGCCTATTCAATGGACAGTGTCCCTTGCAGGTCTTTTCAGGTGCTATTCAAGTGGGCAACGGGAAAGAGCGTAAGGATTATCCGGCTTTAGGATTTCATTCTTCCTCTTCTAATGTATGTTTTAAATGTAATTTTATTCTTGTAACCACCATTGGTGGAATATATTCTTATAAAATGTTTACTTGCGCTACTCTGATTTAATAATGGTTTGAATTTCTAGCAATTGATATTTTGTTCTTTAGCCTTAGCACTTGGTATTGGAACGGTATGAGTGAACCGATCTGGTGCTAAGTGTGGTGGTAATATCCTCAAAATTCACGTTTTAGTATTTTGCTTCCGCAATTTCTTTTAATAAAACGAAATTTTTTAGTAGTGAATTTTGGGGGTATTACACCAGACTTGGGCCAGCCCAGTGGCCCGTTCCCCTTTTCCTTCCTTTTCCTTCGGTGGCCTAAGAACCATCATGCCGCATTTGGAAATTTTTTCCCCATCTGTGCCAGCCAATTCTCCTCCCTCTCTTTCTTTTCTCTTTTCTCTCTTAGACCGCCGGTCCACACACACCCCCTCCTTCTTCTTCTTCCTTCTTCCCTCCTCTGTTGACCTGCAATGGCCCGAAAGTTCCTTCTTTAACCTCGTCGTTTGACCGGCCGTTTCTCTCCTCTTTTCCTCGCCATTTCGTCGGCCACTTTGACCCAACCACTTCTCCCCTCTTATTGCATGACTTCCTTCCTTCCCTGGAAAATCACAGGCCGCCCCGTTTTGAATTTTGTTGGCCAATCGTCGCCACCGATGAGCCCTAACTAAGCTATCCCGATTCTCTCATCTCCCCTCTGACCCTAGCCCTCCTTTAGCTCTATAAATACCCCCATAACCAGCTTTGATTGAGTCTTTTCCTGTAGCCTAGCTAAATCACTCATGTACACTGCCGCCACTTCAGACGCCTTTTCCGCCGCCGTTGGCCAACACCATCGCCCACTCTTCCCACCTAAGTACTCCCTGAACCGCCCTCTAACTAACTACACTACCCTTTTCCTTCGATTTGCCTTACAAAAGCCACCCCGGTTGTGTAAAGTAGCCTCCTCAATCAACCCTTTCTTCCACATCTGCCGCCCTTCGCACCACCCTTAGCCACCACTTCCGCCGCTACCACTACCCCTTACACCTCCCAAAAACACCTGCAGACTCTCCTATACCTCCCCTACTTTTATTTTTCTCTTCCTCTCTCTCCTTCTTCCACTTTTGGCCACTATTGCCGCTGTGCGCCGCCACCTTTGGCTGCGCCGCCACCCTCATTCTACTCCTCTCCATCTACGTAACCATAAACAACCCAACTTCCACCTTCATTCTTCCTTTCCTTTTTCCAGTCCAACTTTTCCTCTTTTCTTCTCTTTTTTAAGGCGCCGCCGCCGGTGCAGCCTGTCACCACCAACCCAAGGTGGAACCTTAAACCCTCTCAACCCTTTTACCCTATTTATATAAGCTTTATTTTTTTTTCCATTATTTTGAGTATATTATTATTATTATTATTATTATTATTATTATTATTATTATTATTATTCTTAATGTTAGTATTATTATTTTATATAAGGCCAAGACCCTATTATGTCTATTTCAATTTTTAGTATTAGAATTATTAATATCATGTATTAATATCATTATTATTATTATTATTATTATTATTATTATTATTATTATTATTATTATTATTATTATTATTAGTATTAGTATTAGTATGATTATCATTATTTTTATTAGTTTTATTATGTATTCAATGTAGGGTCTAAACCCTACTTCATTTTATCTTCGATTATTATCATTACTATTATTACATTATGATTATTGTTATTTCTCAATATTATTATGGTTTTTATCATTATTATTATTACTATTTCTATTATTATTATTATTATTATTATCATCATCATCATCATTATCATTATTATTAGTATTAATAGTATTATTATTATTTCAAAGTAGGGTCGAAACCCTACTTTACATTATTTTTTATTTATACTATTATTATTATTATTATCATTATTATTATTTTTAGTATCATTATTATTATTAGGGTAAATATTCAAACCTTATATTATCACCTTTTACAATATTACTATTATTATTTTATATTTAGCAAAATTTGTAATTAATTAGTGTTATTATTATATTATTATTATTTTATCCAAAACCCTAGTCTTAGAATGAATAAGGAATTAATGGTATTTTTAGTAGGATGGAACCTAATCATTAGTTTTTCCTCTTATATGTGAGACCAGTCAAAGCCTTAAGGAGGCATAGGAGCGTGCTCCAAGACCGGTGTTATATTAGGTAAGGGTGTAACTAAGGCCTTATGTGTGTTATGTGTATTACATGCCTTTGATTCCTTGTATAATTTCATGTTGTGTATCATGTTCTATTAGTTGACTATTTTATGTATGGAGCAGGTTGGAGTTAAGGTATGCTTCCGTGCATTCTTATTGTATATGTTGATATGTATATGTGGTGAAATATTGTGGAATGTGATGTAATGTGTTATGACCCTTTAAGACATGCATGTGAGGATGTTTAATATGGTTGGTGGGGTGGAAAGGATGAAAAAGGAAAATGGGGAAGTAAGTTGAACAAAGGGGAGTAAGTTGACCAAAGGGTATGAGTTGATCTGAATATTTTAATGGTCCATGAGTAGATGAATAAAATGGGGATTCTAAATAAAATAAAAAAGTGGAAGACTCTAGGGTTTTGCATGGGAGAATCTAGGGTTTTATATGGGAGTTTTAGGGTTTGCATGAAAAAGTTCACAGGTTTGTATGGGAAGGTTAGAGTCTGCATAGGAGTAAAATTTACGTATGAAAAGTTGACTTGGGGTGTGAGGAAGGTAATGGAAGAGTCATTTGGGTGTTTGGAGGCTTTGGGTGAAAAATAATACGTAGGATAGCATAAGGGTACATAGGAGACTAAGCTAGGGTTTTGGGGAAAACCCTAGTTTGAGGAGGTGGTAAAAAGGATAAATAAATTAGGGTGAGTGGAGTACGAAAGGATGATGAAAATGATCAAGTACAGATGAGCATGATTGGCATGGAAAAATAAGAAGTGGAATGTGAGAAATGGAAGGGTGATATGTGGACACGAGTGCTGAGATTAATTACCTGAATGAGTATAGATAAGAGATTAATTAATTAATTAATCCGAACTATAAATGGACCTTTGTATATTTACTTGAATGATCGTATACTACTATGTTATCATGTTGGATTGCATGCTGTTTTTATTATTTCGCTTGGTTTTATGTGCTTCTATGTGTTGGCCTTAGTGCATGGTTACCTTGCTTAGTATGTAGTGTAATCTTCACCCTTTTGTGGGTGTTGTTCATTCCCACGAGTTGAAGGCCCTTCTGACTTTGTGCAAGTGGGCAATGCATATTTTAATGCCTCTGATGTCCATGAGGCATCGGGTGGGGCTGAGTGTTGATCATGGGCTTGATTCAATGATCAGAGTGACATGGTCGGATTCTCTCTTTATGTCATTCCGTTTCTTTATGTTATTTCTTTTCTGTATTGGATTTTTCAGAATTAAACATTATCGTTTGTAGACATTATTCCCTTCGAGGAATTTTGATTTTGTACTTTGAGATATGTAAATTTTTACATGTACTCTGATTTTTATACTATGACTCTTCTAGTTTTTTTTTTATGAACTCTTGGTTTGAGTGTTAAATTAAGTTTGATGATAATTCCTTTAGTCTTAGCACTTGGTACTAGAACGGTAGGAGTGAACCAGTCTAGTACTACGTATGGCGAAAATATCCCCAAAATTCATAGGTTTTGATTTAATTTATTTTCTTCCGTTTTTGAAAAAAAAATAGTGAATTTTGGAGTGTTACATTATGATACATTGAAATTTTCACTTATTAATTAACTAAAATAACTCCATAGCATTTGTAAGATCACAAATATTGGAGAAAAAAATATGCCATTAATGTCATAGCATTGAAATATTATAAAAGATTAATATTTCAATGGAAAATATATGATAACTAATTATCCATCAATGTATAAAATTATATAATTAATTTCAACTAATGATATTATAAGTAAAAATACTTAATTAGAATCACTAATAAATTTTTGAGTTTAAATGGTGATATAACTATTATAGCCAAGTAAAGATACTAGCCTTTCATAATTATATTTCAATGTTAAAATATTCATACACTTTAGGAAAGCTAATACACTACAGATATAAATAATGGTACTATTGTTGCTTATGCAAGATACTTATCTTATTCCATAAGTATACTCTTGTGTCTGTTGTCTATGATAGAATATTTGTATGTTTATCTATCTATATAACTACACGTATTAGTATATTTATCTATTGATTTATATATTAATAATAGTAATATTATTATATTTACTATTTAGCTTCATATAGTAGCATCTATAATATATTTTTGAGGGTATACTTATGTTGTCAAAATTAGTATAAGCATCATATTCATATGCATAAAATAGTAGATTTAGCTACATATGTATTTGATACATTATTACATTAAAATACTTTGATGCACAATAATTAATACTAATGGGGTATTGATTAATGAAAAAAAAACTTATTGATGTATAAAATAAAAAGCCATACCATATTCCCCAAATAATCCTTGTCATAATCCATCAAATGTTTTCCTCTCCTTTGATGGTAGGTGGCCTCAAACTTCATTTATGGTATTTCCCTTCTGCTTGCAATTGGGCTCAGATTTGAAAATGAAAGTTTCACCTCAAGGTATGTCATCGATTTATCCATTGGAGACTAGTTGATGAGCTCATCTTATTCTTAGATTTTAATGCTTTTGTTTGAGTTCACTCCTTAGGTTGGTTGACTATGCTTAATATTTGAATCAAAACTAAGATATAATTTGACTCTCATTGTTGATTAAATAATGTTTTTGAATCACTATCCTATTTTGACTTGCCTAAGTTTGATTTGGAAAGTAATTTGTGTCATTGTTGAAAATGGTAGAATTATTCCAAAAAATTAATGCATCAAAAGCTTCACAAAAATGAAAATACCAAAGCAAAGCGAATAGAAGCATGAATAAATCAATGAATTCTGTACCAAAATTATGTTTGAGATGTGTGAAGAACTATTGAGTTAGGTGGGGAGGAGAAGAAAAAAATAGAGACAAAAATCTTCTCAAGCCCTGCATTGGCTAACCTCAGCAAATTCCCAAAATACATAACCTTTTCAACCCCAAAGGATCATAAGCTAAAATATGACACTAATAAATTTTGGGACATTATTGTTCATCTTGTGAAAACTAGGTTGTTGTATTATTATTGTTATCGACACTAGTTTGAGCAAGTACCATACATAAGTTATGCTATCAAAATTAGATCTCAATCCAAAAACTCTTGGTGTTATGATAATAAAATTCAAATAGCTAAACAAAAAAGAGAATAAGAGTAAGAATAATTCACACAGTGTACTAGCAAAATGAAATTTGTACTCAAATTTAGCTCTATTGATGACAGATTTAGATTTTAGTTTTGAAAGTACAGTGGTAGAATATCAGTGTTGGAGGAAACATAAGGGAAAATGAATATGAAAGAGGATGAAAAGAAGGTGCATTAGTGCACTAAGGAGGATGATGATAAATAATCTTGAACAAGGAACATCAGTGAAGAGAGAAAGTGATCGGGAGACGGAAATCAAAGTGAGGGAAGTTTTGGTAGATGGTAATATTGAAATGAGGATTTATACTTTTATTGTATACATCAAAGTTATATTTAAAATAACATATATGTACTAATTTCATATTGTGTAAATATCTTAAGTTTTAATATTTGTTTTATATCTAGATTGATCTAATTTGTACCCAAAAAAAATATTATTTGCCTAAGTTTGATATATAACATGATACAATGACCTAAACTAAAAAATTTCTCTAATATTGTAACACCCTTATTTTTACTAGACAAAAAATTTTGTTTTAGATATAAAGCGTATGGAAGCAAAACAAGAAACGGGGAGAAAACCTCTATGCTGACTATAGAGGGAGGTGTGACCATTTACTTAACCTATACAAAAATAGGGCTAAATATAATAAAACTTGAACATTGTTCAACAAGCAATAACCCTTAAAAGAGATGATAAACACAAAATACAAAGTTGTGTTAAAAATTATTTGTATAGATGAAATTATAATAATTATGACATTTATTATCAAAAGTAGAAGTAGCTTAAAAACTAAAGGTGTAGAGTAAAATGATGACACTCCCCCAGTTAAGGTTTTAACAAGTTGACCACTTGAAAAGAAAGAATAATTGTTACCCAATGAGCCTCATGAAGGTGCATAGTGTGTTTGATAATCCAAAAGGCATGACCATCCACTTGTACAATCCTCCTTCGTTCTTGAAAGTGATATTCCATCCATCTCCCTCTTTATTCTAATTTGGTAGTACCCACTTCTTAAGTCGATCTTGGAGAACTCATTTGCCCCATGCAAACAACCCAACATGTCATCAAGTCTAGGTATGAGATACCTACACTTGATGGTAATGTTGTTGATAACCCTACTATCAACACATATTTCCATTTTCCCATCCTTTTTTGGTACCAAAAGGGTTGGTACTACACATAGGCTAAGGTTGTAATCCCCTGAAATTTTAAAAACCTATAAAAGAATAAATAACTTTTATTTGGGATAAATTAGCTTTTCAATTCATTTAATTGTATAGGGATATTTAATAAATTAAAATAAATATTTTATTATTTTATCATACTCATTTTAGTTAAATAAATTTTCAAACCAATATTTTTCCAAAATTAACCTTTTTAAACCCATATATTTAATTATATTAAATTAAATTATTAAATAAATTTATTACCCAAAAATATTACATTCTATAGTTTTATAAAGTAAATTATTTTAATTTCCCCTATTTTCCTTTTTCTTTTTCCCTTTTTCTTTTCTTTCTCCTTTTTCTCCTTTTTTTCCTCCTTTCTTTATTTTTTTCCTTTTTCTCCCCTCGGGCTGCCAGCACCCGACCTGCTCTCCCCTTCCCCCTACGTGTTGCGCCACCATCCTATTCTCCCCCTTTCCTTCTTCTTCTGCGCAACGCAGCCTGGCCTCCTTCTCTCGCGCGTCACAACCCAGCCTAACCCCTTCTTTTCTTTCCCTCCTTTTTTCCCCCAATAGGGCTGACCGCTCACTTTTCTTTCCCTTCACCCGGCCTGCCTTATTTTATTCCTCTTCTCCTTCTTGTCTTCATCGTCCATTCCTGACCACCCCCAAGCCAGCCCTAAAACTGCCACCCCGACCGCCATCTACCACCACTGCAGCTCTCCCTCTCTCTCCCCCGTCCTTTTCTTCCCCATTTCGAACCCAACCGACCCTGTACCACCCCAGCCACGCATGCCTTTGTTTCCTCTCATTCCCTTCCCTCTCCTTACCACCAGACCACCCCTGCCAGCCTACTACCGCCCCGACCAGCCACCTACTGCCCCTGGCTCTCCCTCTCCTTTTTCTTATCCTCACCAGCTCTCCTACCTCATAATTTTGAGCCTTCCTTCCCCTCCCCCAACTTCTTTCTCTCCTTTTCTTCTCCTTCCATTTCTATCCATGTTTTTTCACCACCTCCCCCTCCGCCGCTTCCACCACCGCACCAACCACATGCACCACCCCTACCACCCTCTAGCTCAGCCCTGCACCACCACAACACCCCCCGAGCCACCCTACAGCCCCCCTTCTACCACCCCTCTTCTTTTTCTCTTCTTTTCCTCCCTTCTCGGCAACCGCCCTGCACCTCCTCCATCCACCGTTGTCCTACTGCCTCTGCCACCACCTGAGCCACCAACCTACTCCCTATAACCTCCCCTACCATCCCCTCACCTCCTTTGGCCAAAACCAACCCTTACAACCCCTTATTTTTCCTCTCCCTTTTCCTTCCTTCTCAGGCATCTCCTCCTTAGAAACCACCTTCGCAACCTCGCTGCCGCCGCCATCGCCGCCCTTGGCCACCAACAACTTATCCCCAACCACCACCTACACCCCCTTTTCACTCCTGCACCCTTCCCTTGCACTAAATCCTCCCCCATATACCTTCTTTCCTAGCCCCAAAACCCTAACCTGAAAACACCATTTCCTCCTTTTCTTTCACCCACCTTCGAGCCTTTCTCCTTTTGTTTTGCATGCAGCTCATGCTATATCCTCCTTTTCTTTCACCCACCTTCTAGCCTTTCTCCTTTTGTTTTGCATGCAGCTCATGCTGCATGAGCAGCATGAGTTGCTGCATACCTTGGTTTATTTTAGTTAATAAATTTCAAGGTATAATACTTAAGTTAAGTATTTCATTAATTAAGTTATAAAGTCTTATGTATTGGTTTTCTCATTTCTAATATGATAAGTATTGATACAATTTTGGGGTATTAATTTTGCTAATCAAAGCTTGAATCTTTAACGGGGATACAGGTAAGGTTTGATTTTTACGAGAATTAAGGTAATCGTTAAACCCCATTTAAACACATGGATAAATGTATGTTAGCACATTAGGGTTTTTAATATGTTATTATGCTTGATATATGTTGTTTAATATAACATATGTAGTTTCTTGTATTGATTGATAAAAAGGAAAACATGCTAGTTTATATGCCATGTATGGAAGAAATACTTAAGGAAGGAGATTTATTATTCAAGAATATGTTAAGTACTTATCCATGTTAGATTATGTTATGGTGACCATCAATGAATGAATAATATCATTGTGAGCCCTAGGGATATTTTAGTAATATGTCTTATGCAAGAGTGTGGCCTAATATGTGTAGTTGTTAATGAGTATTATGTTGAAATATAATAGTTGGTGGAATTGGATAATGAGAATAGAGTATTAATATTAATATTTTATGTAGTGGTGATAATTTGATAAAGGTGGTGAAATAAAGGGAAAAATGGTAATTTTGTAAGAAAAAAGGTATTATGGTAATTTTGGAGGAGAAGGGTAAAATGATAAATTGTAAGTAAAAGGGTATTATGGTAATTTTGGAAGTAAAGGGTAAAATGGTAATTTTGGAAGTAAAGGGGGAAAATGGTAATTATGATAATGGAGAAGGGTAAAATGGTAATTATGATAAGTAAGAAGGGTAAAATGGTAATTATGATAATAGAGAAGGGTAATTTGGTAATTTAACCAATAGAAGGGTAATTTGCTAATTATGATAATAAAGAAAGGCAATTTGGTAACTCAATCAACTAAAGGGCAATTTGGTAATTATAACAAAGGAGAAGGGCAATTTAGCAATCTAATCAACCAAATATAAATATGATAAGTGTAACAATTATGAAGGGTGATTGGTGAACTAATAAATGTGGGAGATAACTCAGTAATCCAAACCGAGCAAGGGGTAATTTGGTAATTATGCAACATAAAGGGTTATATGGTAAATTGGTAAGAAGGGATGACTTAATAATTATACAAGCAAGGGGTAATTCAGTAATTTGTATCTAATATGTCGTTGTGATAACAGAGTTTGTAATAAGACTCATGTAACACTGAATAGTAAGATAATGGTATTTCACAATTGGTGAGTATCACGAGAACGAATCCTAAATCAGAATCGGATGAGATTATGATGGCCTTAATGATTCATCTATATTATCTTGGATAACTGTATGAATAAGGAATACCCAATGATATCAGAACAATTGAAAGGGAATATGTATTTGATTGATATGCTTCTCGTGATTACCTTCATTAAGACACTAATACTTGAAAGTGAAAGACCTCAAGATCAGGAATGGTGGCTCTTTAGAGGTCGCTACCCTAAAGATTTGGTTTAGCCCACGGTGATTTTGGTATTTTTTGGTGTGCCTTAGGTGTCCTTGTCGGTAGGGTATTGAATTAGTTGTATGCACCAGTATGACCAAGGTACCTTTGCGTCCTTGAGTTGATATTTAAAGGGTACTGAGTAGCTTATATGCACCAGTGCAACTGGTGTACCTTTGTGTCCCGGGATCTTAATCTCCCTATCGAGGCAAATAAATGGAATTGTTGTGATGATTAAAAAGGAAAACATACTAATCATGAAAGTGAATGACTAATGAGTCAATACCAGTTGATTATAATTATAAGAACCGGTCCACCGGTTATAATAGTGGCCTAGGAGCGTATTACCCCGGAAGATCTTTATGAGTATCGGTCCACCGGATATAATAGTGGCCCAGGAGCGTGTTGTCTTGGAAAATGTTTATGAGTACCGGTCCACCAGATATAATAGTGGCCTAGGAGCGTGTTGGCTTGGATAACGTTTATATGTATTCCGGTCCACCGATGATAATAGTGGGGGGGGGTCCCGAGCTCAATAAAACCAATCATGGATGTGAATAAATTATGGAAAATACTAATCACTTATAGTGGAATACCATGAGTGTCGGGGCCAGACCAGTCCATCGGTGAATAATAGTGGCTTGGAGCGTTCTATCCTAGAGACCGGTCCACCGGCAATAATAGTGGTCAGGAGTGTTATGCCCTGTATGTATTCCGATCTACCGACTATAATAGTGGGGTTCCCACACTCACACGGATATATATACATAATTCGAGAGATAATGGATTAATGATGGAATAATGGCTTAAGTCCCAAAAGTGTTGATTGTACGTTTGACCCATTTATATTTGTTGGACTTGTTAAGTATGTGAATATTATGTAAACACCTTTCATTATATTTGTATATAGTGTTGTATCATGTGTTGCATTGCGAGCCTGCCTTTAAGTATGTTTTAAAGAATTACTCAGTACCATAGTACTGAAGGGTTTCATTCATGGGGCCCCTGCCTATTTAATTAGCAGTGTCGCTTGCAGGTTCGTTTCAGGTGCTATTCAAGTGGGCAATGGGAAAGAGCGTAAGGAATTATTTAGACTTTTAGGGTTTTCCTATTTCTCTATTACTTCCTAGTTTAAATGTATTTCTTGTCCTTGTAACCACCACTGGTGGATTTTATTCTTGTAAAAGGTTTACTAAGCTACTCTGATTTAATTATGGTTTGAGGTCTTGTAAATTATATTTTACACTTTTAGCCTTAGCACTTGGTACTAGAACAGTAGGAGTGAACTAGTCTGGTACTAAGTGTGGCAGTATTATCCCCAGAATTCACAGTTTGTTATTTTGCTTTCGCTATTCCTTTTAATAAAACAAAATTTTTCAATAGTGAATTTTAGGGGTGTTACAAATGGATTCCCTAATGAAACCCTTTTGTAACAACTCCTCAATTTTCCTTTGTAACTCCATGGCTTACTTAGGATTACTTGTATAATCCAGTTTGTTTGGGAGGGTAGCACCAGGAATAAAATCAATTTGGTTCTTTATGCCTCTTGTGGGAGGCAACTCTCTAGGTAGTTCATTTGGGAAGATATCCCCAAAATCCCCTAGTAAGGTCTTGACCCGTGGGTCGATCTACTACCATTCTCATCATGTTAAAGCATTAACAATAAATACAAGGTTTTACCCTTTCCTATGGCCCTTTCCAACCTCTTCACATTAATGAACAAAGCTTTCTTACAATTTGTGTCCTTCGTAACAAGTGAGGACCGAATGCCAAGGGGTGTGTGTACAATATTTTTGTTAGCATTTTGCAAGCTATTATTGTTCTTTCTAATATCAAGCTTAATATGCCTATCAAATTACCATGACATTCCTAAACACAAATGACAATCATCCATGGGAACCACATCGCATACAACATTGTCTTGATAAGTACTCCCTATGGAAAATGGAACAACCATTTAGTTTGTGACTTCAACTATAGAGCTATTATTAAGCCATTGAAGCTGATAAGGCATAGCATGGGTAGTGGTTAGCAAATTAAGCTTATCGACAAGAGTGCAGGAAGCTACATTTGCACAACTACCCTCATCTACAATGAGGGAACAAATTTTATTAAGTATGGTACACTTAGTATGTAAGATGTTCTCCCTTTGAGACACCTTTTCCATGATTTCTCTCGTTTGCAAAACCCTCCCTCCATTAAAGACTCTCCCACATCCAGTGGCACCTCTTCAACCTCGGCCTCCTTCCATGGCCAAATGATCCTCACCTTCTTCTCCTTCTAATTCCACCTTTTCTAAGTTTAGTAAGGTCATCACCCTCTTATTTGGACATTCATTTTGATAATGTCTGATTCCTTGGCACTTGAAGCACCAAAAACCCTTATTTTTATTATACCTAACCACTTCTTTCCTCCCTTTACCATTAACATCAAATGTCTTGGGGATAGGATCCATTTTTGGTGCTTCCTTGGGTGGGTATGCATTTGGTCTTAGCCCTCCAACTTTCAAACCCCTCTTCTATTTTTTAGAGTTCTCTACTTTGATGGATAGATGGAACAGCTCATTTAGGATGTAATACTTTTAGAGCTCTACCTTCCTAGAAATGTCACTTCTTAAACCTCCTAAGAACTGAGACGTTGTGTGCCCTTCAACTTTCTCCAAACCAATCCTCATGATAAGCGTATCAAACTCTCAAATATAGTATTCCACAATCAAGGGACCTTGTCTTAAGGAAGATATTTTGTTATATCAGTCTTCAGTATAAGAAGATGGAAAAAACCTCTCCCTCATTAACCTTTTCATTTTTTTTTCCAACTCCTCACCTTGGAATTTCCCTTCCTCCCTCAACGATGCAATCAATTTTCCTACCATAAAAAGGCATGCGCTTTCAACTTGAGGAAATCAACCTTAAAAGATTTCTGATCATTAAAAGACCTAGCTTCAAACATTCTATTACAACTCAACTCCCATTCTAAAAAATCCCCTGGATTATGAGATCCATCAACATTTGGGATCTCCAACTTGATATCATTAAAAGGATCCCTTCTAACTAAATTCCTCCTTCGTGGTATTCTAGGGGAATTGCTATAAGATGAGATTAAATCAGTTAACTCATCTCCTACACCATTCGGTCCTTCTCCTTCATGTGGGGGGGTCGACTTCTTCTTCTTGGAATTTTGGCATTTGGTTGCAGCGATTCCAAAATGGCTAACAACCTCCTGATATATCCTTGTAAGGTTTTAGTGGCCCGATCTCTCCTTAGGTTGTGGGATTCTTCAAGATTCAAGACTTTGGAAATAGGCTAGCTTTCCTTGATGGCTTGAGGTTGCAAGACAAAACTCGTGCAACCCGAGAGGTAAGAGAAAAAAAAAGGGGGGATAGAATCGGGTATGGTTGAGAGAATGTAAAAAAAATGTGTATAGTGAAATGTATAGTGCCCGGTGGTAGTTGGAAGTTTTAATAAATATGGTGATGGGATTATGAGGACCCAAAGTTACCAACCTTGATCTTTAATAACAATTTGATGCATAATACTAAACATATTAGATTAAGCCAAGTATTAGTGATGGACTTGGGTAAGATTCCAACAAAATTAAAAATTTAGAAGAGATTAAGAAGAGGAAGAGAAAATTTTAATCTTTAAATACCTTTAAGATTAATCACTTACAAAAACTAACTAAAGTATCAACTATTAGCATAAATGGTGTAAGATTTTGGAGGAGTAAGCAAGACTAACTCTAAGTCTTAAGGAGGTGTTATTTTCAAAACAACCAGCAATTTTTTTTGGCCAAAAAGAATTTCCTCATTTCTTTATCCCTGTACCTATATATAGAGTGTATTAGGATTTATCAACTTACAAACTATACATAGAACTCATAGAGAGTAATTTGGTTACACCTCAACCATAGGTTGAACTAATACACACTAACTAAGGTTGATAAGCTACTACATTGCTAAATGTTAAACATTTTAGCCCCCCATCACATGATGGATTCTTCTTACAACCTATGACAAGCACTTAGAAAAAATAAATTATACTTTAGGAAAGCCTAACAATACTCTTTAACCATGTTTAACTAAGAAAGGTAAAAACCAAGTTGAGTGAAAAGTGATGGATGGATGGTCCCTTGGTAGGTTAGATTTGAGAGCTGAAAATGGGGGTTGATTCTTCCATAATTCAAGCTTGATTTGAGTCCTTTATTTTTCCCATAATTATCTTTACAATGCTCCTTAAAACCTACCCACGAAATGATTGCTGCAAGGTTGTAGAATCATCCAAAATGTGTTGTGTGTCGTTGAGATTAGTCTTGGTTTTGTGGAGCCATATTGTATCCATAATGGAGCCAACAAAACATGGCTTTGTGGAGATATTGAAGCTATAACAGAGCCGGGTGAATGTAGACTTGATGGCTTTTACTTTAGTCTTGCATGGCTTTCAATAATCTTTCTTACTCATTAACCCAAGTAAGAAGAGTTTTGAATTCTTCTATCTTGGGAAAATTAATAAGTATATTATCCTTATTTTTAACATTTGAGGGAGATGCTCCTGCATCAGTATTCGTTTAACTAATATTAGAGAATTTTTGTTTGCTAAATTTAATTTTTAATAATTGAAAATTATTTACTTGAAAAATAATTAATAGACATGTTGACCATCAATAAGATTTGGATGATAGTACGAAATCGTAGGTCCTTTTAGAATGGGCTTCAATCTTTTATTGAAATGGGAAAAATATCTAAATTTAAATGGGCATGTTTTTTGTCCTTGTAATAATTGTAACAATTATATTTGGCACCCACCTAATGTAATTGTAAGTCACATACTATGCTTTGGACTCATACCAACTTATGAGAAATGGGTGTACCACGATGAAACAGAATCAATGTCAATTAAGGAGGAGAGAGAAGATGAGATGACACATATTTTAGGTGACTTGTTAGGTGGTACTCATGAGCCTCATGCAGATGACATGGTTGATAATGAACCCTTAGATAGTGACAATTTTATTAATATAGATGATAATGGGACTTTAGGTGGTGATTCGGGGAATGATAAATATTAATATTATGAAGAATTATTCAAGGAGATGGAGAAAGAATTATATCCTCAATGTAAAAAAAATCCTTAAACTTTTTAGTAAAGTCGATGCATCATAAGGTGCTAAACAAGTGAAGTAATATATGTTTTCATGGACTATTAAAGTTGTTGAAAGAGGCGCTTTCGGAGGGAAATAAGTTGCCCGAATCATATTACAATGCTACAAATATGATGAGTAAGTTAGGTTTAGGATGCGAATTGATTCATATGTGTAGGTTTAATTGTAGATTTTTCGGAAGGAACATGTTGAAAGAAATAGTTGTCCAGTGTGTGGTACCTCTCAATGGATTGATGAAGGTACGAAGGGAAAAAATACCTCATAAAGTGTTGCAGTAATTTCCTTTGACACTGAGATTGAAGAATTTATATGCTTGTTGTAGTTACACTGCTAATGACATGAGATGACATTTGACCAAGTATTCTATGAAGTTAGGAATACTATAAGATCCTGTTGATGGACAATCATGGGAAATTTATGACTTGAAGTATTCAGATTTTGTTGCTGATTTTTAGAATATTCATTTGAGGTTAGAACTTTATGAGTTTAATCCATTTGGTATGGGTGGCAATTATAGAATGTGGGTTGCGGTCGATAATTATAACTACCTATAACTTGTCCCCATGGTGATGCATAAAAGACACATTTTTTATGTTGACTTTGTTAATCCCCGATTGTCATAGGCCTTTAATGGACATTTGTAACACCCCCAAATTTTCACTCTTGAAAAAAATTTCATTTGCGGAGTTAAGCGCGGAAGCTAAAACAATAAAACGAAGGGTGTTACTGCCACACTTGGTACAAGTCTGGTTTCCTCTACCATTCTCATACTAAGTGCTAAGGTTAAAATCATTACTCCACTTAAATTAATAACATGATTACAAAAATCAGAATAGAGGGAATGTTAGATAAGTACTATGCTAATTAAAAGCAACTTCTGCAGTTTACAAAACTCAAGAGAGAAATTACGAGAGGGCATAAGGGTCCAAATACAAGTGAAAATAAGATAGCAACAGAGACACAGGATAGTCCTATGCTCTCAAATCCGAACTACCAACATTTGACTGAACTCAAAGGCTGACCTGCAAAGTCCACTGCCTATTGAATAGGAAGGTGCCCACGGGAATGAACCCTTTAGTACGGTATTGAGAAACCCTTTATACCAAACTAATATGATAAAACAACATGGAACACATGCAAGGTATACAACTAACATGGTATAAGGCCTACACATGCATATACGAGAATTGAGATACGAATAATCATTTACATAATTAAATTCCATCAAGGTCATGTATTACTCATATTCATTCATCTGAAATAATTGAACTTATTATTGAACATCCCAAAGATACTATCTCAAGCAATATTTAAAACCCAATTCTATACGACAATTTTAACCTTCACAACATAATTCATATCTCAGCATAAATCCCAACTAATTGCATACATCACAGGTATGTTCACAGGTATAATATACTAAGATCTATATCATCCCAAGTATACTTACAAGTAAAACATAATAAAATCCATGACATCGCAGGTATGCTTAGAGGTACAGCATAATAAAATCCATAACATCATAGGTATGCTCAAAGGTACAACATAATAAAATCCATGACATCACAAGTAAAACCACAGGTAGTCACAAAGGCTGCTACCGAAACTATAGAAAATTGCAGGTAGGCACAAAGGTTGCTACCGAAACCATAAAAACCGTAGGTAGGCATAAATGCTACTACCAAAACCATAGGTAGGCACAAAGGCTTCTACCGAAAACACAGGTAGGCACAAAGGCTACTACCAAAACCACAAGTGGGCACAAAGGCTGCTACCGAAACCTCAGGTAGGCATGAAGGCTACTATCGAACAATCTAATAATCTGATAATCATTATTTCAATCAAATCATATCATTTGTATTTTTATTTACTTTCTCGAGAGGAGATCAATCAACCTGAAGATATAAAGGTACTCCAGTCATACCAGTGCAACAAGGCAGCACAGTATCCTACCAACTATCAACCCAAGGATGCAAAGGTACCCTAGTCGTACTAGTACACGAAGGTAACACAATACCTGTAACACCCCCAAAATTCACTATTAAATTTTTTTGTTTTATTAAAAGAGTTAGCGGAAGCAAATTACAAAACTGTGAATTCTAGGGATATTACCGCCACATTTAATACCAGAACGGTTCACTCCTACCGTTCCAGTACCAAGTGCTAAGGCTAAAAGTGTAAAACATAATTTACAAACCATATTTAAATCAGCGCAGCGTAACAAACCATTTACAAGAATAAAATCCACCAGTGGTGGTTACAAAAGCAACAATAACATTAAAACCAGGAATTTAAAAGAGAAAGAGAAAACCCTAACAGTTCCAGATAATTCCTTACTCTCTTTTCTATTGCCCACTTGAATAGCACCTGAAAAGGAACTGCAAGGGACACTGCCCGTTGAATAGGCAGGGGCCCCATGAATGGAACCCTTTAGTACTATGGTACTGAGTAACCATTTAAAAATATACTTAAAAGTAGACCCGCAATGTAATACATGATACAAGACTATATACACATGTAACAATATGTGCATACATAACATTCACATCCTTAACAAGTCCATCAAATGTTAATGACTCAAAATGCAGAATTGATACTTTCGGGCCTTAAGCCATGTCATAGTGCAAAATCAATACTCTCGGGCCTTAAGCCATCAGTCCATCATTATTCAATCATCTCTTGGATTTTATATCCATGTGAGTGCTTAGCGTATTTCCCATGTCTTAGTTTTGTTACATTTGGTTTGTTGAGTACGGAATCCCCCACTATTATAGCTGGTGGATCGGTCATGAAGGGCAAAACGCTCCTGGCCATTATTATTCGCCTGTGGACCAGTCTGGGTCCAGCTCAATAATCTTCCTCTTTAAGTGATTATTATCTTATTCGTATCTTATTCGAAAGTATTTCACCCTTGACATGTATGTTACTGACCTCTACTTCTATCCTCCCGAGAGGGCATGTCTCATATCTTGAGACCTTTGCACCTCTTATCATGCCCCGAAATCCATTCCTCCTTATATTTACTCATAAAAAAAACCCAAATCCCAAGGGTGTGGGTAAGGCCTAACTTTATGACATTTAAATTCTCTAATTACCACTCTCTGAGGTTTTCCCTTGAAACCCTAATCGGACCTGTGTAGCCCAACCTTTCTTTTATCGTCCAACACCTCATCTCATTTGGTTTCAGCCCAAATCCCATCACTCTACTCACCAATCATACATGTGACCGTAAAACTCTAGTTGGCCGCTCAAACCCTAACACCTTTCTTATGTAAAGATTATCCGATGCAAACCCTAGAAACCTCCCATGCAAGAGTTGCATCACTCATTCATTTTAATCATAATCTCCTTCTATTTTTCCCCTCATGGATCATGAGATATGAAGGTCAATATTATGTCCCCTGAGTCAACTCACTTCCCCTTGTTCCTTTTTATCCTTTCACCTATGTCATATTATTAAACATCCTAGCATGCATGTCCTATAGGGTCATATCATATAACATCGTATGCACAACATATATAATCATCATCTACATGCCATAAGGAAGTCACATAAGCATACATCACTCGAAGCTGTGCTACAAATGATTAATCATTAAGCATAAAGTACACAATATGGCATAACACATGGCACACGAGGCATATGATATACACATTGTTGTTCTTAGCCACATCCCTACTCAGTTTGGGTTACCAAATTATCTCTTACAATTGTTAGGTTACCAATCACCCTTCAAAATTTTTGTATTTATCATTACTCCCATTTGGTTAATTAGATTACCGAGCTGCCCTTCTTCTTGGTTATAATTACTAAATTGCCCTTTAGTTGGATAAATTACCAAATTACCCTTCTACATTATCATAATTACCCAATTGCCTTTTAGTTGGTTAAATCACCCATTTGCCCTTCTCTATTATCATAATTATGAAATTACCCTTCTCCATTATCAAAATTACCAAATTACCCATTAGTTGGCTAAATTATCAAATTGCCCTTCTCTATTATCATAATTACCAAATTATCCTTTTCTATTATTAAAATTACCAAGTTTATCCTTCTCCATAATTATAATTACCAATTTACCCTTTTACTTACAAATTACCATTTTACCCCCTTTACTTCCAAAATTACCAAAATATCCTCTTATTTATGAAAATTACCATTTTATCCCCTTACATCCAAATATACCATATTACCCTTTTACTTGCAAATTACCATAATACCCTTTACATCCGAAATTACCATTTTACCCCTTTCTTACAAAATTACCATTTTGCCCTTCTCTTCCAAAATTACCATTTTACCATTTTCATACATAATTACCGTTTTACCCCTTACTTCCAAAATCAACATTTTACCCTTTTCCTATAAAATTACCGTTTTACCCTTTTACTTATAAAATTATCATAATACCCTTTTGTTGGTTAATTTACCAAATTACCCTTTATTATACCACTTTTATTAAATTACCATCACTTCATAAAATATTAATATCAATACTCCTTTCTTATCATCCAACTCTACCAACTATTATTATTCAACATTCTACTCATTAGCACCCACACATAATAGGCCACATTCTTGCATAAGATATATTACTAAAATGCCCCTAGGGCTCACAATAATATTATTCATGCATTAATGGTCAAAATAACATAACACATCATGGATAAATGTTTAACATTTTTCATTAATAACCAAACTCTTTCCTTAAGCATCATTTCCACACATAGCACATAAACTAGCATACTTTCCTTTTTATTAATCATTACAAGCAAACACATATATATTATATTATATTATATTAACAAACATATAACAAGCATAATAATGTATTAAAAAACCTAATGTGCTAACATACATTTATCCATGCGTTTAAGTGGGGTTTAACGATTACCTTAATTTCCAAAAAATTAAACCTTACCGGTATTCCGTTTAAAGGTTCAAGCTTTGATTTGCAAAACCAATACCTAAAAATATTATCAATATTTATTATATTAGAAATAAGAAAAACCAAAGCATAAGACTTTATAACATTTACTTAATGAAATAATTAATTTAAATATTATTATACTTTAAAATTATTAACAAAAATGGGCCAAGAAATGTAGCAACTCATGCTGCTTATGCAGTATGAGCTGCATGCAAAAATAAGGGTTGAAGGGTTGAAGGTGGCATGAAGAAGGAGGAAGGGGTGTTTTTGGGTTAGGGTTTTGGGGCTAGGAAAGAGGGTATGTGGGGAGGATTTAGGGCAAGGGAAGGGTGCGGGAGTGAAGAGGGGGTGTAGGTGGTTGTTGGGGATGGGTTGGCGGCAGTGGCGACGGCAGCGAGACTGCAAAGGTGGCTGCCGAGGTGGGTCGAGATGGAGGGGGCTGAGGAGGAAGGAAAAGGGAGGAGGAAAATGAAGGGGGTGTGGGGATTGGTTTGGGCAAAAGAAGGTATGGGGGTGATAGAGGAGGTTGTAGGGAGTGGATTGGTGGTTTGGGTGGTGGCAAAGGCGGTCGGACGGCGGCGAACGGAGGGGTTGCAGGGGTGTTGCCGATAAGGGAAAGAAAGGAGAGAAAAAGATGGGGGAAGGAAGAAGGGACTGCAGGGGGATCAAGGGGTATTGTGGTGGTTCAGGGCAGTAGTATGAGGTGGAAGGAGGTATTGCAGGCGGTCGGTGTGGCAAAGGAAGCGACGGAGGGGCGGTGGTGCACAAAACAAGGATGGAAATGGAAGGAGAAGAAAATGAGAGAAAGGAGGTCGGGGAAGGTAAGGCTAAAAATTAATGGGGCAGGAAAGGGCTTGTGAGGAGAAGAAAACAAAGGGGGAGAAGAGGAGGGGATAGGTGGTCGGTCGGTGGCAGTGTATTGGGTGGCAGGGTGGTAGGGAGAGGGAAGGGAAGAAGGGAAAGGGAGGCCATAGGGGATGGGGTGCATGGCTGGCCGGTTCCAAAATGGTGAAAAAAAGGGACATAGGAGAGAGAGAGAGAGGCAGGTGGTGGTAGTGGTTGCAGGCTGCGGTGGCCGGCGTGCTCAAGGTGGCAAGCGGTTATGGCGATGAAGATGGGTCGGGGGCGTGCTAGGTTGAGGCAGAAGAAGGACGAAGAAAGGAAGGGGAGCAGGGCAGCGTAGGGGAAAAAATAAGAGTTGGGCCAGCCCAGGTAGGGGGAGGAAAAGAAAGAAAAGGAGGGGGATCTAGGCTAGTCAATGTGGGCGAGGGAGAGGGAGAATGGGCCAATGGCCCAAGCATGCAGGGGGAGGGGCTAGCCTGGCGCGGGTGGCCCGAAGGAGGGAAAAAGGAAAAGAAAAGAAAGAAGAAAAAGGAGAAAAGGGAGAAAGAAAAGGAAAAGGGAAAATAGGGAAAATAAAATAATTTAACTTATAAAATAATATAATGTAATATTTTTGGGTAATAAATTTTTTTAATAATTTAATTTAATATAATTAAATATGTGGGCTTAAAAAGGATAATTTTAGTAAAACATTGGTTTGGAAAATTATTTAAATAAAATGAGTATGATAAAATAAGAAAATATTTATTTTAATTTATTAAATATTCTTATCCAAATTTATATACTAAAAAATCCATAAAATAATTAAACTAAATAATTTTAAAAGCTAATTTATCCTAAATAAAAGCTATTTATTAAATTCTAGGTTTTTAAAATTTTGGGGGATTACAATACCTTACCAACAAGGACACCTAATCCATAAGTATGGATACCCCCTATTAGTTTGCAGAACATAATAGGGTAAGATATAGGGCCTAACTAAGGCACTAAGGCACACCAACAAAAATCTATAGTATCAACTGTATGCTAAACAACGTCCTTAGGGTAGCGACCCGTAAGGAGCCACCATTCCCAATCTCAAGGTCTTTTACTTTAAGTATTAATATTTTATTAAGATGGTCACGAAATCGCATACAATACAAATAAATCCAATTTCCATACTTAGCCATTTTTATTTATTTCCAATCATCTGAGACAACCATAATCAAGGTCAATATTGAGGCCAACATTAGAATATACTAAGGTCATCCTAGGATCAATTATTCACATATGGACACTTTAGGCTGAAAAAGACCAAAATACCCTTAAGACCAAAATTTTCAAATTATCATCTATTTAAATACTAGTCCCATTTTATTTATTTATTTGTCATGAAAAGGCTAAAACACCATAACTAAATTATTCCTTACGTGATTTAAGTTATCAGATATGCCAAATGACTATTTTGTCCTTATATATAATTCTGCACATAAAATTCTATTATGCACTTTTAATCCATCCAAAACATATACTCACATACTCAATAATAGCTAATACATATTAAACATGATTTTCAGGATAAATATAATAATATACAAAAATGACTAAATGGCCCCTAGGGCACACATCCATAATAATTATTCCATAATTATATCTAAGCATGCTCAACCTATTATTTTATACATAATTATCATACAAATTATTTTTCCATCATTAGAATCATTTTAATCATACTTTAGTACCCGACATAACTTACATCAGATAACATGCTCGTTTTATCCGTTTTTATGATAATAATAATTAACACATACTAATAACATAACAAATCATATTTAACATATTTCATATATTGAAACTCTAATGTACTATCACGCAATATTTATCATTTTAGAAGGGTATAACGATTACTTGAATTCTAGTAAAAATGCAAAAATAATAATATCCTACTAAAGTTATCGAATCCTACTAATCAACCTTTTATACCTAAAAAAATAATATCGCAATTATCAAATTAATATCTATCAGGTAAAATAATTATTATAATATAAATATATTTTTTAAAAAAATTACCAAAATACCCTTAAATTTAATATATATACCAAAATATTATTAAAAACAACACTACTCACATTGCATGCATCATGAGTAATGCTTGCAAAGGAAGGGGTTGGGCTTAGGGCTGGCTGGGCGAGAAGGTTGGTTAGGTGCTACGAGGGGTGAGGCAGAGAAATGGGTGCAGGGTAGTAGCTGGTGGCGATTGGTGGTGGCTGTAGGGCTGGTAGGCGGTAGTGGTGTTGGGCGACAGTGGAGGGTAGCTCGGTCGTCATGGTTTGAAGGGGAGTGCAGAGAGGAAGGGTAGGAGAGGAGTGGTCGTGGTTGCACAAACCGACCGGGGCAGAGAGGGGACAAGGGTTGTTTGGCTCAGGGAGGGGTCACGGTGGTTGAGACCAAATGAGGCTGAGAGAAGAGAGAAGGGGAAGAGTGTAACACCCCTAAAATTTATTATTGAAAATTTTCATTTTATTAAAAGATACAGTAGAAGTAAAGAAAATAAAACTGTGAATTTCGAGGATATTATTGTTGTGATCAGTACAAGCCCAGCCCCCGTCCAGTCTCGTACTAACCACAAGGCTAAAGGAAAATCCTCGACAATCATGAGTCAAACTTAAAACAAGTCTCATAGAAGAACTGAATTGTTCGAAATACAAAAATTAGAGTACGCGTAAAGGAGTTTACAATCCAAGAGTGCATAATTAAAGTTCTCAAAAGGGATAAAGTTTACAGTACACTAAAACAAGTCTGAAATAAATCGATACCAGATAAACAAATAGAAAAGGAGATCCAGCCAAGTCGCTCTCGATCCCCACGCCAAGTCCAAACTCAACTCTCAGTCCCACCCGATGCCTCATAAGCATCGAAGATGACATCTCCTACCTACACAAATTCAGAAGGGTTTTCTGCTCATGGGAATAAGGAACACCCATGAAACGGTTGGTTAGTACGCTACATACTGAGTAAGGTAACCATATATCTAAGGCCAAACACATAAGGGCATATAACACATGCATGATCATATAGACAACATACAACAATTCAAATAATAAAGCACGAGCTATAGTCTGGATAACTTATTCTTTAGATCTCTAATCAATACTCAATGCATACTATGCTTATTATCAATCCATGCAAGTGCGGGAGCCCCACTATTATAGCCGATGAACCAAAAATATACAGGACATAATTCTCCTGACCACTATTATTGCTGGTGGATCAGTCTCTAGAGCAAAGTGCTCCTTGCCACTATTATTCATCGGTGGACCGGTTTGACCCCAACTCTCATGGTGTTTCATTGTAAGTACTTAGTGTCTTTGCCATGTCTTATTGCAATTATGTTCAGTTTGTTGAGGATGGAATTCCCCACTATTATAGCCGGTGGACCAGAAACATACAGGGTAGAATGCTCCTGACCACTATTATTCGTCAGTAGATTGGTCTCCAGGGCACCCTGCTCCTAGCCACTATTATTAGCGGGTGGACCGGTTTAGGACCGGCTCAACAATCTTCCTCTTTAAATGGTTAGTATCTTATTCATATCTTATTTGATATACTTTCAACCTAGACATGCATGTCACAATTTGCCTACTATTATTCTCCCAAGAGGGCCTGACCCATATCTTGAGACTTCTACACCTCCTAACACCCCAACATCCTTCCCTTCTTCCACTTACTCTAGAATCCTAACTCATAAGTGTGTGGGTCAAGGTCCACCACCTTATGCCATCCAAGTCCACTCACTACCTTTCCATAAGGTTTTCCCCCGAAACCCTAATTGGACCTATTTGGCTCATCCTTCCTCTAACTCACGCAACTAAAGTTCCTTTATCACCCAACACATCATCTCGCTTAGATTTGACCCCGATCATTTCACTTCATTCCCCAAATATATATGTGACCATGAAACCCTAATTGGCCACTCCAAACCCTAGCACCTTTCCTTCCCATATGTCACCTCTCTATTCCTCGCTTGCGGTCCTTTCTTTCCCATGACACCTATACTCATCCTACACATGATATTCTTCCATTCTTATCCCATATTCCACTCACCCTCAATTATTTTTATTTTCACAACCTCCTCCAATTAGGGCTTTCCTTCCCAAACCCTAGCCAGATCTCCTATGCACCTTTATACCAACTCATGTACTATTTTCCCCTTAAGGACTCCAATCACCCCAACAACTCTTCCCTTGCCTTACTTACACCCAATACAACTTTTCTCACATAAAGATCATCCCCATGCAGACTTTATCCATCCCATGCAAACCCTAGAAGTTTCCATAAAAACTCCTTCCATCCCATGTAAACCCTAGAAATTCCCATGCAACCCTAGAAATTCCAATGCAACTCCTTCTATCCTATGCAAATCCTAGAAATTCCCATGCAAACCCTAGAGATTCCTATGCAAACTTCTTCCATCCTATGCAAACCCTAGAAATTCCCACGCAACTCCTTCCATCCCACTCTTTTATTTTGACTATATTCTCCTTTATTTGCCCCCCTCATGGACAATGAGATAATTAGGCTAATCTCACATTTCTTTTATCATCTCACTTCCCCTTTTCCCATTTCATCCTTTCACCCCACATCATATTATTAAATATCCTAGCATGCATGTCCTAGAGGTTCACATCATATAACATCATAAGTACAACATACATATCATTATACACATGCCATAAGAAAGTCACATAAGCATACCTCAACTTTAAGTTGCTCTACACGTAAGCAGTCATAATAATCATAAAGTACACAATATAACATAGCACATGAAATACAAGGTAAATAACACACACATAGAGGGTTTTAGCTATATCCTTACCTAACACGACATCGATCTTGAAGCACGCTCCTACGCCTCCTTAGGGTTTTGACTTGATTCGCCTATAAGAGGGAAAAACTAAGGGTTAACTTCCCTTCTATCAAAATTACTATTATTTCCTACCTTACCCTTATCATAGGCTAATATTAGGGTTACTAATATTAATGGTAGTTTTATAAGTAAAAGTAGGGTTATTATTCTTAAGGTATCTAACTATGTTATTACTGGTCAAAATAAGTCTTATGAGATACATAGGTTCATGTTAAGGTATTTATAGCCATATTTATATTATTAAAGATAATAGCTTTAATATTACTAATAATAATAATAATAATAATAATAATAATAATAATAATAATAATAATAATAGTTGTAGTCATAATACTAATAACAACCAAAATCTTATTAACAATAATAATGATATTAGTAATACTAAAGTAGTGACAATAATGATAATAATAATAATAATAATAATAATAATAATAATAATAATAATAATAATAATAATAATAATAATAATGCTAGTAGTGATAGTAATATTAGTGGTACAGGTAATATTAACAATAATGACAAAGTAGTAGTAGTAATAATAATAACAACAACAACAACAATGGTTCTAATCTTAAGAATAATATTAGTAAGGGTTCTAATAGTCATAATAATAGTAACCTTAGTGATAATAAGGTCAAGGTTAATAATAGTGATAATAATAATAATAATAACAACAACAACAACAACAACAACAACAACAACAACAATAATAATAACAATGATGATAATATTGTTAAGAATAATACTAATAATAATAATAATCGTAATAATGATAATATAAGGGTTCAAATATTTATAATAATAATAATAGTGATAATATGTCAAAGTTAGAATTAATAATAATAATAATAATAGTAATTATAATAATAATAATAATAATAATAATAATAATAATGATAAGGGTAATAATAATGATAACATAATAATAATAATAATATTATTATTAATAATAATAATATTAATACAAATAAAGGAGATAACATTTGCATAAATAAGGTTTAAGGGTTGTGGGGGTTAGGGTACCCCCTAGGGATGGTGGTGACTAGGCGGCATTGGTGGCGATGGAGGAAGAAGAGGAGGTGGAAATGTGGTTGGTTAGGGTAGAAGAGGGTGATTGAGGTGGTGGAGGATGTCCTAGGTTGAGATGGCTAGAATGATGGTGGTGGTGCAGCCAAAGGGGCGACGCAGGCCGCGACGGGTGTGGTGGATGAAGGTGGTGGAGAGGGAGGAAGGGAAAAAGAAAGGTAGGGGAGGTAAAGGAGGTTATACTGGTGGTTTTTGGGGGTAGGGAGAATGGCAGTTGCAACGGGAACAACAGCGCGAAGGGCGCCAGTGGGTGAGATGAGGTTGGTCTAATAGCCAACTTTGCATGGCCAAGGTGGCTCGTGTAGGGAGAATTGAGGGTGGTGGGTGGTGTAGTTCAGTGGAAGGTGGTGTAGGGAGTGCTATGGGAGGTGGTTCGGGCGGCGACGACAAGGCAGTCTGAACAGGCAACAACGCACAAGGGAAGGGAAATTCTAGGCAGGGAAAAAACAAAGAGGGGGTGGTTGAGAGGTATTTATAAGCCATTGAAGGAGGAAAACGACAGAGGGGGAAGATAGTGGCACATTTGGCAGGTCGTTGGCCAGCAGCACACGACCGTGCAGGCCTGCAAGGCTGCTAGTCTTGTCAGCTCTGGGATGGAGAAAGGAAGGGGGAGAGGGGCATGTGTGTGGAGAGAGAGAGGCTGATTGGGTCGAGAAGGGAGAGGGAACAACGGGGAAGAGAAGGGAGGAGGCAAGCCAGCATACGGTGTTGCAGAGGCCGCATGCCTACATGTGGAAGGAGCGGGGAATGAGTGAGGAAGGAGAAGAGTTGGGGAAGAAGGAAGGGGAAAAGGAGTGGACCGGCCGACCTAGGGGAAAAAAAAGAAAGAAAAAGATAGGGAGGTGGGCCTTAGGCCTTGCAGGGGAGGAAGAAGTCTGGGCCGTGAGGGTGGCTGGCCCAAATAGGGGAGGAAGGGAAAAAAAGAAAAGGAGAAAAGAGAGGAAGGAAAGAAAAAAGGAAAAGAAGGGGAAAAAGAAAAAAAAGAAAAAGGAAAAAAGGAAAAATAGATAGGTTGGGGGTATTTAGAACATTTTGTTATTTTTGAATATTTAAAATAATTATATTTTAATAAAATAATTATTAAATTTTCTTTTTAGATTAATTTAGGATATTTGAAAGATTTTTCCTTAATTCTATTTTAATTAGCAAAATAGCATAATTTTTTATAATTAAATTATTTATTATTTTTCTCTTGATTTTTCCTTAATTAATTCCTCTTATTATAAATAAAATAATTCATTCAATTAATTTCCCTAATAAATCTTTATTTTGCCACATTAGGGTTTTGGGGTATTTTAAAGAGGGTATGGTTTGGTGGTGATGGATGCTGGTAGATGCAGGGGAAGAAGATGGCAATAGGTGGTGGCGTTTGATAGGTTGGTTGCACTAAAAGTGGAGGTGGGCGACGGGCTGCACAGGTTGAGGTAGTGAGGATGGGCTGGAGGGTCGGTGGCTGGGAAGGTGGGGGGTTCTACTAGATGCTGGAGCTGCAGTGGTGCACTAGTAGGCGGACAAAAATGGAAGGCAGCAGGGGCTGGGGTGCCGAGAAGATACAGAGGGAAATGGAGAAGGTTGGGGACCTAGGATATGTTGGTGCGTGTGTGTATACGTATAATGCAGGGTGTTGTTTGGTCAAGTGTGGTTGAAGGAAAAAAATGCAGCGGGGGATAGGGAGTTGCGGGAGTAGGGTTGTTTGGTTGGGGGAATGGTTTGTTGGATTTTCTTAGGCAGGTGGTGATGGATAGAAACCAAACGAAGTTGAGAAGGGTAGGGAGAGTTGGAGAATGAGGAAGGCTGGGTTTGGCTCGAGGAAGGGTGTCGTGCGTGAGTGTATGTAGTGTGTATATGTATATAAAAATGCAGAGCACAGGTTGCATGAGGTAAGCAGGTGAGGGAGACAGGGAGAGTGATTGTGGGAGGGGATTGGGGCAAGCAACGGGTAAGTTTAGTCGAGTAAAAATGGTAGGATAAAGTAGGTAGATTTTATTTTATTTTTAGGTTTAGTTTGGGTAGATTATGGTGCCAGGTAGAAAAATAATCTGAAGAAAAATAATTCGAATTAGGATAGGTTTAAAAAGGGTCGGAAAGAGTAAAATAATCGGGAATAAATTTTAGAAAATTATTTTTGGGTTACAGACTAAAATATTATTAGTAAAATAATTTAGGATAAGATTTATGGGTATAAACTAGGATTACATTAAATAATCTAATTTCTATCAAAATTTTAACCTGATTAAACTTATACTTAAACCGTCGTAATAATACGAATAATAATAACACTTTTAATATTAAACCTCCTAAAATAACAAGTATAACTAATCATATGATTATTAATTTATAACTAGTTTTTTTTTATAAAAAAAAATGGGGTATTATAATATTGATTTGTTTCTTAGACATTTGGTTGATGAATTGAAGGATTTGTGGGGGGGGGGGCATGTGTTGGTGCTCAAGATGTTTTTGAGAGTAAAATATTTAAAATGCGTATAGCATTGCTATAGACAATTAATGATTTTCTTACTTGATTATATCTCTCAAGATGGACTGGGCAAGGATATCTTGTGTGCCCTAGTTGCAATAAAGATACTTCATTGGTTAGATTGAGAGATAAGATAGGATATATTGGACATAGACGATTTCTTTCAAACAATCATCTGATGTGGAAAAACTAATTATTTAATGATAAGGTTGAGAAAAGAATTCCTCCTCAAAAGTTGTCGCTTGCTGATATCTTGATGAAGTTGAGTTGCATACAAGATTACTCATTTGGGAAATATTATGGCAAAAGAAAGAAATGTGTTGATGAATTGAATTGAAAAAATAAAATCATCTTCTACGAGCTACCATATTAGTCTACACTTATGCTAAAACATACTTTAGATGTCATACATACTAAGAATAATGTTTCTTCCAATTTGATCGAGATGTTATTTGGTGTTGCTAATTCAAAAGACACTGATAATGTGAGACATGACTTAGCAGATTAATTTTGAATTAAAACTATTTTTCAAATTTAAAAATTTAATCTATACTTTTATATGTCTTTAATACCAATGATTTATCATTGTTATATGGGTGTTTTTTTAAATACCATTTTGTATTGACGGTAATAAGTTTAACTTCGATGAATTTAGTGTTAGTGTTACACCTTATTACCGAGTCACTTGTACCGACGAACAGTTTCTTATTACCGAAGATATTTATCGTTGCTATATGTGCATATTTTTGTAGTGTATTATCACTTTACATACTATTACTTTATATTAGGTTCAAATCATATATTATTTTATCTAAACGTTATCCATATATGTTGAAAGCCAATATGTGATACATGACAAATGATATAAGTTTGCATTGAAATATTTAAAAATTAAATTTTTTGGGGGGCTTCTAAAATAATTTTTCTTGAGCTATATATTTACCAAATCGATTGTGATATAATTTTTTGTACTTTTGCCTTGTTTGGTAGATTGATTTTAATTAATCGAGGATTTAACTAATTTATTTTATGCTTACAATGAGAAAGTAAGAGATAAAGGTAATTTACTTTTATTTTTTATAATTATATGTGAGATAAAAAAAGACAAAGAAATAAAATGCTACTTATTAACTTATTATTAAGGAAGTATTTTATTAATCGATTTAAAAAGTAGATTGATCAAATAAGGGAGGAGTTACTTTTGACTTTTCCATTTACTTAAAAACAAATAAGTTACAATTTAATACTTTTAAAAAAATTTACTTCCTTGAATAACCTATTATTCTATACTAAACAACACATTTGTATACATATTGATAGCTTTGCTGTTTGATTTTAATATTTATGGATCTTTTGCTTTAGAACACCAACACTTAAATATTTAAGACGAACCTGATCAAATGACACAGTAATTAAGGCTTATAAATAAAAAAATGTTATTTATTTATCAATTAAAAATACTAATTTGATAATCGATCGACGATAATATTTTCACTCCTCTCGGTGTCCGCATATAAAAAAGAATACTGTACACGTAAAGTGATATCTATCGTTAGAACGTGTGGACATCATTAGTTACGCTACAGTGTGGATGGTAAACTTTGTATTTTAGCGTCACTTCGAGCTTCGAATCAGACCAGTTGCTGCACCTGCGAGCGCTCCCCCCCCCCCAAACCCATCCTCCCTCTTAATAGAAAACAGAGTTCAGCTTCAATCCTCGCACCGTGGGCTACATATCGAAGATGAGGAGTCTTCATAATGTCATCAATTTATTTCTAGTATTAAACCTCCTGTCGTCTGCATACTCTTCTAGATTTTCCTGGTCAGGTACTACTCATGGCGGTAGGGAGAAGCATGTCCATGGCACCAGTAGCAGCGGCAGTGGTGGCGCTTTAGGCATATTTCCACCAGGCTGCAGCCGTATAGAGTGCCCAAGTTATGATGTGATCCAAGAAGGAAGCGGCTACGAAATCCGACGTTATAACTCCACTATGTGGACTTCGACATCTGCTATTCAGGATATCTCCTTTGTTGAAGCTACCAAAACCGGATTCTTACAGTAAGTTCTCTTGGTTTTTCTTCCTAATATAATAAATAGCAAATACTAATCGTGAGTGTTGCTATAAATAGGTATTGATTTAATTGTAAAATAAAAGCAATGTGTTGAATTTTTGTGAAGGCTTGATATTTGTTCCTGACTAACTTCCGCCAAGAAAATATTTATGCTAAATTAAATTAATTTTGTATAAATATAGGATTTTGATTCCTGTTTAATTAAGTGTGGCTGAATTTTGCTATTTACTTATGGACATAATAATTTCATACACCAACATTTTAAATTGAAATTTCATTAATTAGTTCAGTTTTTTATTTCATAATTATTTAACGCTAATCTTTATCTTTATCTTTATATTTCAATATTTCAATATTATTTTAACTATTGTAATCAAAAATTGATGGAGGATGGGATCGAGGATTATTTGATAAGTATTAGTCAAAAAAATATTTTACTTATTAATACCAGGGCTAAGGTGTCATTGGACACCATGACATACCGCCTTTAATACATTATAATATCAAAATACATCATAGATTTTATGGTGGTACACCATGGAAATTGTATTGTACTTAGTAGTGTTAGAATGGACAAAAGTTAATTTGATCCGTTTGATCCGACTCAATCCATATAAAATTTGATTTGATATAATCTGTTAAATTTATCAATTCAATTCAAAATTAATCTGACTCGGTTCTGGCCCGAATATAAGAGACCTGACCCAACCTCAACCCAACCTGCCATCAACCCGACCTAACCTGACTCAATAAAATTAGATTCGATATTAATAAGTTATGATAATAATAAAAAATACACGTATCTTATTATTTATTTAAAACTATTAAATTTTTTTATTTATTTACTTTTACTTTTATTGTGAACTTACCAATGATGTTCTAATTTTATCAATTTTTTTGTGTCAAAACACAAAATTATAAAGCCATAATAATAAACAAATAACAATTAATAAAAAAATTATTAATCACATACTTGTATGAAATTAAACTTAATGCTTACTTACGAAGTTAACAATTTAGATTAAGGTTGGTAGTCAATGTCAAATTCAACCCAAATCTAAAGTGATTCGATTCAGAATTAGCTTGGTTCGAGCGAAATCCGATCCATCAAAACATGAAAAAATCTTATTCATCAAACTAACCAAAACCTAATCCGTCAAATTAACTTAAACAAGAGATCACCTGTATACAAGATTTCTTGATCCATTTCCAACCCAATAGGAATATTAATGGGGCTGGTTTAGAGCGATTTCGCCCATACCCATACTCGAACTGGTATCCACATACACATACACATCCTTATTTGTATCCATTGGATATCTGTTACTCGACGAATAATCCGTTTATCCGTTAATGGATATTATCCAACATATAAATCTATTTAGAGTTAAACCAAATGACAATTGAACCTTAATTTATACTATATTTATTTTAATATTAAGGGTAAAAGAGTAATTATATATTGGGTAAATGGATATGGATATGAATATGGGATAGGGATATGGATATCCTATACTTGTATCTAATGGGTATTTTTCCATCCTCTAATCCATTTAAGTATTCGATGGATAAAATCTATCGTGTTTTGGGTAAATCCATTCCGTTTACATCTATATATCCAACCTGACAAGTTAACCTGAAATAATCCGAACTCGACCCGACTCAAACCCAAACTATCTCAACCATACCCGACCTGATAAATTAACTCAATACAACCCAGATTTGCAACTACCCAAAACTAAACCTGATCTGACCCGAACAATAGGGTGACTTGAAATGACCGATCCGACTTACAATCGACATGCAAAGAAAAGGACCCACAAACAACCCGACCCGAGAATGACTCGATCCAAACCCAACCCAAGAATGAACAACCTACCCGATCCAATTGTCACCTAAAAGCATCATTAGGTCATGGGATCGAGTATCCGCTCCTCCCTCTCCATTAAACTATGTTGGAAATCTTTTATTTTAATTATATGTAATGTAATTATTTATTTGACTTAGCTATATTATTAGCAACTACAAAAATCTAACTAGCTAATATATTTTTTATAAATTTATTCAAAAAATATTTTAAAATTATATGATTAATTTATAAATTAACGAATGATTTTTGGTAAAAATTTAAAATAATAATAATAATTCATGATCATTAATCATGGAATCTATAACTCAAAACAAACCCTTAGTTGAACAAAAAGGATGATATATTATTTTTAATGATAAATATATTTTAAATAATAATAAAGTTATTATTAGCATATAGTAACACTATAAATTAAATATTTGACTCCTCCATTATAGTTACACCGCTGTGGAAAAAATTAAACTCTTGACTTCAGTGGAGGGGGACATATTAGATATAATAATACATAAATGAATAATAATTTAAATATTATTTTTTAATAAAAATTAGAATACAATTTTACTACTTTACCTCAAATAAATAATTAATACACCAACACAATATCTACAAATTGCACAATACATATTGAAAGAGACCATAAATTCATTAATGCAAGATAAGTAATAAAGCTATTATTATCATTTAAACAAATTTTTGACCTTGATGCAAAAGAAAATAATGATATTTTTTATGAATGGGAGGGTCAAAGCTTTATTGTATTATTAAAAATTAAGACAATAGATCTGTAGTTTAATATCCGTCTACTCGTCAACGACAAATGTAAGACCCGGGGATTGAAGCCCTAGTCTTCTACAAGATAGTGTGATACCGGAACCACTTATCCAGCATAGAATGAGTAAAAATGTTATTTTCATTATCTTGATCCTTCGTAAATCGTAATACACAAGCTACTACGGGAAAATATAATGCCATAAACATAAATTATGACCAGCATTGAAAAATGTACACAAATGATGTAAAATTTCTACGTGGCCATCATTTTAATAATATATTTTTATACAGTTAAATTATAATTATGGATATACATAGAGACAATTTACTTTTAATTTTATAGTTATGTTTTAATGGTTAATAATTGTATTGTAAGGTTTATTTCCAAGAAAAAAGGTATAAAGAATAGTTCTTAATTTTTCATTATTAATCAATGCATAACTTGCTTTGCTTACAAAATTACAAAGTTAAAATAAAATGGTTCATACTTTTAAATATTTGACCTAATAAATCTACTCATACATTCATTAATGTTGGGTATATTTTTATTACATTTTTCTTAATATGTGTACAAACACTTGAGCATAAGAAAAAAAAAATAAAAAGAAAAAAAAGACACAATTACATGTAGAAATAAAATTGCTTATTAGAAATATTAACTATAAAATAATATTGTATTCTAATGTGTACTAATTAATTGCTATTCTCTTTGATTCAAAATAAATATGATATTTTGAATGTTTATTTTTGCTTCAATATAAATGTTTTTCAACAATTTTCATGTATAATTTTAGTTTTTTCCCTAAATTATCTTGACACAGTTAACCTCATTAACATAATTAATAAAAAGAATGATCAAGAGAGATAATAATAAGTAGGCATATGTTTGATATTTTCTTTTATTCTTCAATATGTGCAACTTCAAAAACATACATATGTTGTTTGAAACAATAAGTACAATAAGAAAACTCAATACCTCATACATGACTACTTAAACTATTTATGTACATAACTAGCTTAGTAAAGGATTTACACAGGGAAGAACTTTCTACCCTATTAGCCATCTCTTTTATTGTTGTTTGAATAATAATACCTAGCATATTTCTTTTTTCTACCGGAAGATCTTCATATTATGTTAATTTTATATGTGATAGATAGCCATAGCCTGATCATAACAACGTGCAAATCTGTTGGGGTATGTGTGTGTCCAAGAGCCCTAATAAGTATACTCTATATAATCCTTGCATAAGAGCAATTAAAGTGCAAATGTGGCATGATTTCTTGCTGTAACACCTCCAATTTACAAAAAAAAAATCATTTTGAAGATAATGCAAAAGCATTTAAAAAAGTACATTCAAAGAATGTTACTACCACATCAACCATGAGAGAGGCGTGCTCATCACCTAATATCTGCCTGATGCAAGACAAAATAGAACAATGCACGAAAAGATGCATGTTCATAATAATATAACAACAATACTAATGATAACAAAGATGAGGATAATAATTATAGAATAGGAAGAGTATAAGAGTTTACAAAATCCAAATATAGAAAATCAAGGCTAAGAGTTTAAATAATCTAAAGAACAAAAACTTCCCAACGTAGTGGGCAAAACATTTCTAGTCGGCTAACCTAACTCTTAAACTAAGTATAAATCTCCAACCCCAAGCAATAACCAACTACTATCCCACGTCATCACCCTAAGAATACTCTAACTAAGAATTATACCTCTGCAAATCATCCTTTACTCTCTGGACTAAAAGTCGGATCATCATAGTGATCACATAAGTGTAATATCAGTATAGTGAAGTACGGGTAAAACAGACTATCTAAAACATGGTAAGGCTCATGCAGCACATTAAAATCACATAGTAGTATGGCGATAACTATACTAATATAAATTAATACTCAGACTCATGATAATAATACAATAAAACATGCTTGCATGAAAATTATGGAAGAATAGTAATACGATAAATGCATCACAATCTGTACATTGTAAACTATTTTATAAATCTTCCTTTAGTGATCATATAATTTATAGTTATTAATATAATCCATTCGACGACACCCAATTCTCCACCATGAACAAAAGCTATGGCAGCATACAATCACAATGGGATATCACACCCACCAAACAAGGTCAGGATACATCAAATGAGCTTTTCTTCGAAGATACCACACAATACACCTGTCACGAGGGTTAACACAAATTGGGATATCACAGTCACCACACGTGATCAAAGTAAATTAAAGGGACTTATACTAGAATACCTCACCTACCACGCCTTGAATATCTCTGTTGCAAGGGCTAAAATTTTGGAATATGACACCCGCCTAAGCAGTAGACAATATGAAGTGTTAGGGGGCTTGTACTGGTATACCTCACTCACATGAGCTAGACATCAATGCCATGTCAGCCTACTATAGTATAATCATACCTTCAAAGATATGCTAATATCCCCTACCGATTATAACTTGATAGAGAAGGAAATAGGTAATGAGTGAAAAGTATAAGCCACGGGACAACTCATTCACTAACTACTAGTTAGTTACCTCAAGAGTCGGAGAAAAAGACTCAAACAAAATCTTATTCCATATTTATTAATTACCAAGTGATATCCTAAATCATAGATTAATTCCATAAATAACCAATTGGTGTTTTCAGGTGATAACACCAAATACAAATAAATTCCATTATTATTCAAATTGGGTGTTTCTAAGTGAGTGCACCAAACGCAATAAATTCCATTATTATCCAAATTAAGTGTTTAAATTGGGTGTTTAGAGATGACACCAAACTTAACCAATTAAATATAGTAATTACATGGAGGTATTAACATGAAAGACTCAAAAGAAGAACAACAATTAACAACGATCTTGGCAAAAAACAGTCGGGCCAGTTGATCAGTCCCTAGGACTAGTCGACTAGTTTGGTCATATCAAACCTAAATTATAAATATTTCACCACCATACCAGTTGACAGGTTGGTCTTATTGATCAACTGTTCATAGGAATCCAATTGATGGGTTTGGTCCAATCGATCATGGGTCTCAGAAGAGAAAAAACCACTTTCGTTATAGGGTCACTAGTTGATGGATTTGACAAAACAATCGTCTACCTATAGGGACCAATTGACTGGTTTGTCGAACTAATCAACTGACCTTGCAACCAACCAATTAAAATTTCTAAACTGTGTGACTATTCACACAACCAGTTGATGAGTTTAACGAATGGATTGATTGGTTTAGATAAAATAGCACCCAGACTTGTGATACACACATCAAAATTTAACCATATTAATCCTTGCATGTTGCTATGTTAAAGAACACATAAAGAGACATGTTGCTCACAGAATTATATGGATACATGATAATGTAGTCATTTAAATGAAATCATATTCAAACTACCAAATCATGCATACAATCAGAGAAACCAACAATGCTTAAATTGTAGGAAGAAACTCTACCACATGCTCGAATTTTAGAATACAATTAGCCCATGCTTAACATAGAAACACACTAAGAACATGGAATCACAATAAGCAACAAAACTTCATTCATATTAAAGATAATAATGCCTTATCTTAAAACAATTATTCTAGCACAAAAATCCTACTTGACAGTACTTTGATTCCTAAGAAAATCAATGTTCAAAACAATTAATTTGATTTTTAAAAAACTCCATTAAAATCAAATAAAATCATAAGAACAACAACAATAACAATAAAAACACAACTCAACCTGTTTCTCAGAAATATAATTCTAAGGAAAATGAAGGTAGAATCTTCAACCCTTCTCAAAATCTTAATCCTTCTTTGATTAAGAGAAATAAGGAAGAACAAAGTCGATATTAGAAGAAGAAAAGATATCTAATAGCTCGAATGAAGAAGGAAGAAAATAAGAGCAACCTCTGTTTTCTTCTCAATAAAAGGAAAAAAGGAAGAAAAGTGGAGAATACTCAACACTTATCAAATTTCACCAAGGGAAAGGAAGAAGATAGCAAGAACAATAGCAAAGAAATGAAAATGAATATGGAATAGAGGATATAAAAGATAGAGCTGGTCGAAATCCATAATAGGGCGAACGATAAGGCTGGTATGGTTAAGTGTGAGCAATCAAGGAGTAAGAGAAGGCATGATGGTGTGAGCAAGGTTGAGTGTAGTTAGGCAGAAACCATTGAAGAAGGTTGGTAAGTCAGGATAAATGTGCAAGAAGTCAAACACGCGGCCCATCTGCCAGAAGAGAGAGAGGGAAATGTGAGGGAGAAGAGAAAATGTGAGTTATGCCTCAAAAAGTACTTTTTAGGAAAATTTAACTTAAAAAAATCATACAATGATCTAAATAATGTAAAAATAATCCCAAATCACCAAAATATGCTCATTAGCACAAATACAATCTAATTAGAAGTTTTCATAAACATTAAAAAGAGATTTGAATCAAAATTAGAAAAGGATGTGAAATCGCAGGATAACTAGTCGATTGGTATGTCTGAAATTCACATTTTTATTAGAATTTCAAGAACTTTTCAAAACCAAAATTAATTTATTTTATATCAACATAATTTTAAACATATTTTAAAGGATTTTAGGATGGTTTATTACATTTTCTTATTTCATAAAACACACCCTTAATAAAAAAACAATCCCTATAGTAGTCGTTTAATTATCTGTGAAAAGTCTTTCTTTCACTACAAGCTAGAATTGAAGTCTTTATCTGAGCAAGGTTAATGGAGTTCACACAGGGAATGAAATCGCAGGTTCGATATTGCGTATCGGTCGCAATTTCGCGAAATCAGTGCCTGCCGCGACGAGAAACAACCGAAATGCGACGGAGGGAGAAATTCACGCAATGTCGCCGATATTTTGGCGCAATATCGGATGTCGGAAAATATCGCCGATATTGTTTGAAATATCGGTGACCCTACAGTAACTAGCAATTACTGATGGAAGAAAGGAAAAAACACTAACCCTAATTCACAGCAAACCCACAACCCAGAACCGAAGAATCGGGCGGCGAGCGGCGACAGGCAAGCAACGGACGACGAGCGGCGAACGGTGACCAATAGCTGCAACCTTGGATTGGAGGTGTCGGAACTCTGGAACTCGAAGCGGAAGTCTGCGAACAAGAAGACCGGAAGAGTCGAGCTGCTCGAGCACTCGAGGTCGAACTTCGAAGTCGAGCACTCTGGAACCGTTGAAGGCTGGGACCGAGTCTGAGAGTTTGACTTTGAGACTCCCACACAGTAACTGATATTAGCTTATAAGATACGTCATAGTAAACTGTCGAACTGCCTCAAGAATTAGTAATTTAGTATAAACATTTCTTATTTAGTAAATATAAAATATTTAAATAATTTATGTTAAATTATGCTACTAATATGTTATAATATTATTTCTTTTTTATTAATTAACTAACTAATTTACTTAACTTATGCTATCTAGTTTTTATTAATTAACTATTATTTATTAATTAAATAATATATTAATATGTTGCTAATTTTCATATGCTACATATATGAATTTTTTAAATAAAATATTAATACTTAGCCTAGTAATGATGTGATATTAATAATTAATTAAATTAGTATATGGATAAATTAATACTTATAATTATTATAATTTAAATATATTGTTAATATATGCAGTTATGTACTATAATAAATTAATAACGGTTTATTATTAATAATTTTGTATGATTATTGAATACTAATTAGTTAAGTAATTTTAATATTAATTAAATTAGTACATGGTTAAAATTAATAGATGGATAATAAATAATTATTATAGTGTTAATTTATTGTAAATTTTTATAAATATAATATAAGGATAACTTATTACTGATAAATTTAATATTATAGATTAGGCATCTAAAAAATCAATTAATAATAATTTGAAATTGGGTAAGAGGAGAATTAGTATTTATTTAATGCCAAGAAGAGTTAGACACTTAAATACTTATTTTTAGTGTATATATATTATTTTCTTTATTTAACATATTGTATATACATAATAATTTAAGTGTGTTTGTGTTATATTAAAAACTCATTATCACCTATATAATTTTATAAATAATGAATTTTATAGTTTACTTACTAATTATAGGTACGCTATAATTTTATAGGGTAGTTTAGTATTTAGTATTCCTTATTTAGTAGATATGAAATATTTAAATGATTTATGTTAAATTATACTACTAATATGTGATAATATTATCTATGTTTTATTAATTAGCTAACTAATCTACTTAACTTATGCTATCTAGTTTTTATTAATTAGCTATTATTTATTAGTTGAATAATATATTAATATGTTGCTAATTTTCATATGCTACATGAAAGTTCTATAATAAGTTATTTATAAATTTTCATATAATAACTTTATAACATATAATTTAACATATAATAACTTATTATTTATTAATTAGCAAAAGTCATTTAAAGACTTCTAATATAACATATAACCTTTATGCATAGTTGTATAAGTAATTAAATGATGAATAAATAACATTTAATCCATATTGTGAAAAAAAAAATCAGAAATCACGCCGCGACGGCCGCGACATCGCGACCGCGGCCACGACCGCGACATCGCGACCGCGGCCACGACCGCGGTTTTATTGTATGAGTTCACACTATTTTCCACCAACACTTATCCTTTCCTCATGGCCTTCTTAATTCATAGCTTTGTCATAATGTTGTATGTCCTACTTTCTTAAGAAGCTTCTATAAGTCTTCCAACATGATATAAATAAATACATGTCTTTACCAAATAATTTTCCTCAAACACTAAGATATGGCACCTTGATCAGGAATATCCTAGAAGTTCCTATCCTTTACAAAATAAATATGGACCCACCTAACCCAAAGAACATCCTTTTTATTGTTGAGGTTCCAAAGTAGGCATCCCATTGCAGCCTTATTCCATGATTCCTTGTCTATCAATCCTAGTCTGCCCTCCTCAGTTTTACACGCATGTTCCTTAGGCAATAGGTAAAGCATACTCCAATAGGCTTGTATTCCAAATAGGACAAAATTTACCATTTCCAATCTCCTTGCATAAATCAAAAAATGAGTTTTCCATGCTTTGATTCTTTCTACAATGCAATCTAGAAGAAATTGATACTCTTTTTTCTTTAAATTTCTTACAACCAAAGGTAAACCTAGGCATTCTACTAGTAAAGAGCCCTCTAGGATAATCAAATCAATAGTTGCCTATATTTTTACATCCTGTTGCACTTGGCCTCCATAAAAATATGAAACTTTTTGATTTGTTAAGTTGTAAACTAGATTAGGCAAAAGAAAGTGGAGAAGAAGCTAATGACTAATTGAATTAAACGCATATCTTCTCAATAGAAGAATAATAGGTCATCAACAAATAAAAGAGACACCACCTTAACCCATTTACACTTAAGGTTAGGTTTGAAATCAGGTTGAGTCTAGATCATCTTCATAAGCATGTTTAGGTATTCCATAATAATCTCAAGGAGATTAGGGGAGAGAAAGTCTATTTGCCTTAATCCTTTTTTTCCTTTGAATGGGGGGTACAATAAACCATGAAGAGCAATGGAATAGCTCACAAAAGAAACACATACCAAGATAAGTTGAGTAAAATGCAAAGGGAAGTTCAAGGCTAGCAACATTTGTTGAAGGAATCTCCGGTTAATAAACCTATAAGCATTTTTCATATCAAGATTTAGCATGTATCTTGGGAAGAGGTGTTTGTTGGAATAACCTTTCACAAGCTTTGAGGTCATCAAAATATTATCACCTCTATTCTATCCTTTGATGAAAGCAATCTAAGATTGCCCTTCCAACTACCAAGGATGGGTTGAATTATGTTAGCTAAGACCTCAGCAAGAACTTTAAATGTGGTGTACCAAGATGTTATAGGTCTAAAAACCGTAGTTGCCCCTATATTAGGTATTGTAGGAAACAAATGAAGAGAAGTCACATTTAAGGAAAAGGGTAAAATACCTAGAATGAAGAATTTTCTGATGGTTTGCTATAAGAGGTCTCCTATAGAATTCCATATGCTTTTAAAGAATAAGGCATTGAAGCCATCTAGGCTTGGGGCCTTGTCATTACCCTTACTAAACAAGTCTTCTTTTACCTCTTTCCTTTAGAACTAGTTTTAAAACTTCATCGTCTATATTTACATCCAATTTGGGTCCCATGTCAACTACCTCCTAAGATAATACACATACCTATTGCACTTCAATTTCTTATAGGGCCTTATAGAATTTTAGAAAAACTTGAACAATTTCATTTAGAGTCTCATAAGTGTTCCCTTGAGTATCTTTGATAGAGAGAATCTTGTTAGCATTTCTTTTTCCCTTGACCATAGAATGGAAGAACTTGGAATTATCATCTCTAAATTTAAGCCAAGTTATACGAGATTCCTACCTTAAGAAGTCTTCATGACATAATGCTAGATGTTGCATGTGTTTTAATGATTGTTTCTCTCTTTCAATAAGAGAATGATTCAAAGGGAGTATCATCCAAACCTTTTTGAATCACAACTACTTCCAAGTTTATCATGACATCTCGTATTTTGATTCAAATGAAAAATAAGACAGATTGTATGTCTAATGAATGTCCATAAATATTTATTAAGATTTAAAAATTTTATTCAAACTGATATAACTAATAAATTAATTGTAATTATATACCCTAGTTGGCATCATTAAATGTGAATTTTTTTTTACTTTTAATTACCTTGACAAGTACCCTGCGATACTCCTAAGAAAAAGTGTTGAATAAATACTAAAATGTCTAATAGCAAAAATATATTTGAAGGCATAAACATTTTGGATTTTATTTCATAATAGTATAAACGTTTTTGAGTTTCTTGTAGACACAAATGATTTAAATTTATTCTCATTAAGATATAATGCTTTAAATTTTTTAAATTGAAGATGATTTTGGTCATTTTTATTTATATATGTCCTAGTAGGAATAAAGTCTAAATGTTAATGTTTTAATAAAAATAAAGTCTAAATATTTATATTTTAAATTTTAAATCTTTAAAATGTTTATGCTTTTATGAAAATATAATCCAGATGTTTTTGCTCAGATGAAAAATTCAAAAACGTTTATGATTTTATGATAACAAACTCGAAACATTTATCCTTTTAAATAGACATTTTTCTATGTATAAATATAATATCTAAATGGCATATATAGCAATGTAATAGTATTTCAATAGAAATGTTTGTTAAATGAAACAAATAAATCAAATGTATAAATATCGTACGCGTTAACTAATTAGAATAAACCACAAATGGCCATGTATTGACCCAGGAAAATTAACCCCATTTTTAATACAAGAAAGTTAAATATCATTATTGCTATATTATCCTGCAGGTTGTTTGATTATATCCAAGGGGAAAACGAGTACAATAAGAAGATAGAAATGACTGCACCGGTACTGACCCAAGTGTTACCAAGCGACGGACCCTTTTGTGAATCTTCATTTGTAGTCAGCTTTTACGTGCCCAAGGAAAACCAAGCTGACCCACCGCCTGCTCAAGGTCTGCACGTACAAGTCTTTCCTGCACCTATATATGCCGCCGTCAGGCAATTCTCAGGGTTCGTTTCTGACTCTGACGTCGGAAAGCAAGCTGCTGCTTTACAGGCTAGTCTTTCTGGCACCGTTTGGGCTGCTGCCGTTGAAAGGAGCCGTGCTCGTGCCTCTCGCTCTTCTGATTATGCTGTTGCACAGTATAATTCTCCGTTTGAGGTTGAGGATAGAGTGAATGAGATTTGGCTTATGTTTGATATGGAGGAAGGACGCAATGCTGTTGCTGGTACAGGACGATAATCACGAGGTTTTTGAATTAAGGAAAATATTGTCTAAAACCTATAATACTATACATATATAAGCGAAATAAAACTTTAAGACGGTCACTTGAGTGTTTTCTTGCATTAATAATACTTGCAGTTGCAACAATGAAAAGTGCTATCCTTTATCAAACTGTGTTATAGTACTTTTGGCTCAAGATTAGAACCGTAAGTGCTGTATCGTCTGTCATTCATCTAGGCTCATCAAATATATGCCATCTGTTAGCATTCATCTAGGCTCATCGAAGTGCTATCCGTACGTTTAGTTATGGAATTTAACTCCTTGATTCATCAGGAATAATAAAAATATATAATTCGCACTATTATATATATATAGTAGTATATATACAATTATTTTAACACGGACAATTATATATAAGTTTTTCAATAAATAAAAAAACACATGTAGGATAAAAAAAGGGTAATGGGGAAAAAATAAAGGGCAGTTGGAAAATTATAATTATCATATTTATTGTGAGTATATGGATAAGAATATAGACGACGGTTATGCCCTAGAATCACCATCACTACAACAAATCAATATACAGATCAATATATAGACCATTAGAACATTCATGACAAATAAGTAAAAATTTCATAACTCAAATAATTTATCATGAAAAAATTAGGGTGTCACCTTTCATGACATATAAACTTACTACAACAATGTTAGCTATGGAAACACCATTATAGGAAGAAAAAAAGACGGTTTGAAAATGGATATATGTAGCAGTTTTAAATCACTGCCTAATGTATCACCGTATATACTATATACAATGCTTGGAACACTATCATATAATGTCATAAAGATGACTCAAAATTTTTGGTACTAGATTTAAAACAAATGTTTTAAGTAAAAAAAATAATCTTATGAAGTTAACTATTTGTGATGGTTCTATATAAATATCGTTATACCCACATTTACCGGATATAATTTTGGAGTTGTAGGAATCGAATAAACGGACAGTTTGTCAAAAACCTTTATGGATTGTCATTATACCAGCAATTTTGATTCAAAGCCCTCATATGTATCTTATACCTATAACAATGGTTGTAGGGTATGCCAATAGACAAATGTGATATTATAGAACAGCTTTGTATTATCAATATAGACGAATGTGATTTTATGATGTAACCGCAGTCTATTCTTTTTATTATATATATAATTAAAATGCGCAATGCACACAAGAACCATACTATACAACATACTTTCCATAATACTTTGACAAACATCACTATTTTACAACTACATTGCACATCTAAAACAAGCCACAATTTACAAGATTCTCATCAAAATAATATAAATATTATACTTTCATTATCATACAAAATTCCTGATGCAAAATTATGTTTCATTTAGAAGTGCTTTCTAAATAATAAAAATTAAAACAAATATATACAACCAAAAATTTAAGGAGCATATATGATCCTACTCAAATTTATCGTAAAAGTTCATAATAAAATCTAATTAGTTCCTAACTTCGTCAATCTTGGCTTGATTATATTTAACCCACTCATTAAGGAGATAATCTTACAAAAACCGAAAAGTATCATATTAGTATTAAATTATACATGTCAATCCATCTAACTGATTATAATTAATATATGAAATAAACAAAATAAATACATGCTTGGCTTTGTCCCATCCAATGTTTATAAATGATATTGTCCATGTATCTCATTACGTAGTATATGTAACTTCATCTTGATTTCATGGATATTGGGAAAAAAATTATCTTATAAGTTTAATGATAAATACATAAAATTAAATGATAATAATCCTTAAATAACATAATCACTACAATGAAACTTGAATTTCATATCAAGGCGTATGGGTTGGTGGTGTCTTTTCCTTCTTTTATGACCCAAAATATGTCTGGAATGTACTACTTCATGTAATAGCCATATTTGAATTGAGAGTACTAATTGATGTGATAGTCATATATAATAATAATAATAATAATAATAATAATAATAATAATAATAATAATAATAATAATAATAATAATAATATGAATTGTATAGATGAATATTTATCTATTGATAAGTTGTCTTGAATCTAAACGAGAATCTATGTCAATTGAATCAAATCAATATGTGATATATAAAGATGGTTGCAATACTATTAGTACCCAATGCACGATAAAGAAAAATGGCAAACTACAAGGCAGATCTTTTTTAGCAACAAATCTTCTACAATAACAATACTTTGTTGTTTAAAAATATAGTGTATGGCAAACACAATTTTATGGCATTACTAAAAGTTATTATGATAAAATAATTTCACTAAACCATAAATTAAGGGGGGAAATTGTGATGATAATTGTCGTTGCAATATACACAATTACTTTTTTGCTGCTATATTTTCATGTTGTAATATACAATACCTTATTTGCAATGACTTTTTTATATTGCAAAACATATACTAAAGTTATTGCAGCTACTATAATCATTGAGAATATTTAACCTATTTTAACGTAGTGGCTAGTTGTTATAAAAAATCAAACATTTATGAAAGAAATAGGTTTTAGCTACGACTTTATAGTATTGTTGCCCAAAAATTCACAAAGATTCATTTTTAGCATGTTTATTTTTTGACGTCGAGAGAAACAAAAAGTTGCAATCAAAAAAATAACCACAACTTTAAGTTGTGAAATGCCTTGTGTAAATAATATATATTTACTATTGTATTTCCCTCCATCATTTATTTTAGAGTAGGGATGTTTTTTTTTTTTGCAAATTAGAGACTCCATCGGAGATTTTTATTTTAGATTCGGAAAAAAAAATTGAGATCGAATTTAAGGTCTCCAATCCAAACTTGTAGCGAAATTTATATATATATATATATATATATATATATATATATATATATATATATTTAAGATTAAGTATCAAGATAAAGTTGGATTTTAAATATTGAATTAAATTTTAAAATTATAAAATAAATCAAACAGGAAATATAATTCAAAAAGCTAATCGGATAAGAAAATTTGATCTGCGAGGAAATAGAGGTGGGTTGGTATCTCTTTCTGTTGCCACCCCTAATTCTAGTAAGTTTATTCCAATTTTTAGTGTCTTGATTTATTATTCTACTCAATCCCTAATATCTAATGTATGAGTTTGAGTTTGTATTCTTTATTCATTTTCGGTATCCGTTCTATGTTTCTCAGTCGATATCATCTACTCAATCCCAAATATCCAATTTTTAAACTTCTATGATATCATTAATGGAGAACTAATGTTGCTAAATAGATGCTACTTAGTCCCTATACATGAATTTAAGTTTGGTTCATTATTTCTCGTAAATTAGTTTCGTCTCCATAAGTTTATATTTGATAAGTTTTTTCTCCCAAAGTTAGGCATAAATCTTTCAGTTAATTCGACAAAAATGAAATAACCCAATCGAAATCCTGTTGAAAACTGTTAGCGAAAGTAAGGATATCTCAACCGGATGGAATTCTCTTAATTCATTGCATCTTAGTCTGAATGTTGATAATGAGGAACTACCAGATACCTTGCTTCGGACTTGGCGATTAACTTATCCTGTTAACTTGGTAGTTATAGCTGATACTGTTGACATGTTTCAGTTGTAATGTTGATGCGGTGTTCGGTGGTGATGAATAGTGTTTGAGCAATGGCGTAACAACACTTAGTTGCTGTAGCTTCTGTTGGCCTTTATCAAAGTCATACGTTGGTGGGGAAGTTGTTTTTCCATCGGTTTTATTATACCTTCACGCAGTATGTTGAAAGTTTGGGTTGTTTTATATGACTAGTCAGCTAGATTGCATACCACACACATATGCATGCCGCCACATGCTTGCCCTGTTCAGGTTGAGTGTGGGACATAAATCGAGACAAGCCCGACTTTTAGGTATAAAGGAACAAGGAAAATGGTTTAAAGGATTTTATATGACCATCATTGACGATGATCAAATGTGGATTAATGATTTTCGGTTAAATGTGGATTAACACGTGGATATTTTGAGGGATTTGACCATCTAAGAGTGACATGGATATTAGATTGACACAATAGCTCCTTTTTGGAATGGTAGTCATCACAATCGTTTAAATATAATACTAATTTGTTTCGGTTATCATGCACTCCTAATAGAAAAGTGATGTCCTACAACTCATATATAATCAATGATTATACTTTCTACATAAAGAGTCGAATGACAAGAGTAACATGGAAAATAGTGGTGTGATTGTAGTATTAGAAACTATTCATATATCAAGTGGTAGAGATAAAAACCCTATTTATGTATCAATAACATACTATGGGGTGATAGATCACATATGGCTATTAAATTGCACTACTTTTAGAGTTCTTTCATTTGAATGCAAATGGATTAACAATCAAAGTCATAAGCATAACCTATTTATAGTGTCCTCATAAGAGAAACAAGTATTTTATATCACTAACCTAGCTAATAAACAGTGCTCCATGGTCTTTTTTTAAAAAAAAAAAAAAGAAGAAGGGGGAAGAGAACAATCAGTGTTTATGCATAAATAGAGAAGACGTCGTAGATGAATGGTTTAATTATTTCATATGTTTTGTTATTATATTTTGCATATTGTGTTACACTTTAATTACTAAATATATTTTAGTTTTATATTTTGCATATAGAATTGCATATTTTAGTTACTCCCTAATATGCAATTAAATTTTTTTTTTGTATTGAGTTATATATCATCATGAAGATGATATATATATGCTAAGGAAGGTAACACCCAAAAGAAAGGAAGAATCACGTTGATGCATATTTCTAAGAGTATTAGGCTCGATGTTGAGTTTGATGATTCTTGATATCTGGTGGGTGAGAATAGAGATGTGTTCATCAACTATTGTAACTCTAGGGCATGTGCACACATCTCCATCATTTATCATTACCGGAGGGGTATCCCAAAAGATAATAAATGAAAGGGTGTGTGATGGCACTATGATAAGATTATAATATTTTAAATAGATATGATAGAATTTTATTACTACCTTTTGAATTTTGTTATTTGAATACTAACTATTTGATTCTTTAATTTTGTATCAAGGATTTAATGTTGGACAACAACACAAAAGGCTTGGTATGTGTTGAGGTGCAAAGTCTTAGTTGGCTAGGAGGTGTACAGATGTTGTTAATGGTAATATCATAACCACCTCCATAGCTCCACAATGATGTGATCAACCTTGAAAAATGGAGGGAATTCTATGCATGGAGAGCCACAAAGAAATTTGATGTAACTAAGCAAATATTATTATTATCTTTTTAATATAAATTTCACATACTTAGATTACAACTCAAACTAACGGAATCTATTTATTCAATAAGATAGGAGAAGAGTGCTAAGAATAGAGCTAATGCATAGGGAAAAAAAATATTTACACTCACAAGTACGTAATAAAATATAAATTACTTATAAAAAAAATACATACACACACCAATATATATGTACCTATCAAAGCAACTTTACAAAGAGAAAAGACCTAAATTTTAGTATAATAAAATAAAGTGGCTAAATGGTGAGAAAAAGAGCCACAACAAATGAATTAGTGGGCCTATCTTCCAAGGAGAAAGAGATTCACATTAAGGTCAAGCCAAGTTAAACATGCCATAAAAAAATGCCAACCCACTTGAAGAAACACAACAGTATTACTTATAATATTTCAAGCATCAATTTTGACGATAATGTTAAAGATAAATAGTGATTTCTTGAAAGGAAATTGGAACAAATTTTAGCACTACTAATTTTCTTTCTAGATACTTCAACATCTTCTACTCATTTAAAAAATTACAAATATAAGGATAGTAGTTTTTTTTACACAATTATTATAGCCATGTATACTCAACAAATAGTGAGTCTGATGTCATTTATAAAACTTTTAAGATACTTCAACATCTCCTATTTGTCTTATAAAACTATTGAATGATAGCATAAATTTTCCAACCATTGGAGTGTATATTTTGTAAAGCTACGTTGTCCATTACCACTCTATAAATTAATGTAATCAATTTACAAAACTATTGTATCCATGTACATACAAAATTTATGCTATCATTCAATAGTTGGAACTTATACGACTAGATTTGTCTCACTTCACTCCAATTTACAAAATATAGATTTTGTAATATCATCTCAAAATTGGAGTTGAAATGAACTGGCTATTTGACGAAGGAAACAATTAAGATGAAAAAGAAGAGCCATAAAAACGATCACACATTAAAATCATCTTGTCATGGAAACAATTGATTTTAATGCTTGACCTTTTTCGGTTGCACATATTCAGTTTTTTATTTTATTTTTGCTAATGCTCGACCTTTTTTGGTTACGCATATTCAGTTTTTTTTTAACATTTCCTTCTTCGTGCAGGGAGTGGAAGACGTTCCACTTCCTCATGTTTTTTCTGTTTTATTAGCTCTTTCGGCCATGGTTTCACAGAAGAAGAAAAACGAACATTTTACCACAATAATGTTGAGTTTTCTCCCATATAGTTTTCATAAATTCTTGGCATTGTTTCTGCAAAATCCAAACATATTCTCATAAGTGCATACGAAAGGTGGTCGTTGTGTGAACCTTGGTAGCGATCCATCTAATCTAATTTGCACCTTGGTCAGGGTATAAATTACTTCAAGGTAGTGATTCAACTCATGACATAACCACTTTTCGATAAGTATCTTTCTTTTGGTTTAATTTGCAATGTATAATGCATTTTATTTACATAAAATCTAAAGCGATTTAGTTGGTATAGTATACATACCTAGTTCAATATGCTCAACGGTATTGATTTTTGTTTGTAAGATTGTTATCACTGGATTTTATGTTGTTTTCTTCCTTCATTTGTGTCTGCTAAATTTAAGTGGTATATTTTGGTTATGGAATTATAATTAGACCTTAGTTTAGAATTAATATTTTTTACATCAGTAATTTTTGGGTTCAACATTGACACTCAACTTCCTTTGTGATCAATATTTTGTCTCTTTAATATGAATATCAAATACTACCACTGGGTTAAGACGGTACTAATTGGTACTATAATGTAGGGTTCTAATATTATTCTTCTAGTGCTTACTATTTCATTTAGTGTCAAGTATTGGTGCTTTGTGATTTTATTATGGCTACTACTGCTATTCCGAGAGTCGTGCCGGACATATTAAAGGTTGAGCCATTCAACAATACTAATTACTATAGGCGCTCTCAAAGGGTGCTAGTTTTTTTTAAGCTCTTGTGATTATGTGTTGCTGTGTGATCCAACTACTTGTAAGGTACTGACATTGTAATTTCTACTCCAATTGCCACTCCCGCTCCAGGTGTATCTAAGAGAGTTGATGATGCCTCAAAGGAAAAATATGAAAGGGGCAACAAGATTGTCCGTGGTCATCTTCTACAACATATGAACAAGTTGTTTGATATGTTCTTCAGCATTGAATCATTGAAGAAAATTTGGGATACTCTGAAGAACAAGTATGGTTTGAATGAAGCTGGAAGAAAGAATTATGTTGTAGGAAATCTGATGATGAAGTTCTAATTAGTTAATGATAAGTCGGTGATGGATCAGACCCATGATTATGTGATATTAGTTGCCAAAGTCCTAGGTGAAGGAATGAAAATTTTTGAGAAATTCCAAGCTAACATGTTGATATAGAAATTTCCCCCATCCTTAAATGACTTCAAGAACCATCTGAAACACAAGAAACAGAATTTAACACTGCATAAGCTACTAAGTTATGTGAGGATAGAAGCAGCAAACTATTTAAAGGACAAATGCATCTCTTATGCTTCAGGGTTAGTCACTGCGAACATGGTAGAGTTTTTTACTGTTAAGGATAATCACAAGGATAAGGGGAAGATGACCCAAAAGAAATGCTACTAGAAGAATCAGTCAAATTTTAAGAAGGACAACAAGATTTAGAAGAAGAAACTAGCCTGCTATGTCTATGGAAAGATGGATCACAAGGCGTATTAGTGCTATAAGAGGTAGAGTCAGCAAAACCAGAACTAGACTAAGCAGGTTGTTGTATAAGCCAATGTTGCTAAGATTGAGGAGATTATAGTTGTTGTGGTAGTTAAAGTAAATCTGGTTGACAACAAGACATACTAGATTTTGGACACTAGGGGTTCCAAACATCTGTGTGCCAATCAAGATCTCTTCCACTAATTCAACGATGTTATTAATGGAGAATATGTCTTCATGGGCAACTCTGTCACGGTAGGAGTTTTGGCCAAAGGAAAGGATCTTCTAAAACTCACTTATGGTAAATCTTTATCTTTAAGTGATGTTTCGTAAGTGCCCTCTCTACATAGGAATCTTGTTTTGGGTAGCTTACTTAATAGGGCTAGACTAAAATTGGTTTTTGGGCTTGATAAGGTCATGTTGACCAATAATGAGGTCTTTGGAAAAAAGAAGTACTTAGCTAATTGTCTATTTGTTTTGAACACAATTTCAGCTAGTGAAAATGATTCTACTTATGCTTATATTTTTAAGTCTCTTACTTTTTGACCTGGTAGGTTAGGGCATGCAAATGTGGTTTCTATCGATAAACTAAAATATATGAACTTGATTGACATGATAGACACTAATGATTATGAGAAGTGTCCTATTTGTTTGGAAGCCAAATACGCTAAAAATCCCTTCAAGCTTGTCACTGAGAGAACATTTGAATTATTATAATTGATTCATTATGACTTAGCATAATTTAAGAACAAGGTGAGTAAATGAGGAAAATAGTATTATGTGACATTCATAGATGATTATTTTAGATATAGTAAAGTTAATCTCCTTAGGCATAAGGTTGAGACTAAAAGTATATTATTAAAATATAAGGCGGAAGTAGAAAACTAATTGGACCATAAGATTACGAGACTGAGGTCCCATAGGGGTGATGAATATAAAACTAGTGTCCTAAAAGACTTTTGTGCTAGTCAAGGTCTTGTGCATGATACCAATGTCCCTTATACCCCTCAACAAAATGGTATAGCTAAAAGGAAAAATATAACATTAAAAAAAAAAGATGAATGTTATGCTATTAAGTTCGAGTATGTCTGACCAAATGTGGGAAAAGATGTATTGTTTGTCTTTATGTTTTGAGCAGAGACCCTTATAAGAAGGTAGATAAAATATCTTATGAATTGTGGAAAGGTTTTGAACCTAACTTGAAATTTGTGAAAGAGTGGGGGTGTTTGATTGAGGTTGGCTTACCTAATTTTTGATGAACTAATGTGGGATCAAAAACATTTTATTGTGCATTAATTGGTTATGCTCAAAATAGTGTTGCATATAGATTCATGCGTTTAAGTAATAACTCAATCTATGAATCTAGTAATGCAGAATTTTTTAAGAATGCGTTCCCCATGAGAAATAATAAATGTGATATTGCTAGTTCTTCTAATGCTTTCAAATGTACTTTTTGTATATGCCTTGTTTTATCAAATAATATGAATGATAATGTGCATGAACCTAGGAGAAGTAAAAGACGAATGATTGAAACTAGCTTTGGGCCTTATTTTATTACTATTTTTATAGTTGAAAATGATGACCTTGATAAGATTAATTTAGATTTTGTGTTAGTTTATTTGATTGAGGATGATCTAAAAATGTATAGGGAAGCTTAGCATCCATTGATGCTAGATTATGGAAAGAGGCAGTAAATAATGAATTGGATTTTTTTTAAGGCAAATCACACATGAGACTCGGTGGATTTACCTAAATGATGTAAACCGATTATATGAAAATGGGTTTTCAAGAAGAAATAGAGAACTAATGGAACCATTGATAAATTTAAGGCCCGATTGGTAGCTATAGACTATAAACAAAAGAAAGATGTTGACTTTTATTCTTTTGTGACTGATATTGTCACTATACGTTCTTTGGTTGTCTTTGATACTATCCATGGACTTATTGTCCATCAATTGGATGTTAAAACTGCATTTTTAAAGATGACCTTAATGATGAAGTTTATGTGGAACAACCCAAGGGCTTTGTAGTTGAGAGTTAGTAGAACAAAGTGTGTAGATTAATAAAGTCATTATATGGCCTTAAATAAGCTCCTAAATAATGGTATGAAAACTTCAACTAAACTTAAGTGAATGATAGTTATGTGATGAATGCATTTGATTCATGTGTTTAATCTAAGATGTTTGGATAAGAGTGTGTGATTATTTGTCTATATGTTGGTGACATGTTGATTCCTATCACTAATATGACTATGGTCAATGAGACCAAATCCTTTTTGTCTTGTCATTTTGATATGAAGGATTTAGGAAAAGCTGATGTGATTCTTGGTGTTAAAATGAGAAAAATAAATATTATATTTTCCTTGTATCAATCACGTTATATTGAGAAAATTTTGCAAAATTTTGATTATTTTGATGAAATGTTTGTGAAAAATCCCTATAACCCTAGAATGAATTTGAAAAAGAACTAAGGTTCTAATGTTTCACAAGCTAAATATGCTAAAATCATAAGAACGATGATGTTCCTCAAGAACTATACTAGATCTGACGTAACCTATGGACTGAGTAGATTGAGTAGGTATACCCACAACCTAGGTAGTGACCATTGGACTATATTTTGTCATTTACTTAGATAAATTAAGGGTACTATAGATTGGTGTTTTCTTTTTAGTAAATTTTAGCAATTGAAAAAGACTGAGCGTTAGCAAAAATCAAATCATATTAAAAGAAATGTTCAACAAAAAGAAATTTGGGTATGTATGGATATATGAGAAACACTCATGCCCAGGATGGACTAGATGGGCGGGCAGGTAGTGGTGTGCACACATGTGTGTGGTATACAATTCAACCCAATAACCATACAAAATAACCCAAACTTTCAACTCAAACATTAAACTAGGTGAGGGCATATATGAAAATTGATGGAAAAACAACTTCTCAACCAATGTGGGACTTTGATAAAGGCCAACAACAGCTTTAACAACTAAGTATTGTTCTCCTATTACTCCAACAATCCCCCATCAATAGCAAATAGAAGATAAATCATAAAAGATTTGGGCAAAGAAGGAATAACACTTAAGTATCAATGTCGTGATAATTGAATTAATATATAGTGAAGTGAGGCAAAAATTGTATCTAGGAAGTAAACTATTCTTGAACTCCCCAGACTTCAATTGATACCCCCATAACACATATTTTACCTTAAATTATGTAAATTCCATGATAATAACACAAGCGCTATTAAAGATAATGTGCACTCCTTGAGTACTTATGAATGCTCTAGAAAGGCAACTTTAATCTTTCATAGAAGGCGGTCCACCATCACACTCATCTAGGTAAATCCATCAAATGTGTCTCTCAATCATCACCATACTTGTCTATGAATTTATTAAGAGCATAAGTATACTCAACCTCATATATATCAAGCAGTGAGTTCATCAAGTCCAACTCACAAGAACCAACCAGACATAGGGATATTAACTTATTAAGAGTATAAAGCTCAACCTATCTACAATCATTACCATGTGTCAAAGGAATGAGAATGTAGTGCAAGAGAGTATTTATATGGCTTCATTTGACCATATGTGGTATCCACCATACATTCCTTGACTCAAAGGATTAAGCCCAATTTCCCCTAACGACACAAGGATGACTCTCTTTGTTACACCCTTTATAAGAGAATCTTCCATGTTCTTCTCGTATCTAATGAAGTCTAAAGAGATCACACCATTCCTGAAAAATTGTCTCACAGAACTGTGTTTAACATAGATATGTCTCCTCTTACCATTATACATAGTATTCTTGACAACACAAACACCTACCTGTGAAACACAATGCAAGGGAGCTGACACATTTGGTTTCCCTCATAAAGGCACTTCTGGCGATAGGTTCCTCAACTACTTTACCTCTTAACTAGCAAGCTCAAGGGATTTAAACTCTTACTCCACAGTAGATCGAGCTATATAAGTTTTCTTAGCATACTTCCATGAAATAGTTCCTCATCCCAAGGTAAACACATAACCACTAGTAGAACTGACCTTATCATTATTAAAAATATAGTTTGCATCTATAAATCCCTCTCACAGTAGGAAATTTATTAAAATTCATACACCAATTCTTAGTATCCTTGAGGTGTCTAAGTAAATGACGAAGTGTAGTCTAATAGTCACTACCTAGGTTGTGAGTCAGTTTACTCAGTGCGTAAGCTATGCCAGGTCTCATATAGTTTATGAGGAACATCACCCTTTCTATGATTTTAGCATATTCAACTTGTAAAACACTAGAACCTTGGTTCCTTTTCAAATTCATGCTAGGGTCATAGGGATTTTTCATAGGCATATCATAAAAATAATCAAACTTTTTCAAAATTTTCTCAGTATAATGTTATTGACACAAGGAAAATCCATTCCTAGTTTTTCTCATTTTAATACCAAGAATCACATCCGCTTCTCTTCAATCCTTCATATCAAAATAACATGACAAAAAGGATTTGGTTTCATTGACCAAATTCATATTAGTGCCAGGAATCAACATGCCATCAACATACAGACAAATAATTACACACCCTTGTCCAAACATATTAGAGTAAACACATGAATCATATACATTCACCATGTAGCCATCACTTACTAAAGTTTCGTCAATTTTTTCATACCATTGGTTAGGAGCTTGTTTAATAAAATATAATGACTTTCTCAATCTACACACTTTGTTCTCTTGACTCTCAACCACAGAGCCTTCGGGCTGCTCCACATAAATTTCATCTTTAAGGTCACCACTTAAAAAAGTAGTTTTAACATCCAATTAATATACTGGGAGTCCATGGATAGTAGCCAATGTAACCAAAGAAATTATTGTGACAATCTTTGTCACAAGAGAATAAGTATTGAAATAGTAAGCATATTTATTTTTTTTATAGCCTACAGCTACTAATCGAGCCTAAAACTTATAAATGGTTCTATCAATTCTCTATTTTTTTTCCTGAAAACCCATTTGCATCTAGTTGTCTTACATCCTCTGGGTAATTTCACCAAGTCCCATTTGTGATTTACCCTAATAGAATTAAATTCATTATTTATTGACTCTTTCCTGAATCTAGCATCAATGGATGCTATAGATTCCCTATATGTTTTTAGATCATCCTCAATCAAATAAGAAGACACAAAATCCAAATTAATCTTATCAAGGTCATCCTTTTGAACCAGGAAAGCAGTAACAAAATCAGGCCTAAAGCTAGTTTTTATCCTTTGTCATTTACTTCTCCTAGGTTCATGCACATTATCATTCATTTCATCTAATGAAGAAGGCATGAACAAAGGCATAGATGAAGCATTAGAAGAACTAGCAATATCACATGCATTCTTTCTCATAAGGAACACATTATAAAAAAATTCTACATTGCTAGATTTATAGATTGAGTTATCACTTAAACACAAGAATCTATATGCAACACTATTCTGAGCATAACCAATGAATGCATAATAAAAGGTTTTTTTTTTATCTCCCATTAGTTATTCAAAAATTAGATAATCCAACCTTAGCTAAACACCCCCACACATTCAGAAATTTCAAGTTAGGTTCAAAATCTTTCCGCAATTCATAAGATGTTTTATCTACCTTCTTATGAGGGTCTCTATTTAAAACATAATAGGAAGATAAAACATCTTCCCCCACATTTTTTTAGATATACTCAAACTTAATAGCAAATCGTTCATAATTTCTTTTAATTTTCTATTTTTCCTTTCAAATATGCCATTTTTTTAGGGGTATAAGGGGTACTAGTCTCATGCACAATACTATGACTATCACAAAAGTCTTTTAGGAAAATAGTTTTATATTCATTGCCCATATAGGATCTAAATTTCTTAATCATACGATCTAATTGGTTTTCTACTTCCACCTTATATTTTAATAACATACTTTCAGCCTCATCCTTGGACCTAATGAGGTAAACTTTAGTATATCTAGAATAATCATTTATCAAAGTCACATACTACCATTTTCCTCCTCTACTCACCCTGTTCTTAAAATCTACTAAGTTAGAATGAATCAATTCTAATAATTCAAATGTTCTCTTAGTGATAGGTTTGAATGGTATTTTCACATATTTGGCTTCCACACAAACAGGACACTTCTCATCATCATTAATGTCTATTACGTTAATCAAGCTCATACGTTTTAGTTTATGGATGGAAGCCACATTGACATGTTCTAGCCTAATATGTCACAAAGTAAGAGACTTAGCAATATAAGTAGAAGTAGAAGCATTTTCACTAGCTAAAACAATGTTCCAAACAAAAAGACAATTGACTAAGTACCCCTTTCCCACAAAAATCCTATTCTTGGTTAACACAATCTTATTATCTTCAATGACCAATTTTAGTGTGGCTCTATTAGGCAAGCTACCCAAAATAATGTTTCTACGTAGAGAGGGTGCATATAAAACATCACTCCAAGATAAAGATTTTCCAGAAATGAGTTTCAGAAGAACATTTCCTTTGACTAAAACTCTAGTCATGATAGAGTTCCCATGAAGACATGTTCTCCATCAAAATCATCCTTAAACTAGTGGAAGAGTTCTTAATTGCCACATAGATGTTTTTAAGCCCCATTCTATCTTGTTGTCAATCAAATTTGTTTCCACAACCACATCAACTATAATCTCCTCGGCCTTAGCAATATTGGCTTGTGCAATAACCTGCTTAGTCTAGTTCTAGTTATACTAACCCTAGCTCTTATAGCACTAATATGCATTGTGACCTATCTTTCCATAGACATAATAGGTCAACTTCTTCTTCTAAATCTTATCACCCTTCTTGAAATTTGACTAATTCTTCTACTAACCTTTCTTTTGAGGCATTCTCCCGTTACCCTTGGACTTGTCCTTAATGGCAACAGACTCTACCACATTTGTAGTGACTAACCCCGAATCATAAGAGATGTGGTTGTCCTTTAGAAGAATTTCCTCTTCTATCCTTATATGATTGATTAGCTCTAGCAGTATCATATCCTTTTTCTTGTGTTTCAAATGGTTCCTGAAGTCACTCCAAGATGGTAGAAATTTCTCTATCAGCATGTTAGCCTGGAATGTCTCACATATTTTCATTCCTTCGCCTAGGATTTCAATAAAAAATATCTCATAATCATGGACCTAATCCATCATCGACTTATCACCAATCATCTAGAACTTCATCATCATATACTCTACATCATACTTCTTTCTTCAAGCTCCATCCAAACTATACTTATTCTTAAGAGTATCTTAAATTTCTTCTGATGACTCAATGGTGAAGAACATGTTAAATAACTTGTTCATATGTTGCAGAATATGACCATGGAAAGTCTTGTTGTCCCTTTCATATTTTTCCTTTGAGACATTGTCATCTCTCTTAGCTACAGGTGGAGTAGGAGTGGTAGTTGGAGTAGCCAATGCAGTGTCATCCTCCTTCCAAGTAGGTAGATCACACAACATAATCAACCTCAAGAGCCTCAAAAAAATCATCATCCTCTGAGACCATCTACAGTAATTAATACCGTCTAATAGCTCAACCGTCAATATGTCCAACATAACTCTTGGAATAGTTATAGTAGCCATAATAAAATCATGAAACACTGATACTTGACACCAATAGAAATTGTAAACACTAAAAGAACAATATCTAAACCCTACACCAATTTACTATAGTAGTGGAAAATACTAAAGCACTCCAACCACCAATCTTAACCTAGCGACAATATTTGATATTCAAATTGAAGAGACAAAATATTGATCACAAATGAAGTTGAGTGTTAAAGTCCAACCCAAATTAATTACTGAAGCAAAAAAAATTAATTCCAAACTAAGGTCTTATTATAATTCCAAAACCAAATTATACCACTTAAATTAGCAAACACAAACGAAGGAAGACAACAGTATAAAATCCAGCAACAACAATCCTAGAAACATAAATCAATACCACCGAGCATATTGAACTAGCTACGTATACTATTCCAACTAAATCACTTCAGATTGTAAGTAAATAAAATGCAATATATGTAACAAATTAAACAAGAAGAAAGATACTTTTCAAATAGTGGTTGTGTCATGAGTTGAATCACTACCTTGAAGTAATTTACACCTTGACCGGGTTGTAATGTAGATTGAACAGATCACCCCTAAGCTTCACACCATGACCTCCTTTCGCGTACACTCATGAGAAGAGGTTTGGATTTTGTAGAAACGTTGTCCATAATTTGTGAAAACTAGAAGGGAGAATGCTCGAGATTATTGTGTTAAAATGTTTGATTTTTTTTTCTTTTCCAGAACAATGGCTGAAAGAGCCAATAAAAAGAGTAAAATGTGAGGAAGTGGAACGTCTTCCACTCCCTGCACAATGGACGAAATGTTAAAAAAACCCTGAATATGCACAACCGAAGAATATTGAGCATTAGCCAAAATAAAATCATTTTTTCCATGACATGATGATTTTAATGTGTGATCATTTTTATAGCTCTTCTTATTCATCTCAGTTGTTACTTTATCAAATAGCCAGTTCATTCCAATTCTAATGTTGAGATTATTTTTTTCAACTAATTAAGAAAGCTATATCTTATAAATTGGATTGAAGTTAGTTGAATCTAGTCATATAAGTTCCAACTTTAGAATGATAGCATAAATTTTGTATGCACATGGATACAATAGTTTTGTAAAATGATTAGATTAATTTATGGAGTGGTAATGGACAAAGTAGTTTTAAAAAATTTCCACTCCAATGGTTGGAAAATTTATGCTATCATTCAATAGTTTTATAAGAAAAATAGAAGATGTTGAAGTATCTTAAAAAATTTATAAATGATATCATACTCACTATTTGTTGAGTAGACATGGCTATAATAATTTTGTAAAATGACTACTATCCTTATATTTGTAATTTTGTAGATGAGTAGAAGATGTTGAAGTATCAATGAAAAAAATATTATTGATATAATTTGTTCCAATATCCTTTCAAGAAATCACTATTTATCTTTTAACATCAATATCAAAATTGATCCTTGAAATATTCTAGGAAATATCGTTATGTTTCTTCAAGTGGGTTGGCATTTTTCATGGCATCTTTAACTTGGCTTGACCTTAATATGAATCTCTTTCTCCTTGGAAGATAGGTCCACTTATTCATTTGTCGTGGCTCTTTTCTCGCTATTTATCCACTTTATTTTATTATACTAATTTTAGGTATTCTCTCTTTGTACAATTGCTGTATATTGATATTGGTGTGTGTTTGTGTTTTTTTTTATAAGTAATTTATATTTTATTATTTACTTGTGAGTGTAAATATTTTTTCCCCTATGCAGTAGCTCTATTCTTAGCACTCTTCTCCTATCTTATTGAATAAATAGATTCCGTTAGTTTGAGTTGTAATCTAAGTATGTGATATTTATATTAAAAAGCTAATAATAATATTTGCTTAATTACATCAAATTTATTTGTGGCTCTCTGTGCATAGAATTCGCTCAATTTTTCAAGGTTGATCACATCATTGTGGAGGTGTGGAGGTGGTTATGATATTACCATTATCAACATACGTACACCTCCCAACCAACCAAGACTACAAATCTGTCCAGGACTTTGCACCTCAACACATAGCAAGATTTTTGTGTTGTTGTCCAACATTAAATCCTTGATACAAAACTAAATAACCAAATAGTTAGTATTTAAATAACAAAATTCAAAAGGTAGTAACAAAATTATATCATATCTATTTAAAATATTAAAATCATATTATAGTGCCATCACACACCCTGCCATTTATTTTCTTTTGGGACACCCCTCCAATAATGATACGAGATAGGGATATGTGCACATGCCCTAGAGTTACAATAGTTCATGAACATATCCCTATTATCACCCACTAGATATCAGGAATCATCAAACTCAACATCAAGCCTAATACCCCTTTCTCATTTCCTAGCAATATGGATCAACTTGATTTATCCTTTCTTTTGGGTATTTTCTTCCTTATCATGTGTATCATCTTCATGAGGATTTATAACTCAAAAAAATTAAAATTGTATATTAGGAAGTAATTAAATTATGCAATTCAATAGAAATATATATATATATATATATATATATATATATATATATATATATATATATATATATATATATATATATAATAATTAAAGTATGTAATAGAATATGTAGAATATGATAACGAAACATATAAAATAATTAAATCTTTTATCTACGATGCCTTTCCTATTATGCATAAACTCCATTTGAAGTATATAGAATCTTTATTGATGATCATCTCGTAAATAGAGGTCATCAGTAACATCATTATGATTAGATGGGAAAGGTAAATTAGTATTCAAAACATCATACTCTTGTATGTTGTCTTTCCCCCTTTTTCTTTCATAAAAGACCATAGAGCATTGTTTGTTAGCTTGATTAGTGATGTGAAATACTTGTTTTTCTTTTGAGGATACTATAAATGGGTTATGCTTATGACCAAGCCTAGAAAAATCCATCGTTGTAATTCCAAGTTTTTTAATATAAACCCTAGTTTGATTGTCAATCCATTTGCATTCGATTGAAAGAACTCTAAAAGTGATGCAATTCAATAGCCATATATGATCTAATTAACTCCATAGTATGTTGTTGATACATAAATAGGGTTTTTTTCCCTACCATTTGATATATGAAAAGCTTCTAATACTATAATCACACCACTATTTTTCGTGTTACTCTTGTCATTCGACTCTTTGTGTAGAATGTATAATCATTGATTATATATGAGTTGTAGGACATCACTTCCCTGTGTGGAGCGTGTGGCAAAAAAACAAATCAATATCTTCCTTAAACGAGTGTGATGACTGCTACTCTAAAAAGAAGCTATTGTGCTAATCTAATATCTATGTCACACTCTTATATGGATTTAAATCCCTCAAAATATCTATTTGTTAATCCACATTTAACTGAAAATAATCTCTATTGTGAAAGATATAAAGTTGATCTTATGGAAACATTTGATCATCATTAATGATGGTCATGTAAAATCCTTTCCTTGTTCCTTTGTACCTAAATGTTATAGTTTAAGAATGCTTATTTTATTAGCATTGGGTAAAAACTCATAACAAAAGTATGTCACCTCCTCTAGTAGATAGCTCTCAATAATATACCATTTGGCTTAAATTACCATGTATCCTCTAAGGAACTTCATATATAACTTTCAAATAGATATATTTAATGCAAATGAATTGACTAACATAATCTAGTCTCCCTAACCAATTAAACCATTAAATGAATCGTGATTTTAAATAATGATGGAGAAAAATACATCTCAAGATAGCATAATATAGTCACAATCTTACTCTAAAAATTGTCCAACCTAGAAGACTCAATAACATTATTGCATGTTTTTTTGAAAAGAAATAAAATATAATGGCAACATTTCAAACTCAATTTGGTAATATACATTATATAACAATTGACAAAAAGGTTCTTCATGATCGTGAGATTTTATACCCACTAACTTCAAATCTTTCATTGAATCAAGTTTCTTCATGATTAGTGAATATCCTTTAGAAGCCTTCACTCTGTGTAGACAATCATAGAAAGATATGTTCTCTTTTTTGGAAATATTATAACATGCAGGAGGTAAAAAGGTTCTATTTCCCACCTTTTGCGAATGTAATTTTTTTCTCATACCCATGTCGATCAAGTCCAACCGAACATTGATGTTATCTTTTGTCTTTTTTTTTGCACATTCAAAATTATACCAATTGGATAATAAAATGAAGTATTCTTAATATGCATCACATCAAGACAATGTCGTATGTACAGGTCTTTCTAATATAAAAGGTCAAAGAAAATTGACCTCTCCTCCCACCTACTTGAAGATAGCGATTTCTTATTTTTTTATTTTTTATTTTCAAATAGCGCATTCAAGTCTCTAACTTTTCCAAGTATTTATTATCCCATTTGTATATTTGACTCTTTATTCTTTAACTTATCTATTAAAAAACTTCTTTTGTTTGCAATAATAAGGATTCATAGGCAAGAATCTATAATGTCTAAGATATGCAATCTTCATACTCTTAGGAGCTGGATAAAATTTGTGTTATCTTTACAAATAGGGCATGTATAGTATATGTGCACACTATAATCAGAAAGGTTAGCATAAGGTGGGAAGTTATTTATGGTAAAAAAATAACATTACTCTAAAGTTAAATAAACAAATAAATAACCCTCTTAGCTCTATGCATCAACTACTTCTACTTTGTAATCCTACATGTACTTTAAATCCTCAACATGGGGAGCCAAATAAATATAAATATCATTATATGTATGATTTAAACCTGATATAAGTAATGATAGCATCATCCATTATGCTTCATGTATAATGATGGAAGGAGATTATATATTGCTAGAATAATGGGCCATAAACTATAGTTGATGTTGCCGTTAAAAGGGTTCATTCTATCTGAACAAACAAGTCACAGGTTTTTAGTTTTACCACCAAAATCAAGGTATATAGGTATAAACAATTGATCATCTTCCATTAAGGAAAATATTCTAGATATCTACGTTTAGCATTTAAAAAAACTTTTTTTCACATTCTATATAAGGTTCTTTGCATTTTTTTTGTATTACCAAACATATGTCAGAATAATGGTATAATTAGAAAGTACCATAACCCATTATAAGGAACCTTATCCTTCTTGTATCATAACATTCAATCCTGATGACAACTATCGAATGATGCATATTCTTTTTAAAGCAAATTGCAATCATTAGAACATGCATAAATCTTTTTATAATTCAAACCCATAGAGAAAAGAATATTATTACCCTCATAAGTTTGAGGAGGAAGCACATTGTCCTATCAAAGCTTCTCTTTTAAAGCTCAAGAAGAGAAGTGAAACTTTTATCGGTCCATCCGATGCCCTCCTTCATGTAATTTTAGTTCAACCATTGTACAAAGGTATCTCTAAATCAATAACCTAGTTTTCAATAAAGTTCGGACAATCTCTAAGATGTTCTTCAATAGGATATGTTATGCCTTCCATGCAAGCAGAGACATCTATAGTTTCAACATCATCATGGACAACAACACTATAGTTTCACTAAGAAGTGGATCTTCGAGTCATCTCCGCCTAGTATAACTCGTATCAATTCTATAGATAAGTGATGATCTAGTATCTCATATACCCCTACCCTTGTCATATTTTCCTAATCCACACATGGAAAACTTATCAACAAAGGATATTCCAAATGTTGAACTATTATCTTAAGAAAGTCCTAAATGCCATCTATATATTCTCCACAAAACCTATGTGCATGTATCCACTTACAATCCATAATGAGAAGCAAAACCCCAAAGTTATAAATAAATATGGGGAAACTCTCAATATTATCCATTTCAATCAAAGACCATCAACTAGTACACTACAACAACATTTACACTATAAATATCAAGTACATGATTTCTAAAATACTATCTATTTTCTCTACATACTCTATTTTAAAAAATAGTTTGACATTAGAATTAGTAAATGATTTTTTTGCCATCATAACACATATCAAAGAAAAAACTACAAACATACAATGTATATATACGCATCACAATAATATTTATTGTGTACACAAATTAGTTTAAGTTTGAAAGATAAAAGAAAATTTTAAAGTATTTTAAAAATGCATACTTAAAAATAAAAAAAAATTTCATAAATAGAGGGAAAAAATTTGTAGTATATCATGCATAGAGGATGAGCAAGATGGTGGAAATGAAGAGAAAAAGACTAAAAATAAGGAAAACCAGCAATAGAGATGATAAAAAGATGGTCACAAAGGAACATTTGCTTCGAATGACATTGATGATCTCTCTCCTATCGAGACAGGTAAATAAAAATGTATAGGGAGTGATCTAGTGTAAACAATAATGAAGTTAAAAAAGGGGGTATTATAAAGACTTTAGTGTAACAAACATTGTATATACCCTTACTAAAAGATTTCTTTTTTAGAAAAGAAATACATGATGGTTATTCAACTAAACTATTATGTATAATTAAATTTCAAATTATGATTAACACATGTTATGATAGTCTTAAGTAATTTCATGGCTTACAACTCGATAGTCACAAGAAGTCTTATAATGCGTGTATTAATAACCATGAGTAATCGTGTCTCTCATGTCTCTATAGCCACAAGTAGTCATATGAATCATGCTTACATACTATGAGTAGTCGTAAGCTGTACATTTCTATAGCCACAAGTTGTCCCATGGTACACATTTAGATATCCATGAGGAGCTCCGTGGTGCATGTTTTGATAACCACAAGGAGGCACATGTTTCAACAACCACGAGTAGTCCCATGGTATACATGGAAATAACTATATGTTGTCTCACAATGAACATCTTGTTTGTCATAAGTAATCTATCAGTGCACAATTTGCTTGTAGTCAATATCTTAATTAGCCACATGCATTCCTGTGACCCACATCTCAATTAGCTATGATCATTATTATAGCCATTATCTATATTAGCCACAATCACTCTAGTGGATAACATCATCACCAACAACATCATCATCATCATTATGATGATGATGATGATGATGATGATGATAATTAAAACACCCTATCTCAACACTGATAGTAGGTAGACCTTATCTTGATACCAACCATGGATAGTTAAAGTTTTCTTCTTGAGAAAATTCTTGTAATATCACCTATCATTGAACTAATGGAAGGTAAATACATTTAATTATAAAGTTCCTAAATGATAGAATTCTATTAATAAAGGTGCACTTTATTTATAGGAGTAATTGTATCAGACCTTTTAATATATCTCAATTATACATCACACATATTGTGTATTACATGAATTTTCTTATATATATATATATATATATATATATATATATAATATTTTCATGTGTTTATATGAGCAGACATTTGATTTATAGTTAAAATTATATATAAAAAAATCCTATCAAAATAGTGTATTGACATTTATGTTTGTGTGTATGTATGTGTACTTATATAATTAAATATTCCATAATTTATACACACATTTAATTTAGGAGAAAAAATAATTATTTAATTTAATTTGTTGTTCAAATTAATAAAAAAATACAAGTTAGAAAATGTAGCACTAACGTACTATACAAATTTAAAAAGTATATATGATCTAGTTAATCCTTAAAATGATGCTTACTTTGGCATATTGAATTTTAAATCAAAGACACACACATTATTTAATAAATTTTATAGACATTTATATTAAGACTCAAATAAATAATTAGCTAATTTTACTATATGTTCAAAATAATCAAAATATAAGGATGAAAATGTAATAAATTATACATTTAATTAAAACTTAACCAAATTAATTCATTACATGGTCATAAACGTTTTGGGGCTATAGCTAAATAAGTATTGGATTTAGCAATGTAGATATTTTTCTAAAACAAATTCAAGGTCAATAAACTAAAAAAAAATTCTTTTTATTGCAAAATTGAGGTGAGTAAGCCACAAAAATAATATTTTGTGGCAAATTCATGGCAAGTTAGCCTAAAAATATTTTTCATGATAAATTCATCGTGAGTTAGCCTCACAAAAAAATTTGTTACAAATTCATGGCAAGTTAGTCATAACATTTATTTCTTTATAAAAAAATTCATGGAAAGTTAACCACAAAAATATTTATAACACCCTATAAATTTCACCTATAATGTGTGAATATTCATCTATTTGATGATGATTTCATGGTGTTTAATCTTGTTTTGGAAATATATTTTGGGTTTTATTAGCAAAGGATTTGGAAAAGTTTGGGAAAAGCAGAAAAAGAGGGTTTTCTAGCACACTAGTTAACTAATGGTATGAACCAATCAATTGGTATGTTGTTGATAGTTTGGTTTTTGAGTTAAAGTAACTAGTCGACTAGTTCTGGAAAATCAATCAACTGGTGGAACGAGTTGATGGGCATACAAGACCGATCTACCGACACACCTAACCTAAACAATATTTTGAATTCAATTTAAGAGGAAATATCTTTCAATAATCTTGAATCTTGGTAATCTAGTTTGTTAATGTTTTTTAAACCATTTTAGAAATTTAGTGACCATTAATCTGAAATTTTTTCACCTTGAGCAAATTTAGGGACAAGATTGTTAAAAAGAGATTAATGACTGAAGAAAATCTTGTCATATTATTCCTATTTTTCTCTCTATTATTTTCATATCAATTTGAATAACTCATCCTCTAAAATATAATCAGATCTTCTAATCTTGTTTCCCTATCATTTTGTCCCTTTTCCCTTCTAGTGTTTCTAGAATTCTATTATGGACTGCTATGAAACTCCTTTGCTATCACCACTTAAGTTATGGGGAGAAAGGTTGGTTGTGATCATCTGAAACCATCCACAGTAACCCTAATTCAAGAGGGAGAGTTAAGGTTTTGAGCTATATAACCCATTGCCCCTATTTCCCATCAAATCTCTACCCCTTTATTTAACCATTAGAGGCTCACATTGGTAAAGTTTGGATTCACAAGAAGGCTTGATAAATCATTAAAATCATGTATCTAAGGGCGCATAATGTGTGCCACTTAAGCAGGAAGAGGATAAATGCAAGGGGATCATGAGACAAAAGGTGTGCAACGTGAAGTTGTAGAGTTTAACATGTGTAGCCACGATGAAAACTGCAAAACAACAAGGGAGAACACTGAGAAAGCTATGAATGAAAGCTCAAGATAAAGGCGAGAAATGTGTAAATGACGAGGCTTTGATTTGAGGTTAGATCAAACACAAAAATAAGTGAGGAAGGTGGGGTTATATAGTTAGGGTGACGTGCGAATGGATAAGGTAGGGATGGGTTGGTGAGGAAGACAAGCACGGAAGTAAGGTAAAGGAGGGGATGACCGAGTCAAGGAGAGAAGTCAAAGAATGGAGTGTACATGGGGAAGTGGTGTGCTAGAGCCAGCACACAGGGGGGTGGAGTGTGGGATTATAATACCCTAAAATTATGAAATCTAAAAATTTATTTATCAAAAAATTAATTTAAACTAATTTCTAGATTTTTATTTTATTTGCTAAAACTCAATTAATTATAGAAAATTTATATTAAATTTTTTAATTACCTAAATGAACACTTTACTCTAAAATCTAACATAAATCCCACACCCAAAAATTTTACTTTTTCCTTTTTCTTTTTATTTTCTTCTTTTCTTTTTTCTTCCTTTCTTTTTCTCTCCTTTCCTTTTTTCCCTAGTTTCATCATTCCCCTAGCCCAAGCTCTTTTTTTTCTTTATTGTCTCCCCCAAGGTGGCCAAGGCCCCTTTTTTTTTCTTTTCCTTTCCTTCTCCCCAACGGCCAAGCCTATTTTCCCCCACCCCTTCCTTTTCTTTCATTTTCTCTTGTTCTTTCTTTTCTTTTCTTCTTTTCCTTTATCTTTCTTTCTTCTTCCCCACACTTGTCCCCTTCCTCGCGTCACCATCTTCCCTTCCATTTTTTTGTCTGGACCTACACCAATGCATGCCACCCGTCCTTTCCACCTTTTCCCTCTCGACCATACAAGGCCATGCACAATGGCATGCACTCTACACTCCTACCCCTACTCCTCTACTCCCCTACACCTTTACCCTGCCCTTCCACCTACAACCACCCTCTCCTCCTAACTACATCCTTGCATGTCGAGCCTCCTATGATCTTCCCCACTTCCTCAACCTCATCCTTGAATATAAATAACCCCCTTGAGCTCCCCCTTTCCTATCATCTCCACTTACCTTTCCTCTCCTATTTATGCTTGCCTCCCCCATCCCTACTAACTCTAGTGTTGTGTCACCACCGCCAATACCCACCTACCCCTTGTGCCACCTCTCTTCCGTACCTATACTATACCCACAAGTGCAAAGTCACCCTTTCTTCCTCCTTCCTTCTCTTCTCTTCTCCTATGCCTATAGTGATTGCAGCCTCACAGACTACATTTTTTCCAACCACTACCGCCGGCCATTCTCTCCCTTCTTGCCACCACCACACCGCAACCACCCTACATAGGTTCCCCAGCCTCTGCACTCACCAATAACAGGCCATTTTTCCCCTTTCTCAACTCCCTTTTACTTTCTCCCTCTCGGTCATGTGCCATCATACACCACCATTGGCCACTAGCTCCACCACCAACACTTTCTAGTCCTAGTACCACTACCACCCACTCGACCCTGAGTTTCCAACCCTCACCCCTCTCCACCAAAATCAACCACCATCTTTGCCTCTATGACCGTTTGCACCATTTTTGTAACACCCCCAAAATTCACTACTGAAAAATTTTGTTTTTTTAAAAGAAATTACGGAAGCCAAAATATTAAATGGTAAATTTCGGGGATATTACCACCACACTTAGTACCAGACCGGTTCACTCATACCGTTCCAGTAACAAGTGCTAAGGCTAAAGAACAAATATTAATTGCTAGAAATTCAAACCATTTTAAATTAGAGTAGCACAAGTAAACATTTTATAAGAATAGGTTCCACCAATGGTGGTTACAAGAACAAGGAATACATTTAAACCAGAAAGTAAAGGCAAAGGGAGAACCCTAAGAGTCCGAATAATCCTTACGCTCTTTTCCGTTGCCCACTTGAGTAGCACCTAAAATTGGACCTGCAAGGGACACTACCCATTGAATAGGTAGGGGCCCCACAAAGGGAACCCTTCAGTACTACGATACTGAGTAACCCTTTAAAATCACACTTAAAAGTAGGCTCGTAATGTCACACATGATACAAAGCTATATACATATATAACAAAATGTGTACATATAACATTCACATAATTAACATTCACATCGGATATCAATAGGTCGTTAAGAACAATCGATACTTCGGGACTTAAGCCATGTCATAGTGCAAAATCAATACATTCGGGCCTTAAGCCATTAGTCCATCATTATTCAATCAATCTCATATTTTATATCCATGTGAGTGCGGGAACCCCACTTGGATCGGTCACTTATAGGGCAGAACGTACCTAACCACTATTATATGTTGGTGGATCGGTCTCTAAGGCAAAACGCTCCTGGCCACTATTATTCGCCGGTGGACCGGTTTGGCCCCGACTCACATGGTGTTCCACTATAAGTAATTAGTATTTTTCCATAACTTTATTCACATACATGACTGGTTTTATTGAGCTCGGGACCCCCACTATTATTGCCGGTGGATCAGAATACATATCAACATCATCCAGGGCAACACACTCCTAGGCCACTATTATGTTCGGTGGATCGGTACTCATAATCACTTGCCAGGGCAACACACTCCTGGGCACTATTATATCCGGTGGATTGGTACTCATAATCACTTGCCAGGGCAACACGCTTCTGGGCCACTATTATAATCGGTGGATCAGTATTCAATATCATAAGTCATCTGGGCCCGACTCATTAATCTTTCACTTTCATTATTAGTATTTTTCCTTTCTTTAATCAGCACAACAATTCCATTTATTTGCCTCGGACGGGAGATCAAGAACCCGGGACACAAAGGTACACTGGTCATACCGGTGCATACAAGCCACTCAGTACCCTTCAACCACGAACCTAGGGATGCAAATGTACCCTGGTCATACTGGTGCATAAAGCTAACTTAGTACCCTACTGACAAGGACACCTAATCCATAAGTATGCATACCCTCTAAATAGGTTTGTAGAGCTAGATAGAGTAAGATATAAGGCCTGGTTGGGGCACAAAGGCATACCAGCAAATACCAAAATCATCGTGGGCTAAACCACATCTTTAGGGTAGGGACCCTTAAAGAGCCACCATTCCCGATCTTGAGGTCTTTCACTTTAAGTATTAGTGTCTTAATTAAAGTGATCACAAAAAGTATAATAATCAGATACTTATTCGTTTTCAATCGTTCTAATATCATTAGTCATTTCTTATTCAGATGGTTATCCAAGATAACACAAAGAAATCATTAAGGCCATCATAATCTCATCTAATTCTGAATTAAGATTTGTTCTCGTGATACTTACTAGTTATCAAATAATCTTACCTTGCTAGTCAATGTTATTTGAGTCATATTATAAAATTCAACAATCACAACGATATGTCAGGTACAAATTACTCATTTACCCCTTACTTATATAATTGCTAAGTCGTCCCTTTCTTACTTGACAAATTACCATATTACCCTTTAGGTTGCTTATTTATCAAATTACCCTTTACTCGGTTTATGTTACCAAGTTATCTCCTACGCTTTTTAGATTACCATTCACCCCTCATAATTGCTACACTTATCATATTTCCCCTTTGGTTGGTTAGATTACCGCATTGCCCTTCTCTTTTGTTATAATTACTAAATTGCCCTTGAGTCGGATAAATTACCAAATTACCCTCCTTCATTATCATGATCACCATTTTACCCGTTTAGTTGGTTAAATAATTACTAATTTACCCTTTAGTTGGCTAAATTAACAAATTACCCCTTTAGTTGGATGAATTACCAAATTGCCCTTCTTCTTTATCATAATTACCATTTTACCCCTCTCAATTATTATAATTGCCAATTTTACCCTTTTCCCTTTAGTTATAAATCCCAAATTCCTTCTTCTTTATCATAATTACCATTTTACCCCTCTCAATTATTATAATTGCCATTTTACCCTTTTCAATTATTATAAATCCCAAATTATCCTTCTTCATAATTATAATAAAAATTCCTAATATGCTATATTACCAATTCACCCTTCTTCATAATTATCATTACCAATTTACCCTTCTCCATTTTTATAATTGTTATATTACCCTTCTCCATTATTAAAATTACCACAATGCCCTTTAATTGGTTAATTTACCAATTTACCCTTCTCTATTATCAAACAATCAAATTACCCTTTTATAATCATAATTTAATTACCAATTTGTCCTTCATCATTATCATTATTACCAAGTTACCCCTTACTCCCAAGTTTGCCACACATATCCTTTTATTTACAAAATTACCCTTCTACCCCTTACTTCCAAACTACCATAATATCCCTTTTATTTACAAAATTACCATAATACCCCTTTTACTTATTAAAATTACTATAATACCCCTTTTGCTTTACAAATTACTATTTTACCCTTTTCCATCCAAAGTTACCATTTTTATCTTTTCTTACAATATTACCATTTCGCCCTTCTTTTCCAACATTACTATATTACCCTTTTCTCCCAAAATTACCATAATACCCCACACTTATAAAATTACCATTTTTCCATTTACTTATAAAATTACCATATTACCCTTTTGCCTCCAAAATTACCACTTTACCCCCTTTATTACACCACCTTTATTAAGTTAACATTACCACATGGAATAATAATATTAATACTCCATTAACAATATCCAACTCCGCCAACCATTATATTTTAATATAATACTTATTAGCACCCACACATATTAGGCCATAATCTAGCACAAGGAATATTACTAAAATGCCCCTAGGGCTCACAATAATATCATTCATGCATAAATGGTCACAATAACATAAAATAACAAGAATAGGTACTTAACACTTTCATTAATAGCCAAACTCTTTCCTTAAGCAACATTTCCACACATGGCATATAAACTAGCATACTTTCGTTTTTTTATCAATCAATACACACAAATATATATATTATATTAAACCACAAATATCAAGCATAATAACACATTAAAATTCCTAATATGCTAACATACGTTTATCCATGCGTTTAAGTAGGGTGTAACAATTACCTTAATTCCCACAAAATTGAATCTTACCGGTATTTCAGTTAAAGATTCAAGGTTTGATTAGCAAAACCAATACCTAAAAATAATATCAATATTTATTATATTAGAAATAAGAAAATCAAGATATAAGACTTTATAAATTTTACTTAAGGAAATAATTAATTTAAATATTATCATACCTTAAAGTTTCTAATAAAAGTGGCCAATAAATGCAGGAACTCATGTTGCATGTAAAAATAAGGGTGGAAGGGTCGAAGGTTGCATGAAAAAGAGGATGGAAGGGGTGTTTTCGGGTTGGGGTCTTTAGGCTAGAAAATAAAGTAGATGGGGTAGGATTTAAGGTAAGGGAGTGGTGCAGGAGTGAAGATGGGGTGTAGGTGGATGCAGGGGATGGGTTGTTGGCGGTGGAAGCGGCGGCGGCGAGGTGGCGAAGTTGGCTGCCGAGGTGGGTCGAGGTGGAGGGGTTGAGAAGGAAGGAAAAGAGAAGGGAAAAATGAAGGGGTTCGGGGGCTTTTTTTGGCCAAACAATGTATGGGGGTATTAGAGGAGGTTGTAGGGAGTTGAATGGTGGGTTGGGTGGCGGCATAGGCGGCCAGACGGTGGCAAATGGCCGGGTTGCAGGTGGCTTGCCGAGGAGGGGGGAAAATGGAGAGAAAATAGGTAGGGAGGAAGAAGGGCTACGGGATGGCTTGAGAGGGATATTGTGGCAGTGCAAAGATGAGGTGGAGGGTGGCAAGGAGAGGGTGATGAGGAGGGGGAAAGGGGAGCCATGCGGGATGGGGTGCATGGCTGCCCGATTCCAAAACGGTGAAAAAAAGATAGGAGAGAGAGAGAGAGTTGTAGGTGGTGGCAGTGGTTGCAGGAGGGCGGTGGCCGGCGTGCCCGAGGCGGCAGGCCTGGTCGGAGAAGCTGGGTCGAAGTGTTGGGAGAAGAAGAAGAAAGAAAGGAGGGGGGAGGTGCAGGCCAGCGCATAAGTGGAAAAAAATGAGTAGGCCGGCCCGGTTTGGGGAAAAGGAAAAGAAGGAAGGGAGGGGCCTAGGTTGGTCAAGCCATGTGTGTGGGGTGGCAGAATGGGCCAACGGCCCAGATGCACAAGGAGGGGAGGGCCGGCCTAGTGCGGCGGACCAAAGGAAAAAAAAAGGAAAAGAAAAAGAAAGAAGAAAAAGGAGAGAAAGGAGAAGGAAAAGAAAATGGGAAAAGAAGGAAAATGGGAAAATAAAGAAAAATAATTTAATTTAATTTAGAAAGAAATAAAATGTAATATTTTTGATAAATTATTTAATTTAATAATTTAATTCAATATAATTTAATATATTAGTTCAAAAAGGATAATTTTAGTAAAATATTAGTTTGGGAAATTATTTAAATAAAAATATATGATAAAATAACAAAATATTTATTTTTAATTTATTAAATACTCCTATCCAAATTTATATACTCAAAAATCCATAAAATAATTAAACTAAATAACTTTAAAAGCTAATTTATTTCAAATAAAAGGTATTTATTAAGTTATAGGTTTTCTAAAATTTTAGGGGATTACATCACTACTCCCTTAAAGAAAAACTTCGTCCCCGAAGTTTACGCCTTAGTACTAGGGTTACAAGGATGGATCCTAAGTTACTTGGGGTGACTACCCCCTTAAAGAAAAACTTACTTAACTACGGAAAATAACTACGCACATAATTCAACAATACAACAATTATGTAGGTGACCTAAGTCGAGGTTACTTAATCTACCCATACCCAACTCTCAGGACTAATCTGGGTTTTCGAAACAAGGGAGAGATAAGAGGGGAAATCCTCTCAAGAATCATTTAAACTTGAAAAACTTCCTTGAAATAATTTGATACTGAATTGTAGTGTTAACTCAAAACATTTAAAAACCGAGAAAGGTTTTATGAAAAGAACTAATACCAACTTGTGGTATCAGCTTAAAATGATTGAAATTATAAGAGTGATTGGGACCGGATTAGATACCAGATGTGGTATCTGCTTCAATTCGTTTAAAATGGAAAGACTCGTTAAAATAAACTCTAATACCAAATTGTGGTATCGGTTTAAAAAGAATAAGAATGGAGGAGCGGTCAAAACACACTTTAGAATCAAATACAAATTCTGAAAACCAAATTTATTTTTGAAAACAAGCGTGGTCAAAAGTACCAACCGCTATGATACTACTTGTGGTATTAGCTTTAAGGATTAAAATCAAAAGAGCGTGGTTGAAACCAGCTCTAATACCACTTGTGGTATCAACTTAAAAAGATTAAAATTAAGAGCGTGGTCGAAACCAGCTCTGATACCAACTTGTAACACCCCCAAAATTCACCGTTTAATATTTTGATTCCGCAATTTCTTTTAATAAAATGAAATTTTTCAGTAGTAAATTTTGGGGGTGTTACAATTTTTCTCCCCTATTTTGGTCACCTCCACTTCCTTTCTCCTCCTTAAGCTTTCCTTAGGTTAGGTTCCCTTTTGTTATTTTAAAAAAATAAAAGAAAAGAAAATCTAAATTGTTTATATTCCCATTTTCTAAGTATTATTACGAATGATAGCAGAAGAGAAGATGTAGGTCATATATGCTTATATACCGGAGCCGATTCGGTAAGAATACATTTATAGATAGGATTTTATTTTTGTCAAAATATGTCCTTGTTGTGTGTTATGTGATGGCATGCATAAAATGATAAATGACTCTAGTAATATATGTGCAGTTTGGCCTTACAATACCTAAAGGAAATAATTTATGTGGTTATGACTTTATTGATTTCAAGTGGTGATATGTATCCATATTATATGATATTGCATGTGTGAAAAGTGTGGGGAGTCCTTGTGTTGGGATGCCTTATGACTTAGGTAGGGTTTTTTTAGACCTAGAGGCATTTTGGTTATTATTGTAAAAAGTGACATATATGGTATTTTAGGCTGCAAATTTACCTTAAATATTTTGAAGATACTGTACGAAATAACTATGACAAAAATAAGGATATTTAGGGTAAATATAGTATGGGGTGAATAACCATGTGTGGGGTAAGTAAAACCTAAGGGGAGTTATGATCATGTGTAAGTAGAGTGGAGGTTTGTTACTAAAAAGTGTATATAGGGTTAAATATGGCATTTTTGGGTATCCATGAAAATTTGGAAAGTCATTTGAGAACTAGGGGAAGAGATATGACCAAAAGGTGGAGTTTGGGTTTTGGGAGGCCAAGGTATGAAACCTTAGGGGTAGACTATTATTGCGTGTACAAAATGGGGGAGTTGGATTGTAACCTTTTAGTATGATGTTAACCATGACATGTTGAGAATATGTGCCAAAATTTAGTAGACCTGAAAGATAGAGGAAAGTAGTTAAGACCAAAGTAAGGAATTAGATTTTGGAGGGAGTTTAAATAGAAAGGGTATTATCACATGTGCAAAATGGGGGATTTAGGCTACAATATTTGAGATTATTTTTAGCCAATGCCTTATATGCATGGGTATGAAAATTGAGGACTATATAAGCAGTAGAGGATGGGCTAGGCCAACTAGGAGAAATTAGGGTTTTAAAGGAGTAACCCTAGAGGGTAGTTATTATCATATGTGGAAAATGGGGGCAATAGGCCATGACCCTTGACCAAGGTCTTTCAATGACATGTTAGGGTATGTTGGATGTATTAGGACCTCAAAAAGGGCACTAAATATATAGCTGGACATTAGTTGCAAAATTAGGGTTTCCAAGGGGAACAGGGTTGTCGAAGGGTAGTAGAAGGGAAGGTGTCATGTAGAGGGTAAGTGTACATGCTATGTGAGGAACCAAAAATAAATAAATAAGAATAATACACTAATCACTTGAGTCGGGTTCAGTTGTACCCATCAATCCACCAGCAAAAATAGTGGCCAAGAGTGTCTTGCTTTGGAAATTGTACCCTATATCCTTCTACCGATGAGAATAGTGGGGTCCTAAATTTAAGTAAATTAAACCACTGGATGATAATAACACATGGTAAGATATTAATTACTTACAATAGAATACCACATAGGTCAGGACTGGTTGTACCTTGATTACCGATCCACCAGTAAAATAGTGGTTAGAAGCATTATCCCCTAGGGTTGTACCTTAATTACTAATCCACTAGTGAGAATAGTGGCCAAGAGCATCCCGTTCTAAAATTTGTACTTATTTAACGTTCCACTAGTTGAGAACAGTAGAGTTCCTAAACCCAACGTGGATAAAATCATGAGTTGATTATTATTGTACTAATATCTTAAATTTGGGTAGTAATGAATGAGTCGGTATGATATTCTTATGCCTGTGTCATTCCTTATTATGGTGTTATTGATATATGCAACTTGCTTGCTTGTATTGTTAAATTACCCAATATGTAAGGTATTGATCACCCCTATTATGAATGTTATTAATTCCTATGAGCATAAACCCCTTCTAAGCCTATGTAGATGAATGAGGGCTCTCTAGACAACTTTGATGCATACGATGTTATGATCGAGGCAGAGTGATACTATTGTGACTGAGGCAAGGGACCTGAGAGTGTGACATCTTATTGTTTTTTTAATCGCTTTTCCTTCTTGCTATTACTTTATTTGAACGTTTATTTATGTATTTCAGTACTTCTTTTGGAACAAACATTTAACTCTTATTTATGATATGGATTGTTCTTATGCTATACTAATCATGGTTTGCGTACTATTTTATCTTGTCGTGTAGTTAGTATAAGGATGGTCAAGGGCTAGACTTATATTGATTATGGCGGTAACACCCTTTTTATGTTTTAATATTCTTATAATTAAAATAAAAAATTTAATAGTAAATTTTGGAGGTGTTACAAAGATTTAATAAAAATTACAACTTGGTTGAGGTTCTAATTACTAAAGCCAAACAAGAGAAAAAGAAAGAAAGAGAATTAGGTTGCAAAGTTGGGGTTCCAAGGTTAAACAATAAAGGTTAAGGGTCCAAACTAGAGTTAAAAGTAATCACCCAAATTCTATTAAATTATAACCTAATTATGTTTTTGATCAAATTTCCCATGATAATAATAATAATAGCTTATTAACTATAAAACATATTACAATAATTATTGTAATTAATTACACATAAGTATCAAATTCTATAATTAGATTTTCTATAAATGGGTTATTATAACATAAATATGAAAAACCAACTTATTAGTTTGTTGCGACATGTATTCTTTTTTTCTAAGCACACCCTTCGCACATTTGAGCGCCACTGTGAATTCGATGATGTTTTATAGAATTTTTAGGCGCATAAAGGTTAGATTGATGAAATTGTGAATCAATTGAACAAATCAAACCATGAATTGAATAAATTTATGAAATTCATGGAGGAAGATGAATTAATAAGCCTAACTTGTAAGTATAATAATGGATACAAAAATTCACATATTCTTTTTTAGTTTGAGTTAATGATGTTTATATAGAACTATTTAGAGTTTATTTTGGCTTAAAATTATGCAATAGGTCGATGGAAAAGGTAATTTATAATTTGGGGAAAACAATTAAAGCTCCATAGAGTCATTTGACACTAACATAGCTATGTATAGGGACATGTTGATTGCTTTATGCTGACTAATTGACTAGCTAGTTAGGCCTTTTTTTTATATTGTCATTGTCTATTTAACAAATTTGACTTCTAGCTCAATTTTGACCATGATTTCGTGCAATTTAGGAAAATTAGTAATCATTTTTCTTAACTTTTCGACGCAACTTAAATCACCTCAATTGTAGCTTAGATGAAATACTTATGCTTGAAATACCAAAGGTTGTTTTTGTTATTTCAAGTGAATGATCCGGTTCACTTTTTTGTTTGTAAAACTCTTCAAAATACCTCATTTTACCTTATTTTCTTCATGATTGATCCCAAATGAGTACTTGTAATTTAATATATGTTCCATTAGCTTGTTTAAAGGAAAAGTAATGTAATGTATGAGGATTACCTTAATCTATTAAGGATTAGTCACGTGAGTCAGTCATATGATTTAATCCATTTGGCAAGTAATTGGTACCCTTTATGAGGTTTCAACCACATAAGCTATAGCTAATTTATAAAGAATCACTGTTAAATGCTATTTTAATAACAATCTATATCAATAACCATTTCTAAAACATTCACAGTCACAACCTTCATCAAAACATTCGCATCATAGTAGTTTGAAGATGGCAAACAAAACTAATAAGTATAAGGGAGTTGAACCCTCATAGTTATCAATAGAATCATATACCATTCACTTCATAGTATACCATATTTCTAAGTTCGACGAAAAGGAAAGCAAAAATAGGGAAATTCAACAAAATATAGATCTTTAAATTTGAAACCATGGACCGTTGAATTCGATCGACACAAAATTCCAATACATGGTGTGGATTTTGAAAAATTAAAGCAACACATGACAATTGAATCAATTATACACTTGAGAATAAATAATTAGATATTCTTCACTATTCCAACTCGATGCAACTTCCATGAGATCGTGAGTATAGTTTGGACTTTAAGATGAATATTACCATTACCACCATTGAGTAATGAAGCAACCAAGAACTCTTGGCCCAATAACAACATACTTGTGAATTAATAATGGGAAAACAGAAGGCACCATTGAGGATTGCAATAAGGGATCATTGATACCGATGAAATTGGGTTTTTGAAGAGCATAAGGTTTGAAATAGATAACTTTGTTAGAGAGAGATAACCCGGGGATAAAAATTGGCAAGATCTTAGTCCCTTAGACTCATCTTGAAGTTAGTAGGGTTTTCATTTCTTAGACTAAAATTGGACAAACTAAGAAGAATGAACACCCACAACCTCAAATTTAATAACAATAAATAAAATTAAAAAATGAATTTGTAAATTGAGGCTCTAGTCTTTAGATATGATTCAATCCAACCATTGTTTGTCAAAAGGAAAAAAAGCTTTTGCTAACTCCTATAAATTTTAAGGGAGAGAACACATTTGAAAATGATCACCCAAAAGATGTACTTGAGCACAAGATCTAGAAACCCGAATCTTTAATCACACTAGGACCAAGGAAGAAGAGTCAATTAAAGGCATGGTTTGAGAGAGAAGATGTGATTAGAACTTAGAAGATGATGGAAATTAAATATCGAGAATGGATATATAGAGGAAGGGAGAGAGGTGGAACTAGTAAGGTCGGGGAATGAAAAATAAGAACATGGTTCAACAAGCAAAAAACGATGTTTAAAGGTTTTAATCATGGTTGCATTCAAAAATCATTGTCAAAATCAAATTATTTGGAATGATTTTGTTAATAACCATTATTAAAATGTGGATCCCAGATGCACTTCCACTTTTTTCATCAGTTTTAATTTAGCCCATGGTTGGAGCTACTTATCAAAATTAATTATCCATGATAATTACTTTATAAACTTTTTAGGCTAAATTTTTTGAAACTAAATAATTATCATAAATAACTACTTTTGATAAGTAACTTCAAACTAGCTATTAGTCATTATGTATCTAACATTATCAAATATTATTTCTATAGTAGATAGTGACCCACAAAGAAATGATCATAAGATTCTTTTGCTAGGTATTCTTATATTAATAACTTATCATCTTGACAAATTTACAATTAAACTATAAAAATATAAGTAAATACAAAATTTGCCCTTACTATCGAGACATATGAAAGTGGGCATCAAAGAAGGCCGAGAATAATAGATATCCCAATCTTATTTTGGGGGGGGGGGACCGTGAAGCAAGCAGATATACATGGAAGCCATTGTCCTTGAGTTATATTATATGGGACATCTGCATTTATATTGATCATCATATTATTGGTTCACTCCGGTAAATTTTATACACATGAGACGTTGAGGCAAGATTTTTGCGGCTCGCGTACCGAGGTGTATGGCAATCTTCAATTTTTTGAAGCATACATTATATAAGTTTTTTTATTTATTGCCATGTAAATGTTTTTGACAAAGACTTCACGATGCAAAGATGAATAAATTAAATTGGGCCACATTTTCATTATTGCACGGGTCTTCAACCAATGAATTCTTGAACTCTGAAGCACTACATGACATGATTATGTTAATCCGTGAAACACACCAACCCCATTACTATAAATGTTCAGATGATAAATGTGGCGATCACTACATCAATATTTCACTTTAACTGCTACCATATATTGTGATCGCTGTGACTCAACATGAACTCACGTTACTCATTACCGGAATGAATCTATCAAATTTTGTTCTTAAGTGTTCATATACCGACTAATTATGCTATACAGATAGCATGAGTAGCTAGTAAAATACTTGTAGCACTGAGATATTTATGTTGAAATATACTACAGCTTGGGCAGCAGCATCAGATTTCCTTCCTTAGCATACTGAGTTGGGACTATCTCAGTAACACGATGATAAAGATCCTTGTATGTGGTCCTGATAGTATTCTGGCAAACACCGGTAGCATAAGAAACGCCTGCATGCGTAGAAACGTACGGGCAAATAAATTATTTTCGTACTTAAATTGTATATACTCGTATATATGATCGAAAAGAAATAAGAATCATCCCAATGCTAGCCGTGAATTAATTACCAATTAACCTTGGATCTCAAAAATAATTAATGATAATTACCAACCTCGGATGACATTCTTTTGACCAGTAAGCTGAAGCATAATGACAATAATTGCAGCGGCGATCGACTTGGGAGTTCTCCTGGACGTAAGAAGTCACGCAGAGGGTGAGCAAGAATCACTAGGAACGCTGTAACGTACTTTAGTAGTGAAGATCTCAGATATGGAGATCAGGGCCAACTGACAAGCAATATGAAAGCGTACAAACACCAGAGGAGGGTTCAACTCCTGGATTCATGATACCCAAGACCCCAGCCTCGTGAATCAGTAATACGCGACCTTACCGGTTTTGAATAGATCCATGCGGTGTAATTGCGTATGTAGGCGTACCTTATATCATATTGTTCAGATCTCACAGCTGCTTCCACAGCAGCTTCCACCATTTTGTTCTCCATACCAAGTTTGTTGCAGAATCGTCGCTGTAATGGAACAAGAAAATAAAATTAAATGGCAGCCAAGAGAAGCAAAACGGAATCAAGCACGCGCGCACAAATTAGGTCAAGATTAATGCAGTATAGCATATACTTACCATTAAATCCTTCGGCCGAACAGCTTTAATATGATGATCATCTGGCTGGCCTGCCGTCCTAAGCCCTAGTACTTTGACGATGCGTTCTTTAGCTTTGAAAACGGCTGCGTTCGTCACTCCAGTGTCGGAGACAGAGCAGATTTCTAATGATCAATTTAGCTAGGAAGCTCTAATTACTCTCAGTCTCAGAGAATACAAACACATACTATGTATATGAATCAAATCAAGAGCTGCGAACATGCACCTTTTATAGTGCGTGGCACGTTCCCTTGCGCACAAGCAATGTATAGACAAGCAGCCAACAATGCATCTTTAGCTTTTCCCCTTAAACCTTTAACGCTATGATCATCTTGCAGTACCTTTTTGTATATGAGTTGTGCCGATTGCTGCAAATGTCCGTGGGGCAAGAAATTTAATCACCACACATTAATCGGAATAAAAAGTATAAACCATGCAGCAAGGAATTGATGAACGTGAACCCTTTTTTTTGGGGGGAGGGGGTTAATTATATAAGCATGCATGAACGCACGTTTATAATTAAGCAATTTGGGATTTGCATAAATAGTACTATACCTTCACGCCATGAACCAGGCCCAACCTGCAATGGATCAAGAAGGGACCAGTGAGTGCATGGCATACTCTAAGAGTATATATAAAATGTATATTCATATATTAATATGGTGCAAAAGTTACCCATATGCTGCATTTAATTATTAAATAGTCCGACAGCCGGTATACATATAACGGTAGATATTTAGAAAATTTTGTAGCTATCTTTGTAAATAGTAGTGTAAATAGGAAAAAGGCCATGGGGTAACTTACTGGAGATACAGTATCAGTAGCCCAATACAAATTTTATGTTCTTTATTTAAAAATAATTTAAGCAATTCACTTGGTTACTTGGTCTGACAACCACTGTAGCGGTCTTTGTCATTAATTTTTCTGGTCGTATTTTTCTTCCTTTTTGGTTTTTCGTTTCGGTAATATGGTAAAGGTTAGGCCAACGGTACTTCGCTCGTCATAAGTTATAACGTTTACTTATCTAATTGAATATTATCTTGTCAATTCCTAACGCTTTCCTTAATCTCAAAGTTTTTTCGGCATCAACAGCGTAGTTCGATTCCCACCTCTCTTTCCCTCCTTCAAGATAAAGAATCCCCCCCCCCCCACCCCCGCCCTTCCTTCGAAAAAGGGAAGAGGTAAACTGGGCGTCCAACCAACAGTAAGTGAGGGAACAAGAGAAAACACCTATCGGCCATTGTATCCACCGCTTGGTATCCATGAATCAGGGCACGATCAGCGCCTACGATGCCATTCTGACGCTTACCCTCCAATAAAGACGATGAAAACGACTCAGAGTCACATTTCTTCGCCTTCTTACCCGCAGCCGGGACTATTATCGTCGTAAGACCAACATCCTCGCATAACCAATCAATCTTGCCGCCAACACGACGCGGATCATTATCGCTATCACCGTCTGCGAAAACTCTCCACTCACAGTCTTCTGTGATGAAGCGCTCCTCAGCAACGAGTCCGCACTCCACACAGACAACGTCCCCGGTTGCGCGATCGTGCACCGTTTCAGTGTGTTTCTTACAATCTTTGCAGAAGGATTCGTAGTCAGTGTCCATTCTTCTTTCTTTTGCGTTGTTCGTAATAAACTTAATTTAAATTCAATTAGTTAGGAAATCGACACTTGATAGTATCCGTCAATTCTTTAGTGGTCGGAGAGCAACTACAGAACTGCAGATCGGGGAGCGACTAACCGAATATCAAAGAGTAAGACCGCAGTTCTTGCTGAAAGAACTGTGCAAGTCTAGGGTTTTCAAGATAGAGCGCCTACTGCCAAAAGAACTGTCCAAAATTAGGGTTCCGAATTTCCTCCGCAAATTTTCTCACCCGTAGTTCTCTCTCTCTCTCTCTCTCTCTCTCTTAATTGAGACTTGAGAGGCGATCTTAATGAGTTATAAGAATGCGACCGTGCGAAATAAGGAAAAGGTTGGGGGCTTTGCCAATTAAATATTAGTGGCAGCTGAAGAATATCGCGAGGCGGGAGCGGATCCCCCTTTCCCTCTTCCTCTACTTTTATTTGATTCGGTCTCTAATTAAATAAAAATTATCATCCCTTATATATTGAAAGAAAATCGGATATAAATATTATTTATTTTATTTTTAATCATTATTTATCTATATTCAAATAAATAATAATAATAATATTTACATGAATTTATTAAAATTAAATTTATTTTATTTAAATAATATTTTAAAATATTTATTTATTTTATTAATTTTTGATATTTTTAAACACTTCTATTTATCTCAATTAAAATAAATTCTTAAAGTTGTTTTGGGTATATTTAATACGATTTGCATAGTTAAAAAAATGTATTAAATATAATAAAATTTTTAAAAATTACGGTTGAAACTTACTTGTTCGGTTCAAAATATTCCATTTCTTGTTTTATGACTTTGGGTTTAAAATATTTATCCAAACATATTCGGTATTCCTTGATTGTGTGGATCGGACAGCATATCATTCTTTGTCGGCTAACTTAACCTATCCTGTTGTTGGGTAAGGATATTTGTGAGATACTCTTTCAAACTTTGTAAGGATTTATTCTTATTCGAAAGCCTACTATTTAATTTCAAAACCTTTGTTTAATTTTACCTTTTCTAGCCTACTTAATTAATTTGTTCGTGGGATTTTATTTTGCAATTCAATTATGTATTTGTGTTGATTAACTTCTTTATAGTTCTTTAACATCAGGTCTCGAGATAAAAACTTTTATTAATGATCCGTCTTGATTTGGTTAAGATAGAGTGATGATAAATATTAAAAATTAATCTAGACAAAAAGAGTAGAAGTAAATTAGGATAAATAATTTAAAATATTATTTAGATAATATTAATTTAATCTTGATAAATTGAAGTCAATATTTTAAAATTTTTATTTGAATTGAAGTGAATAAAAGTTGAAAAATAAAACAAATGACATTTATATCCTTATATTAAGTAGAGACGATGATGTTGATTCAATTTGATATAAATTAGATGTATTTTTTTCAATCAAGTAAAAAATTTACTCATATATTAACCTTCACCTTCCTTATTTTTGAAATATGAGGCTAACAAAAGTGAATTTAATTAAAGTAAATGAATGTAAAACTTTAACTCTGAGATTAATAAAATTAGTATTATAATAAATTAATTAATTTACCTTTATTAATTCTCTTTCGTCCCAAAACAAGTAGGTCATAAGAGAAAGGGACCACGCAATCCTATGTCAAGGCCCGAAAGTATATTATTTATTTTAGATAGTTTAGAAATATAATCTTTCTTTGTGTATTTTATGATGAGTAATTAGGTCACTAGATCATGGCCTTAGGATTTAATTGGAGCATTTGATGGACTGGGTTGCTCGAGACTATTGGATTTTAACTATTGGATTATGCTTTTCAACCCATTGTGTCTCGATATCATTTCATTTATTATTGGACAACTGATTTTTAATAGGTCTGACGTATTATTCTAGCTACGCCATTTTGTATTCATCTAGCTCAATAATACGCAAATAGTTAATCGGGGCAAGCATAAGCTCCGATCCAAGCCCTTTACTAGCTAATATTCGCCTGTTAGATTTTAATCCTAATTTTTTGGGCTCAGGTACTTCCCTCGTGCAGTCCATGACTCTTATTTTCTTCAGAAGTTTGTGTTTTGTATTAGTCTAGCCTGTGATTGAAAATGGACCATATTTAAGCTCCATTTGAAACGTTATGCTAAATGAGTAATGGTCGTATGACAATTGTTTTCTTCTCTCCACTCAGCTCCTATAAGTGATTACTTGAGTGTTGAGTTCATCAATAATATTCACCACAAAAAACATACATTCTTGATTGTGGTTCATGAAGGTTCGACTAGAATGAATCTTTCTATATATTTATATTTGATAAATTTTATATCAATTTCTAGTCCTAGAATTATCAAAACTTAGATAAAAATAAAGATCATTTCTAATTGAATTTCAATATTGAATGTAATAAAATTATAATTATAATATTTATATAATAATAATAATAATAATAATAATAATAATAATATATTTCTTTTAAAATAGATTTGAGTAGAATCAAATTATATAAAATAGATAGAATATATATATATATAATACATAAAAATCACTACTACGAAAACGGAAAATAATAACGGGACATTAATAACGGTGATTTGGAAACCGTTGTCAAACGTGTAAAATTAATATGCGGGATAGTTTTGATAACGGTTATAGTTCAAAATCCATATTAAAACCCCAACGCTAAAATTTACACGAAAGTTTTAATAACGGTTCCTACAAGAACCACTGTCAAAAGTCACCCAAGGTAAGAACCGTTATTAAAACCACAAATCCGCTTTTTATTTCGTTCAATTCTGTTTCGTGCCAAAAATTTTAGACTCTACACCTTCCCTCTCTTACTCTCCTTCTCTTGCAAACCTTCGCACCACCACACCGTGCACCATCACTCCGGCTCCTCTCAAGTCAGGGAAACCACCATTTGTTCTCTTTCCCACCGCCAACTCTCCTTTTCCTTGCAGCACCACACCTCTGCCATTCTCGGTTTTGCATGTGATGTCATTCTTCTGAACCTAGCCAGCACTTGTACCTTCTTCCTCCACCGTATTTGTAGGTTGTTGCCGCTCTCCTCTTGCTTGCCTCTAGTTTTCTTGCTCGCCGCCGCTCCTTCTATATATGTTTTGTTCTTCCGCTCGTAGCTTTTTATCTTCTTATATATATATATATAAATGCATGTTGATATAAGGTTGTGTTGTTTGTTATTGAAAAATTACAATTTGTCTTTTAAAAATATATTGTTCAATGTGTTGGTAAAAAATATTGCTATTTGTTGTTGAATTTGTTGCGGTACTGTTATATATTAACAAATACATGTGTTGCCCAAGACCTTTACATATATATACATAACATGCATGAGGGTAGAATTATATACGAAGCTAGAGAAATAAAATACTTCAAATTATTAATAATGTCACTCATAAAAACTAGATAGATAGATAGATAGATAGATAGATAGATAGATAGATAGATAGATAGATAGATAGATAGATAGATAGATAGATAGATAGATAGATAGATAGATAGATAGATAGATAGATAGATAGATAGATAGATAGATAGATAGATAGATAGATAGATAGATAGATAGATAGATAGATAGATAGATAGATAGATAGATAGATAGATAGATAGATAGATAGATAGATAGATAGATAGATAGATAGATAGATAGATAGATAGATAGATAGATAGATAGATAGATAGATAGATAGGATAGGATAGGATAGATAGGATAGATAGATAGATAGGATAGATAGGATAGATAGATAGATATCATTAATAAGTAAAGGACACTATAAGATATAGAAAATGTCATATAATGAAATAAAAATATATTTTACATATGCACATCATTAAATGAAATTTTCAATTAGAGATGCATATGTTAATTAAATAGATATAGAAAATAAAGAATATATAAAAGTGAATAATTAAATAGAGAGAAATAATTGTTTATAATAATAATAATAATAATAATAATAATAATAATAATATAGGATTTATTAGGGTTTAATTATAGTTAGCTAGGTTTAGGATTAGGATTTTATGAGGTTTAGGGTTAGGTTTTATTATAATTTAATAGGGTTAGAGTTTATCGTTTATTATACTAAATATAAAAGTGAAAAATTAAATAGAGAGGAATAATTGTGTATAATAATAATAATAATATAGGATATATTATGGTTTAATTATAGTTATCTAGGTTTAGGATCATTATCTTATGAGGTTTAGGGTTAGTTTTTATTATAATTTATTATGGTTAGTATTAGGCTTAGGGTTAGGGTTAGGGTTTAGCGTTTATTATACTAAATATAAAAGTGAAAAATTAAATAGACAGGAATAATTGTGTATAATAATAATAATAACAATAATATAGGATTTATTAGGGTTTAATTATAGGTAGCTAGGTTTTACTAAATATATATATTATCTTATTAATATCTATTTAATTTTACTATACGTAGCTTGAACGATTTGATGATAGTTTGATGTTCAGCGAGTTTGTTAAATATATAACTAAAGATTATGTCCTTATTTTAAATAGTTTAATGTTATTAGCTTTACATAGTTGGTTAAGATCAGGTAGAATATATTTATGATTTGTCTAGCTAGTTGAAGATTAGTTTACATATTCTTTAATTTAGATCCTTTCGAGAACAACCTTGATGATAAGATATAGTGGTTCTCATTTGTAGGTAGTGAGATGACTTACCCTCCACCATATTTTCGTATGGCGCCATATACAGATCTACAAACTCATGTGATATGGTTATACAACGAGCTAGATCGGTTGTACGCGAGTGGCTCATTCTATCACCCCTTCCATTTCAAATCGTATCACCTACTGTTGACCTGCCTCAGATAAAGCCATGGGCGTTGGCTACGTCTACTTTTTTACATTGGTTTGTCTACCACACTAATGCACCACACCCGAGATTTATTGAGGGTGAGGTGTTTGCTAGAGAGTATGATAGGATATCGAGAGAGGTGATGGTCATTGATGATGAGTGGAGGTTTTGTCATATCTTGGCTCCGAGTATCCACCCCAGTTATCCTAGAGTATCCGTGAGTAGACTCTCTTATAATGATGTCACGGATCAGATTATATATCGTGATGAGTGGACTTTCAGAGTTATAGTCATTAGTTGGGCTCGACGAGGATACCAGGGGATTTAGTTTTAGGGTTATGAGTTTTTATTTTTTAGGTGTTTGGGCTGTAGCAATATTTTGATGTACATAGTGTTACTATTGCTTTAATCCTGTAGTATGTATATCTTTTGTAATTTGAAACGTTGTACAATGTTTTGCTATGTATGTGTGTGTGTGTGTGTGTGTGTGTGTGTGTGTGTGTGTGTGTGAACTATTTCTAAGTATGAGCAGTTTCATTGAGTATTAATATCTTTTTGGAAACGTGTTAGCATGATTCATATATATATATATATATATATATGTATATAGAATAGCATGATACATTTGAGATTAATTCTTTCTGAGCAATGAGGGTAATAATATTGTAACATATGATATGTGTGCTGGTTTTTTAAATGCATATTTTGACCTTCATGACAGGATATTTATTGTATCGATAATATAGGGGTACATTATGGTAAATACATAACATTCTAACATAATTTATTTATTGATTTTTTGTAGAGATATGGCCAACAAAAATATTGATAGGGACAGTAGTGATAAAGAAGGGAAAAGAGGACTTACTATTATGAGAATCATCACGGACATGAGGAATAAAGGAGAACTAGTCGAGTTGGGATGGAATACTTATAATCTTCCCATTGCCCTTACGCAGATATGTTCTTGACGTATATTTCACTCATGACCCATAACCATGTTCCTATCTCTTATAATAATTGGAAAAAGGTTTCAAAGGGTCATAAGGAGCATATTTGGTAGGAAATCACGGTAAATATGTTATTTTATGTAATCATTTTTATATGTCAAATGTTATTAATTTTAATACATTAACATCAGTATACATCTATATGTCTTATTTTGCAAAGAGTATTTAATGTCCCAGAGAGTAGGAAGAAATGGCTTCTTAGACATTGTGGGGAGCGTCTAAGAACAATTAGGTTATATTTAGCTTGTAGGAAAATGTACAGAAAGAGGGATGGTTCTCTGCGGAAAAACCTATCCAAACGATATAGTTTCATAGATCAAGAAAGTTGGAACTAATTTATTACATATCATCTTACAGGGTATTTTAAGGTATTTGTTAGATAACAATTAAATTTTTTGTATCCCAATATTATGCTTAATATTGAAATAACCATGTGACTATGTTTTGGCTTGTAACATAGGAAAAAAAGGCTAAAAATAAAGAGATTGCAAAGTAGAATAAATACCGGCATAATATGGCTCGCAAAGGCTATGCAGGCCTTGAAGAGGAGTTGGTATGCGATTATGATTTATCTATTTACATGTAAATGTCAAATTTTAGAATAATATTCTTAATTAAGAATATATTTTGATTTATAACTCCTAGCCCAAGACTTGGATCCATGTACCTCGTCCATCAATATTGGTACATTATGGAAGAAGGCTAGAGCAACAAAAGATGGATATATTAATGAAGATGTAGGTGTTGCAACCAAAAAAATTATAATTTTGTAGATATATAGAACCCTACTTAGTTTTCTTTAGAAAACTATTATATTATATTTATTCCTATAAGCTAAATTTACACATATTGTATACATTACAGGACGAACTTCAAACGTCAGATGGTGAGGAGGGGGTGGACCAATATAACATTATGTCCCAGGCTAAAGAAATTGTAGAACACCCTGGAAGACACAGGGGTCTTGGATTAGATGTTACGAGAATGAGTGTATGTGGTCGATCTCGTGGTTTTCGTAGCACTAATGAACAAGTGGTCATCCTCACCCAGAAATTGAATGTGGCATTTGAACGGATGGCAACAATGGAGTAAGAGTTGTCATTTATTAAATCTCAAGGGTATAAGCCATCCGATTTAGTCGACCATGATCACCTTCACATACCAAATGTAAATAGTGTCAGAGACTGTTGTGAAGCTGATGCACGTCTTTCTTCTCTACCTGATGTAAGAATTACAAACTATGAATTGTTATTAAATTTATTCGGTGTAATAAATAATTAATAATGTATAATGTTTTCATTTAGGGTTTGCATAAATGTGACATGTTAGCGAATGATCTTTCAACTCTACGCATCAGTCACAATACCCAAATGCAAACAATCCACTAGTATAAAAAAGGCGATGAGGCAGCCACAGTGCTATAAGCTCATGGAAGCTTTGTGCCTTGGCTTGCGAATCAGATACGTCTCACTACTGAAGAGGTAATGACATTCGACGTATTCATTAGACCTTATTTAGTAGTTATACTGTTTATACATTTTTCATATATATATGCTCAATACATATTTTATTTATTATTATTAATTAAGGAATCAAAAAAGAAGACCGCTCCTACTAGTAAAACGGAGAGAGGTATTAGTAGAACAAGCAACACAAAAGAGGGCGCTGCTAAAGCAAAGAGAGCTAAATCTAAAAAATCAGTTGCCCCATAAAAGATTCCTTCTTCGGAGAAGAGCTAACCTCCACCAGTAATAGCTTTATTGTATTTCTATGCCCAAAACTGCCTCAAGGACAATTTTATTTTCATTGATTGTCGTCCTAAGTATGTTGGGAGAGACGATGCTACTTACATGGTATCGACGGTTGACATAAGCGAAATTTATAATCAGGAATGGATGTCAACCCCGAGTGTCGTCGTCTATGTCACGTAAGTATTATTTCATATTTGAGATTTTAGTACTTCTTTTACTATTGGGATTTTTATGACCTCCTATATGAGTTATTAGTTATTATCAAATATGCATTGTTATTGTCGTTCATAAGTTGGTAGCTAGTCGAGCTGCGATTGAAGGAATGATGTCCTCTATTGTGTTTGTGTTCCCATACTACATGGCTGACGGTAGTACAATAAGAGAGGGTAAGCATATAAACTATTTAGAGAATTGCATTTTGATTGAGGAACACAACAAGCTCTATCTCATTCCTCACTTCGCAACTGAATATTAGGTTTTGTATGTCGTCCGACCTGATCTTAATAAGGTCTATGTGTTTGATTCCCTTCGAACATATGACGTACCTTTTGAAGTCGCTTGTCATGGTGGGAAGGAATTTATCGACATGTTAGTATACTTTTCACTTCTTACTTCATTAGCTTATTTATACATATATTCTACTTTCATTATTTGAGGTATATATACTTACAACATTATGTATCCAACTCTATTTATTAGGACACTACGGACGGCATATCGAAGGAGAGATGGGAATGGTGTCCCAGACCCAAAGAATCTTCAATATAAATCTGTCATGGTAAGTATGAAGATAACTATTTTGTATTTTTTTAATTCGAATTAATATCTAATAGTTAGAGAGCTAACTGAATTCATTTGACAATGTCCACAACAGCAAAATGGCGATGATTGTGATACTATGTATGTAGAGCAATGGATCTAATAGTCCAGAACAGATCGGTCAACATAGATCCAAGCCATGCATGTTTTCTTTTCCATATTTTTCCATTAATGAATCATGACATATATATTTGGTACTTGACCTAAGTGCTATGTAACACCCCAAAATTCACTACTTTTTTTTTAAAAAAAAGAAGCGGAAGTAATAGAAACTCTTAAATTCAAACCCGTGAATTCCGGGGATGTTACCTCCACACTTAGTACCAAACCGGTTCTCTCCAACCGTTTTAGTACCAAGTGCTAAGGCTAAGGAAAAGATTAACAATCAATTACAAATCAAGAAAAACTAAACTCCAAACAAGCATTAAACTCAAACCAACACTTCATAAAAGAACTCGAAAGATCATTCATTAAAAATCAGAGTACGCGTAAAGAATCATGAATCAATAATAAGATAGAAATCAGAGTGCGAAATCAAAATTCCTCGAAAGGAGTAATAGCTACAAACATTCATATTTAATTTCAAAAAATCCAAAACAAAAGGAATAACAAGGAGCAATGGAGGTTACATAAAGATTGAATTATGGCCACAACTCCCTCGAAATTTGAGCCAAATATGCTCAACACTCAGCCCCACCGGATATCTCACCCACCTACATAAAGTCAGAAGGGCATACTACTCGTGGGAATGAGCAACACCCATGAAAAGGGTGATCGGTACGCTACGTACTGAGTAAGGTAACCGAGCACTAAGGCCTACACATAAGCACATAAATCATGCAGAAAAAATAGAAGAACACAATCATAAATGCATATGATCAACCAGGTAAAAGTACGTACAAAGGCCTATGAATAATCTGGATTAATCACTTAGTTAATCTCATATCAGAATCCGATTCACACCATGCCTTTTATCAAATCCATGTAAGTACAGGAACACCCCACTATTATTGCCACTGGGCCGGTCACTTGTGGGACAAAGTCCGCACCACTATTATTCGTCGGTGGATCGGTCACTTGCGGGACAAAGTCCACACCACTATTCCTAACCGGTGGATCGGTCTGGTTCCTGCTCACATGGTGTTCCACTTTAAGTAATTAGTATCTTTTAAATGTCTTGGAAAACTCTGGTTTATATTTATTGAGCTCGAGACACCCCACTATTATTACCGGTGGGCCGAAAACGTACTGGTACAAAGCCTGACCACTATTATTACCAGTGGACCGGTTACACATAGGACATCATGTCCTAACCACTATTTCTGACCGGTGGATCGGTCTGGACCCGGCTCAATAATCTTCCACTTTAAGTGATTAGTGTCTTGAATATTTTATTCAAAGGCTTTCACCATGGACATGCACGAATCATAAATCATAAATTCCATGTTCATCATCATACTTTATTCACCAATTACACATGTGCTACCACCAAACCCTAGACTTAGACCATAGAAAAACCCAAAGATTTGTCCATATAATACAATTGATTAGATTCTCCCCTTTCATAACCATAAATTATATTCTCCCATACATGACCATAAGTTATATTCTTTCACATAAAATCATAAATTGGAATCTCCTGTATAAACCACAAATTAGATTGTCTCATATAACATCATATATTACATTCTCCCATACAAAATCATCTAAATCATAAATTAGATTTTCTCATACAAAACCATAAGTTAGATTCTCCCACATAAAATCATATATTAGAATCTCCCAAGCAAAACCATAAATCGGATTCCCCCAAACAAATCATAAATTAGATTCTCCGAATCAAATCATAAATTAAATTCTCCCAAATAACATCATAAATTAAATTCTCCCAAACAAACCATAAATTCGATTTTCCCATATAATATCATAAATTAGATTCTCCCAATTAACATCATAAATTAGATTCTCCCAAACATACCATAAATTCGATTCTCCCATATAGCATCATAAATTAGATTCTCCTAAATAAAACCATATATTATATTCTCCGCATAGAACCATAAATTATATTCTTCCACATAAAACCATACATTAGATTATTCTTTATAAAACCATAAAGTTAGGTTAACTCACTTCCCTTAGTCAACTTCTTTCCCCACTCCTTTTTCATCCTTTCTCCCACACAAACCACATCGACATCCTCTCATGCATGTCTTATAGGGTTACAACATATATCGTCACATACATATAGTACACATGCCATACAAAAACATACTTCAACTCCATGTTATACCACATACAAAATAATTAATAATGATAAACATAGGATACAACGCATGAGAAGCACATAATGCATATAAGCACACAAAAGGCCTTAGCACCCTTTACCTAATATGTCACCGGTCTTGGTGCACGCTCCTATTCCACTTGAGGGATATTATTGGGTTCACCTATTATATAAAATTATACTAGAATTAGGCTCCCTTATATAATTTTATTATTCTCTAACTTATTCCAAGATTTGGTTTTTAATTAAAACACTACTACTTAATAAATAACTATAGAAACTATTACTTAAAAATACAAATAAATTATTATTTTCATTCGAAGAGGGTGGTGATCTAAGGGTTTCTACCCTTCACCAAAATAGTGATGATAGTATAATAATAATAATAATAATAATAATAATAATAATAATAATAATAATAATAATAATAATAATAATAATAATAATAATAATAATAATAAAGTATAATATTATTAATGATACTTTTATTAGTAGAATATTAATATTAATAATACTAAAATTCTTAAAATTACAAGGTGGCTTTCGAACCACCTCAATTTTAATAATAGTACCATTCGAAATTGTAATAATGATATTAACATTATATATAGTTATAATATAAAAGTTACTAAAGATAATAATAATAATAATAATAATATAATTACAAATAATGTTAAAAATGTTAATAATATTAATAAAAAGTAAAGGTGCGATGCTTAATTGTAATTTTGGTTTTTGCCCCTCCTAAAATAATTACAACATTAATTAAATAATTACACTAATAATAATATTATTAATAATATTATTAATAATAATAGTAAACATGTAAATATTCCATTAAATAAGAAAAATTCGAGAATAATAATTTATCTTACTCAAGAATACTCCCAAACCTATCAAAAAAATTTAGAAATTAGGATACAGTTGATAACAATAATAATAATAATAATAATTAAAATTTAATTAACATTAAAAATTAGGATAAAAGCATAATAATTATCAATAAATCGAAAGTAAGTGTTTAGAAGGTCTAGGGTTTCACCTTTAGTTGGAGGGTATGGGTGGCACCGGTGGTGGTTCCCGGAGGTGGCCGGAAAAGTGATCTAAGAGGGGTGAAAATGAAGAAAAAGATGTAAGGGGGAAGGAGAAAAATAAAATAAGATTATGGTTCGGTGGAGGAGACTTAGCAGGAGATATTGGGTGGTTTATAGGGTGGCAGAAGTGGCGTATGTGGCGGCGGACGGTGGTTTAAGGTTTCGGGGTAAAAATTCTGGCGAGATGAGCAACAAACTTTGCACGGTTATGGAGGCCCGTGAAAGAAGAATCGAAGGTTGAAAATGCTTTAGTTAATTAGATGGCGTTGCAGGGAATATTTTGAGATGAAGAGACGGCGTCGAGGTTGGCTAACGGCAGAGAAAAGCGTGTCTGAAGTCACGGTGGCGGGCGGTTCTCACTTAGGGTTTCGAGAAAGAAGAAGCTTCAAAAACATCCACAACTAGGCTATTTATAGAGTTTATATGGGTTATTAGGGTTTTGGAGGTCGGTAGGATGGTGTTGGATGCTAGGGTTTGGGTGGCCGGTGTTAGAAATCGGCCAGCGATTGCTTGGGTTGGGTCAAAGGTTCAAGAAGACAAAGAGAGAGAATAAGCGAGAGTTGAGGGTAGTCGATCATGCCAAGCTAATGTGCGAGTCGAGAGGAATAAAAATAGGGGTAAATCGGCCGGTCAGAGTCCTCGTAGCCGGCGCCGCCATTTTCGGGGGCGGGAGTTGTAGCAGCGTTGACGGAGGAGAGGGGAGGAAGAAGGAAGGAGATGGGGGGGGTTGGACCGGTCGGTCCAGGGGAAAGAAAAGAAAGAAGGGAACCATGCGGTCGGCTCGAGGTGAAAAGTGAATTAAATGAAACGACAAGTTTCGGGCATAAAACGTAAGAAACGCAGCGCGTCGATGGCGGAAGAAAAGAAATAGCTGCGATGCGCGGGCTGGGCCATAGGAAAGGAAAAAGGAGAAGTGGGTCGCGGGAGAGGCAGCCCAAAGGAAAAAGAAAAAGAAAAGAAGAAAGAAAAAGAAAGAAAAAGAAAGAAAGAAAAGGAAAACAGAAAAAGGGAAAAGGGAAAAATAGTTAGTTATGGTATTTAAATTAATTAAAATATTTGGGATATTTAAAAATAATAATATTTAAATAAAATAATCTTTAAATCCTTTTTTAAGCTAAATTAGGATTTCTAAAAGATATTCCATAAATTTCATTTTAATTAGCAAAACACCCTAAATTTCTCCAATTAAATTATTTATAAAATTAATATTAATTTGAAACTATTTTCTCCTTATTATTTTAAATAAAATAATTTTTTAATTAATTTCTAAAATAAAATCCTTAATTAGCTAAAATACCCAAATTCCTCCTAATTAAAATACTTAAAAATCTCTTCTTGATTTTTCCTAATTAAATATCCTTTTATTTTAATAAAAATAATTTATTTACATAATTTTTCTAATAAAACCTCATTTAAATATAATTTATAAAATTAGAAATTTTTGGGGCATTTCATGCTAACTGTATATTAATCGAAACTTGGGCATTGTAGTTTTGCACTGATTTCTATGCACGAGGCTAGCAATATAATGTTGATGAAATTGATGAATTTAGATACCAATGGGCCAAGCACATGCACTCATTCATTCGGTATTAGGTAGGGATCTATATTCTACATGCATGTTCACGTTTGTATTTCATCTATGTATTTTGGTCTTCTAGGCTATGATCTATGAACTTTTTAATTTGGGGTGTTGAGCTACCAAGTTGTAGTATGCCTGATCATTTTTATTCCTGAGTATGCCAGGTTTATTGAGACATACCAATTAGAGATTGATTAAAAATATGTAGTATCATTGTAGATTTGGTATGAATTGATGTTGTTTTACATTGCAGATTTGGTAAATATTTGAACATACAATTGTATATGTGGGTAGAAACAAAACAGCAAAAACATAAATAAAAAACATACAGTTTTAATAACGGTTCTTAATAAGAATGGTTATTAAAACCATGTATTTAATCTCAAATTTATGCTCATTTAATACGTATTAGGGTTTAACAAATGCATAATCAATCACTAAAACCCTAATAGTGGGCCTTGACCCATATACTTAAGAGTTGGACTTCTAATGTGAGATAGGATATGGAGGAAAGGATTTTGGGGCAATTTGGGAGGTACATGAGTCTGATGATATGGAACGAGTCCATTGGAGGATAGGTGTGGGGAGAGTGAGCCATGTATGTCTAGGGTGAAATTTTTTGAATAAGATACTTAAGACATTAATCATGTAAAGTGGAAGAGTATTGAGCCGGGTCTAGACCGATCCACCGGCATAATAATGGCCAGGTATTGCGGTATCCTAGAGACCGTTCCATCGACATACAATAGTGGTAGGGTATGTTACCCTGAGTAACCGATCCACCAGCTATAATAGTGGGGGATCCCGAGCTCAATAGACCAAACCCTATAGTTTGCTAAGATATGGGAAAGACACTAATTACTTACAATGGAACACCATGCGAGTAGAGGCCAGATCGATCCACCATCATATATTAGTGGTAGGGCATGTACCCTAAGTGACAGATCCACTGGCTAGAATAATGGCCAGGCGCCAAAGTGCCCTGGAGACTGATCCACCGGCTAAAATAGTGGGGTTCCCGTACTCGTGTGGACTTGATAAAGAGCATGGTGTAAAAATAAATCCAATAAGAGATTAATTAAGTAATTAATCTAGAAATTATAATTGGACCTTTGTATATTTTAACTGAATGATCGTATGCCTTTACGCTATCATGTTGGACTTTATGCTCTTTTATTATTTTGCATAGTTTATGTGAATTTTGTGTGTTGGCCTTAGTACACGGTTACCTTACTCAGTACGTAGCGTACCGATCACTCTTTTCATGGGTTCTACTCATTCCCATGAGTAGTAGGTCATTTTGACTTTGTGCAAGTGGGTGAGACATCAGGCGGGGCTGAGTGTTGAGCTTGTGGTTGGCTCAAAATTTGAGAGTGTCGTAGCCGTAATTACTCTTTTGCGATTTATTTATTATGTATTTCTTTTGTATCATATTTACCCTCTTATGATTTATTCCCTTGTATTGAGTGTTTCAATTAAACCTATTATCGATTGTAAGATTATTCCCTCTGAGGAATTTTGATTTCGCACTCTGATTTTTACCTTATTATTGATTATAAACTTTTATGCGTACTTTGATTTCTATGCTATTATCATTTTAATTCATTTAATGAACTTTCAGTTTAAGTTTGAAAATAATCTTTTTAGCCTTAGAACTTGGTACTGGAACTGTCGGAGTGAACAAGTCTGGTATTAAGTGTGGCAGTAACATTCCCAGAATTCACAATTTTCAATTTTAAATTCTTCCACCTTTAAAGAAATGTAGTGAATTTTGGGGTGTTACATTTTCCTTAGATTATACTAAACTGCTAGAAGAGGAAGAATGATAGATAGATTGGAAAAATAGATTCATGTTTGTTTAAAACATACCAAGTGTAAAACCGATGAAACTATAAGTGAAATGCACCGAAAATCCTAATTTTAAGAATTATAATTAAATAATATTTTATTAGGAAAATTAATTAAATAAATTATTTTTATTAAAATAAAAGGGAATTAATTAGGAAAAATCAAGAAAAAATTAATAAATATTTTAATTAGGAAAAATTTGGGTATTTTAGCTAATTAAATATTTTATTTTGGAAATTAATTAAATAAATTATTTTATTTAAATACGAGGGAATAAATAGGGCCAAATTAGTAGGAATGTTATAAATAATTTAATTGGAGAAAATTAGAATGATTTGCTAATTAAAATTGAATTTATGAAAAACTTTTTAAAACCCCTAAATTAGTCTAAAAAGGAAATTTAATATTTTTAAAAATATTATTATTTTTAAATATCCCTAATATCCTAATTAATTTAATTAACCCAACCCACTATTTTTCTTTTTCCTTTTCTTTCTTCCTTTTTCTTTCCTTTTTCTTTCTCCTTCCCGATTTGGGCTCGTTCGAGGCCTAATTCTTCTTTTTCTTCTTTTCTTTTTCTTCCTAAGTGATATGGGCCTGTCTTCCTGCGGCCCAAACTTTCCCCTCCATTCTCCTTCAACACGGCCCGTCTCCTAAACGTCGCGCTTTGTCGTCTTTTTTAGCCGTCGCCCTGTCCGGTCCTCCTTCCTTCCTTCTCCTTCTTTTTTTCCCCAGACCAGCCGGTCTGTCCCATCCTTCTTCTTCCTCAGCTGTTTGCGACCTGCAAGAAACCCTTTGCCTTTGTCAACCTGCAACGGCTGAAAATTTCACCACCGACCTCGCCGTTTGACCGGCCATTTTCCCCTCCCTCTCCCTTGCTGATTCGCCGGTCACTTCGACCCAACCACTTCCCCCCTCTTCTCGCACAATTTCCTTCCTTCCCTGGTAAATCGTAGGTTGCCCATTATGAATTTCACCGGCCAATGCCCTCTCCCCATTGCCCTATTTTCCCGGCACTTCTCTGACCTCATCCCTCTCTCATTAGCCTATATATATATATATCCTTAAGCAGCCAAAACCAAAACCTTTCTCGCAGCCCAGCAAAAATTTCCCTGAACGCCATCGCCCAATTAGACGGCCATTCTACCGCTGTCAGCCAACACCGTCGCCCACTCTTTCCACCTAAGCACTCCCTGCACCGCCCTCTAACTAACTATACCTCTTTTCTCCCTTGATTTTTCCTACACGAGCCACCCCGGCCGTGCAAAGTCTGCTTCCCAATAAGCCCTTTCTTCCACCTCCGCTGCCCTTCGCACCACCATTAGCCACCTCTCATGCCGTAACCACTGCCCCCTACACCTCCTAATTTGTTCTACAGACCACCCTCTTTCTCCCCCAACTCTTCTTTTCCTCTTCCTCCCTCTCCTCCTCTCTTTCTCTTCTTCTTCCCCTTTCGGCCACCGCCGCCGCCACCATGCGCCACCACATTTGGCTGCGACGCCACCTTCATCCTACTCCTCTCCACCTAGGCAACCCTAAACACCCCAACTCCGACCCTCATTCTTCCTCTCCTTTTTCCAGCACTCAACTTTTCCTCTTTTCTTCTCTTTTTTCGGCCACTGCCGCCGTCACCATGCACCACCACTGGTGCCGCTTGTCACCACCAACCTAAGAAGGAACCCTAAACCCCCTCAACCCTTTTTCACCATTTATTCAAGCCTTATTTATTTTATTTTAATTATCTCAAATATTATTATTATTATTATTATTATTATTATTATTATTATTACTAATAGTGTTATTATTATTATTATTTATATTGAGGGTCGAAGCCCTATACTATTTTTTTATTTCGAATATTATTATTATTATTATTATTATTAGTATTATTATTATTATTATTATTAGTATTATTAGTATTATTAGTATTAGTATTAGTATTAGTATTAGTATTATTTTAAAGTAGGGTCAAAACCCTACTTTACTTTACTTTCGATTTATTCTATTATTATTATTATTATTATTATTATTATTTTAAATTATGGTCAAAACCCTACTTTACTTTAATTTCGGTTTATGCTATTATTTGTATTATTATTATTATTATTATTATTATTAATGTTACTATCATTATTATTAGTGTTATTTGGTAAAGGGTCGAAGCCCTTATCCCATCATTTATTTCGAATCATATTATTATTATTAGTATTAGTATTATCATTATTATTATTTTTTTTACTATTATTAATATTATCATTATTATTATCTTTAGTATCACTATTATTATTATTAGGGTAAAGTCTTCAAACCTTATATTATCAACTTTTACAATATTACTATTATTTCTTATATCTTTAGCAAAATTAGTAATTAGTTAATGTCATTTTTATTAATATGTTATTATTTTATCAAAAACCTAGTCTTAGAATAAATTAGTAAATAATAGTATTTTAGTAGGAGGGAATCTAATCTTTAGTTTTTCCCTCATATATAGGTGAGACCAATCAAAGCCTTAAGGAAGCATAGGAGCGTGCTCCAAGACCAGTGTCGTTTTAGGTAAGGATGTAGCTAAGGCCTTATTTGTGCTATGTGTATTATATGCCTTGTATACCTTTTACAATGTCATGTTGTGTATCATGTGCTATTAATTGACTATTTTATGTTTGGAGCAGCTTGGAGTTAAGGTATGCTTATGTGCCTTCTTATTATATATGTTGATATGTATATGTGGTGAAGTGTTGTGGATTGTGATGTAATGTGTTGTGACCTTTTAGACATGCATGTGGGGATGTTTAAGGTAGTATTGTAGGGTGGAAAGGATGAAAAAGGAAAATAGGAAAGTAAGTTTGACCAAAGGGAAATAAGTTGACAAGGGATGTGATTTGACCTAAATATTTTAATGGTCCATGGATGGATGAATAAAATGGGGATTTTAAATAAAATAAAGAGTGGGAGAATCTATAGTTTTGCACGGGAGAATCTATGGTTGTGCATGGGAGAGTATATGGCTTTGTATGGGAGAATATAGGGTTTGCACGGAAGAATCAAAGATTTTGCATGGAAGAATTTAAGGTTTGCATGTGAAACTTTGAAGGTTTGCATAGGAAGGTTAGTGAAATACCCTAGAATTAATTATTTTAGGAAATAAGTTATTAAATAAGTATTATTGGGGAATTTATTTAATATACTACTCTTTATAAAAAAAAGGATTTTGTAGGGCAAGCTAATAAGAATTTTGAGATAAATTACAAGGGTATCTTTATACAAATATTTATATATATAATTTTGGGCCCTAAATTAGCCTAAAAAGGAGGATAAATATTTTATTTAATTATTTAAATATTCTTACTCTAAGTACCTAAAGTAAATACTCTAAACATTTATACAAAATAAAATACTAAAATAAAATAACATAAATAAATTTTTCTCCCTTTTTCTTCCTTTTTCCTTTTTCTTCTTCCCCCCCCTTTTCTCGCCGTTGGGCCAGCCCCGGCCCAACCCCCTTTCTTCCTCTCCTTCTCCCACGGCCCAGCGCTGCTTGACCTCCCTCGCCACAGTGAAACACAGCGTTTCGCCCCCATTCCGCCGAAACGCTGCGCCCTGATTAATGAAAGTAACGGGTACCTGCCAGCTATACTCGACGCCGCGTTTTGTCCATAACTCGCCAGAAACGCTGCGTTTTGGTAGGGTATTTTGACCGTTGCCGAACCGGCCGGTCTCCCCCTCCTTTTTCTTTTCTCCCCGGACCGCCGGTCCGGCCACCTTCTCCTTCCTCCTCGCGCGCGCGACCTGCAACACGCCGCCCTCCTACGTCGGCCGCTTGCACGCCGCCGTCCCCTTTTCTGCCCTGCCGGCCACCCTCCTTCAACCAGCCTACGCCCCCCATCACCCCTAGGCCACCCCGCACCTTTTCCCAACCAGCGCAGAGGTCTGCCATGGCAGACCTGCGACGGCCGCCCCTACCGGCCGGCGTGCCCCAAACGCGCCTGACCTGTCCTCCCTGTCCCCTCTCTCGATTTTTCCCCAATTCGAGCCTATAAATACCCGCACGAGCCCCAGCATCGGGCTCTTTCGAAAATTATACCCAGAAATCCCTTCTTGCGCCGCCCCCTCTTCAGAGCACCGTCCCGTCGCCGCCGCTCGACCCACCCTCGAAACCCTTCCCTACATCACCCTCCACCTACCCAAGCCTCCCTCACCCCTCGGTTTGCTCTACACGCGCCGCCCCAGGCGTGCAAAGCACCCTTCCCGACCAAGCTAATCCCCGAACCCTGCCACCCTTCGCACTGCCGCCCACCGCCGTGCCGCCACTCCCAGCACCCCCTCTACCTCCTAAAACCACCAAGGGAGCTTCCCCAACCTCCCTAGACCTTCTGTTTCCCCTACCGAGCCCTCCTTTCCCTTCCTTTCCCCTCCACCACCTCTCCACCTTCCTTCTCCCCCCAACGCTGCCGCCGCCGTGCGCCGTGCACCGCCACCTGTGCCACCAGCACCTCTAGGTAGTCCTCTAAACTCCCCAACCCCTAAACCCTTATCATACAAATGCTAATTATTTTTAGTAGCATTATTAGTATTATTCTTACTATTACTATTATTATTATTGTTATTATTATTATTGTTGTTATTATTATTATTATTATTATTATTATTATTACTATCATTACTATTATTATTATTATTTTAGTTCCTTGTCACTATTAGTAATATTTCGTATATCGCTAACCTTACTATCGCTACTACTATCATTATTATTAGTAACATTGAACTACTACCATTAATAATAAATATTATTAAAATTACTTTAAATTATTGTAGCTACGTTTATTAGTAGTAGCATGATTAACTACTTTAAGAATATTGATCATACTTCACTTATAAAAGTAATATTATTATTCTTAGCCCTAATGGTAAGGTAAAGAATAGGGGTAAGGTAGAAAAGAATAGTGTTTTGGTTGGAGAAAAAGTAACCCCAGTTTTCCCTCTTATAGGCGAGTCAAGTCGACACCCGAAGGAGGCGTAGGAGCGTGCTCCAAGACCGGTGTCGTGTTAGGTAAGGACGTGGCTAAGGCCATCTGTGTGTATTGCATGGTTTACCTGTCTTGTATGCCTTATGCGGTTGTGTGCTATAATCTGTATATTATCTATGTATTTATGTAGCGCAGCATGGAACCGAGGTATGTTCCCGTACTCTCGTCTACATGTACTAATATGGTATGGTACAAGGATGATGTGGTGTGATGTGACATGCATGCTAGGTGTTTTGATGAGGAGTTGTGGATTGGGGGCTTGAAAGAGAAAGATAAGCGACTAGGATAACCAAAGGAAAGTACGTCGGCTAACGCAGGTAAGAATGACCTAGGCAATTTATGATTAGTAAATGGACGGGAAAAGGGGGAATTAAATAAATGGAAGAGTGGAAGAAAGTAAAGTTGCCTGGGGAAAACTAGGGTTTGCATGGGAATGATAGAGTTGGCATGGTGGGAGTGATAGGGTTTGCATGGGGTGGTTAAGGTCCGCATAGGGGCGAACCTTACGTATGGAAAGTTACTTTGGGGCGTAGGGAAGGTAATGGAAAGTTTGTTTGGGAGTTTGGAGGCTCGAGGTGAAAAATAGTACGTGGGATAAAATAAGGGTACATAGGGACCAACTAGGGTTTGGGAAAGAAACCCTAATTTAAGAAGGTGGAAAAGAAAAAGAAAATAATAAGAATAAATGAGGAAGAGTGAGGTATGTGGGAGAGTTGAGTCTGAGGGTCATGATTTGGGTTTCCAGTGCGAGAAATGTGTTAAGTATGATAATTGCCAAGGGTGTTAGTGGCCTAATATAAGCGTAGGAGATAGCTCGGTGACCTGAACCGATCAAGGAAATAGCTAAGACTGGATATGTGACATGTATCCTACGTGCCGTGGATGCTTTGTATGAATTATGTGTTGTGTTTTAAATGTCGTTATCTTACTTGTTCCGTGGGTAATGTGGCTTGGAAACAAGACGCGTGCTTGTGTTCTCATTAGAATATGATAGTACGAATATGTCTTCAGTCTTGATGTGATGTGTTGAGATCTCTGGCCATGCATGACAAAAGATATGCCCTCGAATAAGATACATTAAGACAGTAACGACTTACAGAGAAAGATGTTGAGCCGAACCCAGACCAGTCCACCGGCTATAATAGTGGCAGGGCATGACCCTCGCGACCGTTCCACCGGCTATAATAGTGGTAGGGCATAAGCCCTCGCGACCGTTCCACCGGCTATAATAGTGGGGGGATTTCGTGCTCAACAAACTCAAACGTAAAAGTGATATGGCATGGGAAAGATACAAATGGTTACAGTGGAATACCTCGTGAGTCGGGGCCAGACCGGTCCACCGGCTATAATAGTGGCAGGGTATCTTACCCTCGCGACCGTTCCACCGGCTATAATAGTGGCAGGGCATGGCCCTCGTGACCGTTCCACCGGCTATAATAGTGGGGTTCCCGCACTCACATGGTCAGGATAAGACGATGATCGATTATAATCAGAGACCTGATAAAAGAAAAAGTGATATCTGGTTCGTAACCTGTGTTGTTTATATGCGTTATTGCATTCTATCTACGTATCTATGCTATGCCTGCTATGTTATGTATCTTTGTGTGTGGGCCTTAGCGCGTCTGTTACCTTACTCAGTACGTAGCATACTGATCACCCGTTTCATGGGTGCTGCTCATTCCCACGAGCAGAAGATCCCTCTGATCTTGTGCAGGTAGGAGACCATGTCCTTGATGCCTATGATACCTATGAGGCATCGGGTGGGGTAGAGCGTTGAGCCTAACCTGACTTGGGGATCGAGAACGAGTTGGCCGGACTCCGTTGCTACCTTCAGACTTCGTATTTTCCTTATTTAACTGTATTTCGGACTACGCTTTATGTTTTGTGAATCGCCTTTTTAAGTTGTAATCTTAAACCGTACTCTAAGTTGTATTCCTAAACGATACCCTAACTATTGTTGACTCGTATTTTCGTGAATGACCTATGTTAACTACGTACATATGTTTTGATGATGGTTTAGCTTAGCCTTAGCACTTAGTATCGGAACGGGAGGAGTGAACCGGTCTGGTACTAAGTGTGGCGGTAATACCCCCGAATTTACAATTTTAATTCTTTCTCTTTCGCTAAAACTTTTGATTTAAATGAAATTTTTCAGTAGTAAATTTGGGGGTGTTACAGTTAGCGTATGCATGGGATTAAAGTTTCTGTATGAAAAGTTGACTTGGGATGTAAGGAAGGTAATGGAAGAGTTTTTTGGGTGTTTGGAGGCTTTGAGTGAAAAATAGTATGTAGGACAGTATAAGGGTACATAGGAGACTGAGCTAGGGTTTGGGGGAAAACCCCACATTTGAGGAGGTGGCAAAAGGAGAAATAAATGAGGGTAAGTGGAGTACGAGAGGATGACGAAAATGATCAAGTAAGGATGAGCATGATTGGCTTGGAAAAATAAGAAGTGGAATGTGAGAAATGGAATGGTGACATGTGGACACGAGGAAGCTAGGGTTTGTTGTGGCCAGTTAGGGTTTGGTGTGGTTACTTAGGTTTCATGACCACACGTGTACTTGAGGAGTAAGGCATCATGATGAGGGTTGAATCTAAGAATTTTGAAGTCTGGGGTGTTAAAATAATTTGGGTCGTGTGAAGTAGAGTAGGATGGACTACATAGGTCTAAATTAGGATTTCGAGATAAAACCCTAGAGTGAGGTGTTGAGTGGACTTGGAAGAGTAAGGTAGTGGGCCCTAACCCATATACTTAAGAGTTGGACTTCTAGTGTGATATAGGATATGGAGGAAAGGATGTTGGGGCAAGTTAGCAGGTGCAAGAGTATGATGATATGCATCAGGTCCGTTGGAGGATAGGCGTAGGGGAGAGTGAGTCATGCATGTCTAGGGTGAAAACTTCTGAATAAGACACCTAAGACATTAATCATTCAAAGTGAAAGATTATTGAGCTAGGTCCAGCTGATCCACCAGTTAGGAATAGTGCTTAGGGTATCTTACCCTATGAGTGTCCAATCCATCGACGAATAATAGTGGTCAGGTGCTTTATGCCCTGTGTGTTTCTAACCCACCGGCTATAATAGTGGGGGATCGCGAGCTCAATAAACCAAACTTGAGTTTGCTAAGACACATAAAGGACACTAAGTAGTTACAATGGAACACCATGCGAGTAGGAACTAAACCGATCCACCGATAAGGAATAGTAGTTAGGATTTTCACCCTATACGTGACCAATCCACCAGCTGTAATAGTGGTTAGGGCATGTTTCCCTATATGTGACCGAGCCATCGGCTAAAATAGTTGGATTGATAAAAAGACATGGTGCGAAAATGAGTTATGATAAGAGATTAATTGATTAATTAATCCGGACTATAAATGGGCCTTTATGTATTTACCCGAATGATCATACGATATTATGTTATCATGTTGGACTTTATGCTCTTTTTTATTTTTTTGCATGGTTTATGTGATTTTATGTGTTGGCATTAGTGCACGATTACCTTACTCAGTACGTAACATACTGACCACCCCTTTCATGGGTGCTGCTCATTCCCACAAACAGAAGTCCCTTTTGGCTTTATGCAGGTGGGCGATGTGTTTTTTGATGCCTTTGAAGTTCATGAAGCATTAGACGGGGCTGAGTGTTAAGTATGTACTTGGCTCGTTAATTGGGAGTGACGTGGCCGGATTCTCTCCTTATGATATTCTATTTCTTTATGTTATTTCTTTTGTATTGGATTTCCCTCGTATGAAATTCTATTTTGTATTGAGTATCCTAAACTTAATTCTTAATAGTTGTAAATTTTATTTCCTTTTTAGGAACCTTGATTATGCACTCTGATTTCTATCTCATGATTATTTGTACTCCTTTAAATTGTAAACTTTTAAGCGTACTCTGGTTTCTGTGTTATGATCCCTTTTTGTTCTTTTTATGAACTCTTGGTTTAAGTATTGATTAAAGTTTAATAAAAAATTCTGTTAGCCTTAACACTTGGTACTGGAACGGTCGGAGTGAACCGATCTGGTACTAAGTGTGGTGGTAACATCCCCGAAATTCACAGGTTAAGTGCTTCTGTTTTAAAAATATATATATATATATAGTAAATTTTGGGGTGTTACAATAAGGGATGGTCTTATGACGAAAGATTATACTCTAAATGAATCAAAATTACAACTAGGCATATAGATAAACAAACGAAGAAAGAACAAACCTTAACTTCCTTTTCCCCTTCGCTCTTATACTTATGATGTCGTCAGGATTTGGAGCGGCAATTTTGATACTAAGTTATATGAAGGAGAGATTAATCAAAGTAATCAAAGAATCAGTGGTAAAAGAAGAAAGAATTATGATATATGGAACATGGATGTTACAAGAATTTTTGCATTTATATTGTAGACAATAATACTCAACACATAAGTACATTAATAGCGAAATATCATTTTTTTAAGTAGAATAATGGTAAAACAAAATCAATTCAATGATGGTAAAAGATTAATTTAATATTGGTGAAAGGTACTTAAATGTAAGATGATATATATATGCTGAAAGTTTAATACAATGATAATAAAGGTATAGTGACCATTGCAGGAATCAAATATGTAGAAATCCACGAAAAGGTCTTTTGTTAGCAAGAATCATTTGCCAAGATACTGGTTTTGTATAAAGGTATTGAAATATGCAATATATTTTTTTCATTTGCTATAGTGATTGTTATAATGATCATTATGACAGTGTTGCTTTATGCTTTTTTACTAGTGCATCCAGTAGGGACACGTTTTGAGATATTTTTTTGTCTTCTTTTATAATATGTTTGTACTCAAGGGATAATCTTATAAAAATCATCTACATTTTCATCGCCATAGTCGATGAGTGGTTCAGATAATGTTAATGAAGATGACATGATTTTATTTTGTGAATGAGTTTGGCTAAGGATAGAGAGATATTCATTATGAGTTTTGGCAACAACAAGATGTGAAGCTGTACAAGATTTTTGTGCAAGGAAATGGGATTGAGAAGGATTGAGAGGAATTTGGGAAATTTATTTGATTTGGCTTTGTGTTTTTGCCTATGCCTGAACATGTTGTTTTGAAATTTTGTCTAAGGCTTGGAACTTATTCCACCATTTGACATTAAACGTCTAATGATGGTTGGCATATTATCAATGGTTTGATGTTCTAATTCCCAAGAGAAAGCCCATAGGCAGAAAAACATTAAATAGAAATGGAAAGGGGGAGGAATTTATTTGTCTTTTTTGGTAAAGTTTTATAATAAGAGAAGCTAGGAGTGAATTTTTTGGGTATTATGTAAGAGGAAGGCGTTACACTAGACTTACTGATAATCTCAATAATTAAAGGAAATGGAGAAGTTTAATGAGGTTTTGTAGGAATCAATAAGTTATTTTGGGATTTCAAGGCTTTTACCCCAATCAGAGGGATGGATATTTTGCAAGTAGAGTAAGCTATTTCATTTGGAGAATCATTATGTGAGAAATGTTTGGAGGAGGTGGAACCAGGAAATTCAAGGATTGCCATATAAATGGATGAGGTTTAATTAAGTTCCATGGTTTGTAAAACCAACCAGAAAAGAGTTTTTGTAAAGACAAAAAAGGGTCTACATAGAAAAAACCATCTTCACAATTTATAATAATTTAGAAATGAGGTTTTCAAAAATAATCGGATGATTTTTTAAAATCTTTCTATTGTGAAAAAAATTATTTTGCAAATGGAGTTGTTAAAATCACAAGCTTTAAAGAGGAAGATTTTGAAACCTGATTTTGAGAATGAGGTTTTTGTGATGAAGATCCCTCATTTATTTTCAAAATAGGGAAGAAATTATACTTGTTAAAAAAAGAGGCATGCTCTGCATGATTTGTTGTAGTACCATGAGGGCTTTATGGGATCCTGTAAGGGTAGCAAGCTAGCTTTTCATATCTTGGCGTTTGTCCAAAGGAGGTGTTTGTGATGAAGAGACCTTGTCTTCATCTTTAACTGTAGCCTAATACTACAATTTGATGGGGTTTTATGTGAGGGTTTTACAGGCAAGTTTTTTACCTTTCTGTTTAGCAGTCATATTAAGGTCTTGCCTCAACAAATTTTCCCGTTAGAAAATCAGGGACAGAATTTGAATCACCTTTGATAAATTCTATATCATAGTCAAAGATTGAGAGGATGGCTCGCCATCTAGTAAATATCTTTTTGGAGGTAATGTTTTGGAAGTATTTTTGTAGTACATCTTTTGTTGATTTGAAATCTATTAGGAGTAGTAAGTTTTGGTTTATAAAGTCATATTAGAATTTTTAGATGTAAAGTATGATGAAAAGGAATTTTATCTATTCATGATAAAGTAGTTTTTTTGGGAATCATTCTAGTGGGCAGAAGTGAACTAGATTATTTTCCTACTGGTTTAGAACTTGTTTGAGGATACCACCAAAGCCAATGTCAAAAGCATATATTTCAACCACTTCAAAAGTTTTAGAAGATGGAGATCGAGGGTGATTTGGATTTGAGTTTTGATGTGTGTGACAATTTTTGTATGTTCCTAACTTTAAGGCACAGAATTTTTCTTTAACCTATTATGGAGAGATTTTTCTAAACAATTAGCATTAGCAAAGAAATCTAAGACATAATTAAGACTACCTAGAAATCTCTATAATAAAAAGATTGTATATAATCCTATCTAGAACTTTGGAAGCAAAATTAAGAGACCTCTCAATTGGGGTGATAGATCCTTGTAAGAGATAATGACTTAGGAACCTGATACAGGTTTGAAAAAGAGAGATTTTAGATTTTGAGACAACAAGACCACTCCTTTTGATGACTTAAATTAATATCCCAAGATGTTTGAAATGATGATCAATAGATTGACAGAAGATGAGGACATTGTCAATGTAGACTATACAAAAATTTGCGAAAGGACTAAAGATGGCATTCATAATTCTTTAGAATTCAGAGGGAGCATTTTTAAGTCCACAAGGCATGATATTCCATTCATATTATCCAAAGGAGATAGTAAAAGAAGTTTTATAGCGATCTTTTGGAATGATTTGAATTTTCCAAAATCTTGATTTTAGATCAAATTTTGAAAAAATAATAGCCGAATAAATTTTATGAAGGAGATCACATCTGTTACGAATAGGGCAGTCAATCCATTTAATAACTGTGTTAAGAGGATAATAATTAATGAAAATTCGAGGAGTTCCTCATTTGATTTCATATTATTTGTTTACATAAAATGTTGCACAAGACTAAGGGGGATGAGATCTTTAGATGATGTGTTTATTTTATAGGTTTGTAATCTCGACCCAACAATAGTTTTCTAATTCAGCATTCATCTAAATTAGCCTAGCTTTAGTAAGGATATTTCTTTCAAAGAAAAAATATTTGTAAGGTAGGTCGACAATGTATTGTTTTCTTGACCAAAAAGCATCTGGAAGGTCTAAGCAGATTACTTTCTCAATTTGATTTTGAAGATTGATAACTTTGGTTTTGATAATGTTAAATTCTAATTGGTTCTGGATCTTTGAAAGATAAACTCATTCTTTTAGAAAATGAAGGTAAGTTTGTTTACTCTAAACAATAAGATTAAGTTGGTTATGATAAATAGATTTAGCTTTAAGGAGGTTAAGGTTTCTAGTTTTAAGAATTTCCAAAAAAGAAAGTGAACACTTTGTTCCTTTTGTTTTAAATGTAATACCAGTATGATTTACTTGGTAAGGAGTGATAATGTTAATGAAATATGTGACTAAGATTATAGTATAGCTGATATTAGGTGTTATGAGGTAAGTTGATTTTATTTTGAGATTGTTACAGGTAATATATGTTTTGCATTTGCTTTTTATTTTAAGTTTGGAGTTGTTTTTCGATGAAAGAATTTATATAGTAGGCGAGAGGAAGTGTTTTTGAATAATACCATCCTTGATGCAATTAAGATCAACACCTATATTAAAAAGGGTTATGGTATTGAGTTAGAAATTATTATAAATTTTGAGGTTGATGTTCATAATATATTTTCGAGATGTAATTTCCCTGAGAATGTTACAGAAGTTAGCTAGAGAAGGAAGGTTTTAGAAGGATTGACAATCAGAATCATCATCATCTTTTTCACTAGGAAATGGTGAGGAATATTCCGTATATTTTGAAAGAAGAATTTGTATAAAGTTACTATCATGTTCTTATTTTTGTTGGAGTTATTTTTATTCATTTTTAACTCCTTTGATTTCTTATTAGAGTTCATAAGTCATGGGAATGATATGATTTGATTGTTGTTGTCATTTGAGAATAGAGGTTAGATCATAAATATTTTTTCCTTTTGCTTGGCTAGAAGTTTAGATAAAGGATAAGTGGTTTCACTATTTTCAAGAGACTCACAAAGTCTCTCAAGCTATTAATTTTATTTGAGGGGATCAGAAATATGGTGGAAAACTTCAAGTATGAGTTACTTTTTATTTAGTTAGGACATTTACTTGTTTTGAAAAATATTCATCCTCATTCTTGGAGAAATAAGAAGAAGAGGGTGAGTCAAGCTCATCAATTTGGAGGCTAGATTTAGAAAGGTATTCTTCTTGAGACTCATTATCAGAAAATTTGACTAGAAGGTTTTGTATTTTTTCCAATGTTTGTTCATTGAGATTGAGCTCACGGATTTGCGTATTCACACAATAATATTTTGAGATGTGGTCTTTTCTTCCACACTTATAACAGGTGGCATCCTTGTTGGGAGGTCTTTGGAAAGAAGATTGTGGTAACCTCTTGTAAGGTTGGGATTTCTTATAATATGATATTTGTGGACAAGGTGTTTGTTTCTTTGAAGAATTCTTACTATAATGATTTGGATGATGATTTGGGTCATAAGAGCCATCACGTGGTTTAACTTTATTTAAAGTGGCAAGAATGTCAAATTGTTGGTAGAAAATACCAAGTGACTTTCTGGTTTTATGCATTTTCCATTTTAAATGTCTTTGAAATTTGAGATCTTGATAAATTTTTAGACCTTGTTTTTGTATAAGATTAGTTCACCATAGGTGAATCTGTGAAATGGAATTTGATTTTCATGGGCTTCTTTTATTTTATTTCAAACTCTTTCCCCCAAGGAGGGTTGGAAGACCAGCGATGAATTTGTATTCCTAGAAAGGTTGGTTTGAATCATCCATAAGCATGACCCGAGTAATGAAAGTGTTTTTGTACTATTGAAAATCACTAAATTTTTTATAGCAGAGATTTGAGAGTAGTTCAGCACTTTTATCTTTGAAGTTTTAAGGATCTCCAACAAAGTGAAGAGAAATGGAAAGGACAAGTGAGGCAACAACCTCCTGGCATACCTCATCATTTTCAAAGATAATTTTATCTTTTTCATCCATTTTAATAGCATAAATAATAGATTTTTGCTCTTAAGAGGTAAGATAAAAATCTCACCATCCTTTGAGTTGGCCGGAGAACCCTACAATCAGGATTTCTACTATGGTGTTATTAGAATTACCTGTTTGGGTTATGTAGGCATTAGCATCCATGGTCATTTGTTGAAGGAGGTTCAAAATTTTATATTCAAACATTCTATCAATATTCCATTCATAAAGGGATGATGCTTTATAATTTGGTTAAACGATTTTGTTTAGCCGATTTTCAAGGTTAAGGTCAGGGGTTGTGTTTTTGGGGATAATAGTCTTATAAGAGGAAGATTGTTCATTCTTTTGAAAAGGTGGGAGAGATTTGGTCCCTCAATAAGATCATCTTCCATTTGATATGGCAAAGATGAGAATCTCAAGGTACTTATCTAGGAGAATTGTTCAAAAGTATTAGGAACTTGAACTTGGTTTGAATAGAAAGTAGGACTTATTTGACTAAGTTGAATTTTAATTGCTTAGAGGAATTCGGTTCTTCCATTTTGGTTATTTTTTTGACTGGTCTTTGGAACCTAAAATGGTTTGAAGATGAGTAATTTCTTGTTTTCTAAGGTTTGGGGTGGAGAAGTAACATGGAAAGCTGGAAGAATAGCTTTATGAATTTATTTGTCAAGTCTTGATAGCTGTTAACCAATTGTATTAAGATGGATATTAGTGAATTTATTTTGAAGAAGGATATTTTTAATAGTATCTTTATATTATTCTTTAGGCATTTGAAGGGGTTTCTACTCAAGTGAGTGATCTCCTAAGGACATTTAAATGTTTTGTAGAGGAGGGTGATTAGACTCGATTTTACCTTTGTCAGTCTGTCATGTTTTTGTTTTGTTTCAAGTTGTCATATGATTGATCTTTTAGAAAGGTAAAACAATATTATTTTATTTTGCATATATTTCGAACCAATCAAGGAATAGGATTTGTACCTTTCCATTTTGAATGAAATTGTAAATTTCTATTTGGTTTCTTTCCATTGGTGAAGAAAATGTTTAAAAAACCACGCTCTTTTCTTTAAGTTATGTGAGCCAAGTTCTTTTATGTGATTTCATAAAAGTTAGGAGAGTTAGAAAGAGAATTTTCATCTTGTGGTGGTTTGGAGATCTGTAGAGAAATATGAAGAGGTTCTATATTTTGAAGAGTTTTAGTATTTTATGGGTGATTTTGTCCGACGTAGCCAAAATGGGAAATTCTTTAAGTATAGTCTGTTGTTTGAAATGATGCGCTTGATAGATCTAAAACGGAGTATCTTCTATGCTTATAGGGAAGTTTTATGACAGTGGGAATTTTTAAAACTCTTCCCAAGTCAAGGGTGAATGGGTTGAGGCCGTGTCAAATAAACGGCTGCTAAGAGATCTCTAGAAACTGATTTTTACAGTCCCATCTTGAAATTGGGTAATTTGCCTTAGTTTCATGTTTGGTTTAGCAGGATGCTGAGGTTTTTCAACTTGTGTTTGTGCATACTTTTCAAGGAGCCAATCTTCTAGGAGGGTAACATCCATCTGTCTAATTGGACGAGGAACCACCTTGTTGGCTCTTGCGAGATTCGTTTGGAGGAGGAGAGTAGTTTCTCCTTTAGTGCTTTGGATTTTGACTTTTGTTTTTAAAGAAGTTTCCATGACACTATAGTGAACTTGGTAGATCATAGCAATAGTATAGATCCCATGAGCATATCACATTCATGAGTTTTTACTCGTAGAATAAGGGATAGAAGGAGGTTTAGATCTTTTAAAGTGGGAGAGAAGTTTGGATAGCAATTGAAAAAGATAGGATCATTGCAATGATTGGATTTAATGGTTCTCAGAATTGAGTATTCAAATTTTTTAAGTCTTCCATCATGTAGGATGGTCAAGATTGAGGTATTCAATCCTTTCCTAATCAGTGGTTTAAATCCTATATGGACAAGCCCTAAATGAATATATTTGAAGCCATTCTTAATATGTTTTTTTCATATACTTTTTTGTTAGAATTTTAGTGGTTTCAAACGGATATGCAATTTGTATATCACATTCTTTTGTTTTGATTACATAATTATTTTGAAAACTATACCATTTTAAAGTTTTGTAAATTAATTTAGAATAAATTTTGAGAGTTTCTAGTTACCAATAAATCCTTGAAAATTCTCAAGAACATATTCCTTAGTATGAACAACATTTTCCTTAGATTCTACTGAGCTGCTAGAAGAGGAAGAATGATAGATAGATCGGAAAAATAGATTCATGTTTGTTTAAAACATACCAAGTGGAAAACCTATGAAACTATAAGGGATGGACTTACTGCCTAACACAAGACTTATGACCAAACCTCATACTCTAAATGAATCAAAATTACAACTAGGCATAGAGATAAACAAGCGAAGAAAGAACAAACATTAACTACCTTTTCCCCTTCGCTCTTATACCTATGATGTTGTCAGAATCCGGAGGGACAATGTTGATATTGAGTTATATGAAGGAGAGAGTGATAAAAGTAATCAAAGAATTAGTGGCAAAAGAAGAAAGAATTTTGATACATGGAACATGGATGTTACAAGAATTTTTACATTTATATTGTAGACAATAATACTCAACACATAAGTACATTAATAGCAAAATATCATTTTTTAAGTAGAATAATGGTAAAAAAAAAATTCAATTCAATGATGGTAAAAGATTAGTTTAATATTGGTGAAGGTACTTCAATATAAGATGATATATATATGCTAAAAGTTTAATACACTAATAATGGTAAAAGATCAACTTACTGATAAAAAATAAATTCATTGATGGTAAAATATTAATACATTAGTAGAAAAAGATTAATATATTAGCAATAAAATACTAACTTTTAAGTAGAATAAAAACGGTGGTGAAATATCAATTGACAGGTAAAAAAATTAGTGTATTGGTTATAAAATATTAATATACTAGTAATAAAAGATTATTTTTAAGTAAAATAATATTAAAAAATTATCTCATTAGATGTACGATAAAACAGAGATATTGATAGCTAATAGACTAAAATTCTTATGCATCTCCATTTTAGTATATACATAGGAGGTCCTTGAACCACGGGTGCATAAATCAGCATTGTTGTTTTCTCTTTGTACGTAGATACGAACATAAAACTTAGAAAGAACACTATCCATATAAGACTGAGTTAAGATACGGCCGGCCGCAAACAAGTTCTATTACAATAATACAAAATTGGTAGGCAAGGAGGCGCTGACCATCAAATTTCGACGTCTCCAACCACCTAACCTCAGGAGAGTAATAGACTAGGACCTTAACGTTCTGATTTCCGAATAAAAGGCACTTAAAGAGGAGAGTGGGAGAGTGAAAAGGTTACAACAAGCAAGAACTAAAAGTTTAAATCCAGCTACGCTACTCTCAACAATTACCTAGATATCACAGAATAGGACCCTATGCCAAATTACATGTAAAATATAAGCCTTATTTTTTTATATAAATATATCTTAATTACTAGCTAGCTAGCTGGCTAGCTAGCTAATAAATTACGTATTATATCTTCCTCCATTTTTTTATTTTTTTTTATTTTTCTGCTCTTTCGTTTCGTGTGTTTCTTGAGAGTCAAGAAAGAGGGGACCTATGAGGAGCTCCCTTTCTCCTGCTACCAAATGAGAAAACGTCAATCCCACCGAGCAAACCGCGACTTCCTTTCTTTTTGCCTCTCACTACCGCGTCCTCAGGACCGACGGATGAGACTTCAGAAATGTTCGTGGCATCGTTGGAGCATGTCACCTTGCAAGGCATTGAGACATCCAGCATGGAACTTGTGCTCATTTGACCTGCATTGTCCTCCAAATCCATCGGGAGACCCTCGAACTGTGAGATGGAAAAATCTGATTCGTCGAAGCTGTATAGGATCGTCGATAAATCCTCTCCTTTGTTCACCAAGTGATCCACCTGCAGACATTAATTAGATAGATACACCCCACAAATTTAGATTAATATGGGCCTTCAATCACTGGTTGAAGGTTATTAAAGCAGGCATGATCCCTTAATAAATAGAGGTGGATCACACACAAGCATCGACATGATAAAAATGGAAGCGTTCAGAATATTGAAGAAGATTCCACGTGATTATACCACAAATTCTACTACATTCACCGAAAATTCTACCACCAATTCTAATAATCTACCACCCATCTTACCCGATTCTATATGATCACATCCCTAATTTCCTAGATAATGGATGAATGCCTATGGTTGCTAAATTCATAATCCTATATCACTCTTGTTGTGGAGGCATGTCCTACAAATTCTACAAGCCATGGATTGGCTTATTTAATATTAGGGCACATTGGTTTGGCATTGATACAGAAAATTTGGGCTAAACTAGCATAATTAGGCTTATTAGGGTGGTTACTTGATTAATTATGGACCAATGAGCTAGGGACTTAATGGTTGTTAAGTTATTTTTTAATGAAGACACACGGTCGATACATGCTATGAAATTCCAATATAAGGGAGAACCGGCCATATGAGTGACGATTAAGATATCTCTGTTAGAATCTTAGAAAGTTTACCTTGTTAGAATTTTTATCATTTTGTGCATGGGGGTGTGTCAATAATGGCACGTTTTCGGGTGTGATTTACATTCTATATTTATAGCATATAGAATTTAGATTAGAGGAGATGCGGTTCATGTATTTAAATGAGCATCATCAAGTGCAATTGAATACAAATTTGAATCTTCAAATTAATCTCTTTGTAAGTTCTCCTTCTTAATTGTAATTTTTGCGTGATTCATAATCAATTTCTCTTCTCAATTTATGTGTCATTTTGATAGAGTTAGTTTGTGTTCAATGTCAAACATCCATATCGTTTCCTAATCAAATTCATCCACACCCACCAGCATAAGCAAACTCAACTGCACCTTCTTCTTCAACCTCTTGAACCCCTAATCCTAACCCTCCATACCAATGAATTTTACCACTTTTATAACATCCATTAAGCTACCTATATGATGATTTATACCTACCTTCACGGCCCCCCTATGAATAAAAAATAAATAAATTTAAGCCACATTTTTAGCCTCAATTAAATTATATAATCCAACATTAAACAACCTTTGATTCGTTCCCCATTACCATCCAACATAATCCACACATATAAACCACAAAAATCCATTCTTTCCATCAAAACCCTCACCCTAATACCCTTTCATGCACCAACAAATTCCACCACTATTAATTGTCCTGTGAACCATGAATTGGCATGCCTTTATTAAGCCTTAATCATTCCATTAATTAGCCATTAAAACTCCCACCATAATCAACCTCAGAACCCTAGCTATACTGAAAATTTTAACCCTAAACACCGAAATATTCTTTCTTTTCTTCTTATTTTAATTCGACTCTTGTGTAGATCAATTCTAATTATCTTAGTTTGATTGTGTGTGCTTTCGATGTGCATCAATTCTACCCTAGATTCAATATATAAAGTGATTCTAACCCCGATCGCAATTCCATGATTTGGATTGAGATTTCAACAACCGTAAAAGCTAGGACACGTCCGCATCCACAATCTATATGTTGGTTCCTTAAACTAAATAAAATAAACATTGTTATTTAGAATAAATCGTCTTACTAAACAATGCACGTTTTAATCCTCCCTTCGCTAACTCATCCTCACCGATCGACTCACATGATGTAATCAAATCTATACCTAACTATGCAATACTCATGTGCGGTTTGTGCATGCTTGGTTGCAAACTCGTAGACAACTTATGGATAACTAAGGGCGGGCATGCCCATTTAGCTGAATTCTCTGCACTCCATGTTTGTTAGGTGTGCAAACCTTGAAGATTCACATGAAATAAACAACAGCAAGATGCCTCCTCTAAACAATAGCAAGATAGGGTGGAGTCATTGGTCGGGGCATCACCCTAATTTTGTTGGTATATTTGTCGGGCATCCTACATGCGATGATTGTATGTGTTCGGTATATTCGTTAGCTGGGTACCTTTGGGGCTCAGACACCAAATCCTTTAAAGAGCCGCCCTCTAGGTTTCTTAACTTGCTGCATTAGAAATGGTATAGTATGGTTCAAGTGTCGAAAGCTTTGAAAAACCAACATATGAGAATATTTCTGCATAGACCCACTTAGGAAAAGAAGACACAAAGGAATAGCCCAAGTTTGGTTGCTTAAGATTGTTGACAAGCAATCAATATTAGCCTCGGAGAGTTTATTGTGTTACTATGATCCATGCAACAAGGAGTACTAAATTGTATCATAAAATCAAATCATCTATTTTTATAAAATTTAAAAGAAATTAAGGCGGCGCCCTAGAAACACACTATACCAAAGGGAAAGAAAATATCAGCATTAGAAATCATAAGAGCAACTAAGGATATGGACAAAACATTGGAAGGAAAAGAATAAGACGCAAAGGCCTGCGGTAGATAGGACAAAGAGAGAGAGGTGGGAGGAAACAAACCTTACAAGAGAGAGAACAAAAGTGGAAGGGGTGTTGCAGGATTCTGCCGCAAGTAAAGCAAAAGTTTGCGGAGCCTTTACATGGCCTCGACTGCGGCCTGTAATTCAAGAATATCACTTTGGCTCCGTTGATAGTGTACGGCTGCCACAAACGAGACATTGCCCCAAATAACGTTACTCGCAATTCATATTTGTGAATACGAAGAAAAAACAAATAATAATAAATAAAAAAAAAACAACAAAACCTGTCAGATAAATCATGCTACTTGCAGCCTTCACACATAGTACTCGGTTTCATACAGGGGCGTGTAAAATTAACAGTGTCTTTCGCAGCACCATCTCTCATTATTCATATATTACAACAACAATTATTGAACGGTTCTTCTTTCTTTAGATACAAAGACCCGTTAAAATTTTAATTTTATTCGTTTGTCTAATTAAATAAATTAAACTTAAATTTAAATTATAAAAAATAAAAATTAATTTATTTTATAACTTTATCTCATAAATTCAAATCAACTTATTAAAAATTCAACTCACCTCATTAATTTAAATAAACATAAATTCAAGTCCAAAAATATTGGCCTCACATCCACTCATTTAAAACCCTAGTACGGACTAAACCCATTTACAGTTTCAAAATGAAAAAGTATGCTCCCTTCGTATAAATGTCAAAAGCATACCACAACTCAACTATTGGTCTAAAATTATAATAAATATATATATATATATATATATATGTTCGAGATTTTATGTGTATCGTTTGCCTCCCCTAAATAAGAAGATACTGAAATTTTATTCCAATGATTGCCACTGCCTTGCGAGGGTCAATTGTACAAAGAAATCAGTCATGAAAAGACAGAGGCTAGCTAGGTGTGAACAACACCATAGAAGATCCGTGAATCGTACAATTTTGTAGACAAATCACATGGTTTCGGACAAAATATTTAATTTTTTTTCAGAGTTATTTCTTATACATTTTTTTATTTCAACCAAAATAGTTTTATGTAAATTGAATTATAATTCTATTGTAGTTAATTTTAGGCTTACCAGCAAGCTAATTAAAAGACCTTCAAATGGCTTCGAATCTAGGCACATAACAAATAATAATAATAATAATATCTATTTACATATGATAACAAATAAGTATGTTCGGTAAAACTAACTTAAAAACTAGGAGAAAACTTAAAACTAAAGGCCGTTTTAACCACCATTACAAAAACTAGCTTATAAGTCTGCGATTTTTTTTAAAAAATGCTTATTTAATTATTAACTAATTTTTCCCCTGCCAAACACACTCATAAATCTATGTCTCAGTTTTGTGCATTACCCAAAAAAGAAAAAAAAAACAAAGTCTAAATAACATATGCATATATAAGATCGTTCACGATGGAATAATCCAACGCAAAGTATTACATCAGCGGCGTAAAAAAATCAAAAAAGAAGACAGGGCGTAGGAAAGTGTACGGACGCAAAAATTTTGGTAGAAATAAAACAGTCAAATATTGCAATTACTTTCTATAAAGTGTACTGCAAAGTAGGTAAATATTTTTTAAAAAATGTATTAATTTTTTTTACTGCTTCCTTGTGGGTGCTCTAAGGTGTTGTCAGTCACACACCATTTTTTAGTGGTTCACACCCCATACGAGGTTATTTTATATCTTTAACCGAATTATCTCTTTCATTTAACATGTATCTATCTTCTCTTTCGTCTTTTTTATTCCTGCAATTTTCAATACTAAATCTTCATCATTTTAATTTTCAATACACAATATATAAAACCAACATTCAATAATAATAAAAAATAATCATTAATATTAATAATATTATTCTATCAGTCATAAAAAATAATATTAATAATAACAATAATGATTTTATAACTAATATTTATAATTATTTTAATTTTTTATAACCATTATATAATATGTAGTAATTGATATTTAAAAATATATTATAATTTTTAATTGTTATTAATATAACAATTATTATTATTCATTAGTAATTATTATTCATAATAATAAGCAACATTAATAATGAATTATATTTAATAATTAATAGTTTTAATAATACTTGAAATAAATATAATTATTGTTAATATTATTGACAATAATTAATATTAATATTAATTTTTACTATATTATTTATTATAACTAATACTAATTAGAAATAATAATTATAATAATAATGTATTAATTAATATCAATAATAATATATATCATAATAATTAATAGTTATAGTCATATTATTATTAATACCTTATTATTCATAACTAATAATAATAATAATAATAATTAATCATAATAATTAAAGATTGAGTAACCCATTAGCGAAGTATCTATGGGTGACTTATTCTTTAAGAAGGGGTTGATACGGGTTAATGGCTCTCTTAGATGGGATTGATATGGGTGAGTAATTTCTCAAATCTAAAATTTAAGTAAAAAAAATGTAGAATTAAATTTATAAGAAAAATTGAAAGTCAAAACTAAAAAAATAATAATAAAAGCATTAGTTAACCTAGGTTTATCTATACATATAATCAACCAATCAACCAATTGAAGCAAATAACATACTAAAAAAATTCAAACAATAAATTATCAATAAAAGTAGCCGCACATTATCCTTTATAGATTAAAAGCGTACAAACAATAAATTATTGTTTGTTTTAATGAACGAAATATATGATGAAAGAGGAGAAAGAATTGAGAGAGGGGGGTGAAAATGAAAAGAATAGTTTTGGAAAGTAAAAAGTATGATGGGATAGATAGTAAAAATATGGTGGGATAGTTAGTAAAAATACAACATAGAACGATGAGGAGAAATTTAAAGCTAAGATTGTCGGATAAACGGATCACACATGGATACATCATTCTAAAATTAGAGTAAAAAAATTAATATTTTTTAAATGATTTTGTTAAATAGGTATAAATTTAGCATGAGAATAATTTATTTTTTCAATAATAATAACGATAATTCATCGGTTGAGATTAAATGCGATGACACCGGTTCATGTTCGGAAAAAAATAAGCCGGGAACGGGCGCACATAGATCGATAATGACATGAACATACCTGAACGTAGGAGCAGTCAACGAGCTTCTGAAGGTCATCCAATCGAACCACTTCGTGATAGACGTATCGCCTCACCTGTCACACAAATTACAGGACAAAGGGAGGCATCATGAATGATACATCGGTCGGCGCTTTGGGTTTTGGGAGCAACAATTACTACTTATCTCATTAACTGAACAGCATGCGTGATAACATTATATTTTGGTCAAACGAAATAAATGCATCCCGCTGCTGCTTCCCCATCCCTATACAACCACTTGTCACTAGCTCATTAACATTCGGAACCTTCATGGCGCCATCCCCATCCCTATCCAACCGTCTACTCCTACAGTACTACTACTACTACTGCGTCCCTTGACCATATACCAAGGCATTTATTTATAATGACTATTTATTCTAAAAAAATTTCAGAAATATATAATTATCAAAAATAGCTATTAGGCTACACTTTCTTACTCAAAATTTATTTTTAAACTCCTTCCAAGTACATTATTTATAGCCCTAGCTCCAACTACCTTAACATAGAATTATACTCCCCTCGAGTTGGGAAGAGAAATTCACTTATATACCTCGTTTCTTTTGATTGGGAGTAGCGAGTAGGACCGTTAACGTGCCGTGTCGAGCCGAATCGAAATAGGCTTGAATTCGACTCATTTACTAAACGAGCCTAAAAATAGAGTTTGAGCTTGGCTTGTTTATAAACGAACCGAATTTTTAACGAGTCGAACCGAGGTTTAAACGAGCCAACTCGCGAGCTTTTATACCGTAAACAAACTCGAACCCAAATTTATTATACTCAAGCTTGATTCATTTAATAATTGAGGCGAGCTCGAACCTAAATAAATTTTTAAGCTTGTTTAACTAAATAAGGAAGCGGAGCCGAGCGAGCCGAGCAAAGTCTAAAAAGCTCGCTAGTTGGTTTGATTTATTAACAGTCCTAGTTGAAAGTAATCGGAGCGAAAATTAGTACTATGTCAGGAGACATCGCGTACGACCATAATGCTATAAACTCAAATAATAATAAAAATAAATACAAAACTAAATTTATATAAAAATATGTACATTAATGCACTAAATTTATTTTTTTATTGATAATTAATTAATAAAAACTAATAATAATACAAAATTTAAAAATTATGACATAAAAAACATAATAGATTTACTATATATCATCATCATCACCATTATTATTATTATTTTACCTTTTTGTGCGATAATTATCTTTTTTTATATTGTTATTAATTTATATTATTTAATTATTAATAAAAAAATAAATTTAAAACACTGGTATACTTATTTTTGAATTTGGGTAGATTATATTTTTGAAAAAGGTAAGTCAAAGCTAGACAGCAGGGCGAAAGGAACAGCTGAGAGATCCTCTGCAGAAGATACGGGGCAAAAGAACGATTATATCATCACAGTAGTTTTTTGGTTAAAATTTAGGGAAAAAAAATTTATGGTCCATTCAACTGAAACTAATTATTTTTCAGTCCACTATATTTTGTATTGAGTCCATTTATTACTTTTTATATAACATACAAAAGTCCTAAAACATTAACTAATGGACTTAGAGTTTTGTATATCTAATTAGTTTGGGGTAAGTGGACTTCAAACTATTTTTTCCTAAAATTTATTACTACTTTGTTTTAACTGTTGTAACTTATTATTCTATTTAAAAAATTGAAATTAATATTTTTTTTTAACAATTAAGTATGCAGAGTGAGTGTGTACGGGAGGAGGGATAATAATAATAATAATAATAAGAGCATGTGCCATAGTTTTTTTTTTTTCCAATGAAGGATAAGTCCGATTATATAGTATTTAATGAAATAGAGGCGCAAAAGATAGTAATAAAACCTCGGGTCATTTGATGAGATAAGGCCAAACTAATAATAACAGTACGCACCGGCACCGCAGTCGGAGTGGGGGAAAAATTAACCTGAATTTGGCGGTAGAAATCTATTGTTATTGTTTGTTTATATTATAACCGCCGGAAACAAACAAAAAAAAATGACCAGCAAAAACAGGTACATACAAGTATCCAGGCTTTGCTTGCCAACAACGACGATACGCGTATTCACGTGAACGAGTAGCATTATCGACTAAAAATTTTATGATATGCTCTTTCCATTCCAAACTATATACGAGGATACATTTTAATATATATATATATATATAGATAATAAAAAATTTACAAAAATATGTTGATATAAAGATAATAATTATTATATTTTATATTTTAGCATATTATTCGTTCAAAAAAAAGCAATAATCGGATTTTATTCACAAAATACAAAAATTTTGACCGGTTGAGAACTCGTAAATTGACGAATTCTACCTAGGTACATCTATAATTGGCCTCATACTATTTTATTTTATTTGTCGTATCTTGTGTTTTTAATTATTTTATCCAGGCGTCTCAAAATTATGGGATCAAATATTAAAAAGAAGCTGAGCAGTACCAAAATTTATGGAGAGTAAATTAAAGAGCAGAATTTATCAGTTCGGTTAATAACACCAAGTCAGGCGTAGGTAATTCGAAAGAAAACATCGTTTCATATTTTAACGGTTAAATTTATTGATTTTTTTTTCCCCTTTTCTGTCGTGGGGAAGACGACCGAGATTACCATTAGTATTATATTAAATTAAATTTGATAAGAAAACGAAGGTTAGTACATAATGCGCAGGATTCAAGATGGAGCACGACAGAGAAATCGCGAGTTTCTGTGGAGCACGGGGCGAAACAATTTCCCAGGAATTCAGGTCGAAGAACATGAAAACCGTAACCAATTCCCAAAAAAAAAATAATGAAGATGCGAACTAATCTTCATGCTCGACGTTTGACGAAAATTAAGAGAAAATTGAATTTCGGACCATTAACTAGTTACGCCAAATGGTAATTGAGACGTCGAATTAGCAAAAGAAAAATGAGAAAACAACGTATCAGATAATTCTAACCGAAAAGAAGAGGAAATTCAAAGAAATTGAAGGTATCTGAACGCCATGTTTAAGTAGAAGACGACGACGGTATCCGACCAGAATTGGAGGAGGAGGAGGAGGGGGAGGACGCGGCGGAGGAGAGATATGCACGGCGGGAAGAATTAACAATTTAAGATTATTTTCCAAAAAAAAAAAAAAACAAGCAATGATAATAAGGGGATTACAAACAAAAATAAAAAATAAAAAACATGGAGAGACAGAGAGAGCGAGCTGGCGCGCAGACGTACCTGCAAGAGAGGATGAGAAGGATGAAAAGGAAGGCAGTGAGGGCAAATACTACGGCGGCAGGCTAAGCAAAATATGTTCTTCTCATTCTTCTTTCGTTCGTAGTGGTCCCCGCAAGCCGCAAAGAATGTCTTCTCTTCCGTTAGCCCTTGTAGCCATGCGGGCTTTACCGCCGCCTCCTCCGCCATCGACGTCTCTCCTCCTCTTCCTCCGCCGCAGCCGCTCCCTATCCTCCTAACCATACATATATGTATGTAAATATATTTTCTCTCTCTCCCGCTCTCTTTGATTTCACTTCTATCTTCCTTTTCTCTCTCTCTGTCTCCCCCCGCCCCGCCTTCCTTCTCAGAATTACGAATTCACTGATCTCTCAATGCCTCGAACCAATTCCCCTTTCCTTGCTGCTTGCTAGTATCTCAAAGTAACAGCAATTCAGCTACTATACTAATTTCTCTTATTTCCTTTAAATAAACAGAGTATGCAGTGGGTTCGGAGGAGAAAGTACGAGACAGAAGTTTCAAGAAAAAAATAAATTCCCGTAAATTTTGCGATATGGGATATCAATCATCATTAATTCAATTTCTAAGAATTTTTTTTTTTTTTTTACTATACTAGAATAAATGCATAATAGTGGTAATATTTATATACTGCACCATATTTCAACTGTTTTACTTTATAGCAGGCAGTAGAAAGAAAAGTAAATGAGGGCGTCCGAATGATATGAATCGACTGTTTTCTACTATGCACTTATTAGTACTTAGTAGGCGTCTCTACGGAGGGAATTTCGGATATCCCATAAAAAAAATTCCACCGTCTACAATATCGAATACGCATAAAATAATTGAGGGTATATGAACATTTTATTCAGATATTAGTTTTAATATCGGATATTTATTGAGCAAGTTGGATATTTATTCAGCAAATCGGATAATATCAAATATATTTGTGATTTGATAGTTTTTTTATATTTAAAATTTTATTCGGATAATATCGGTTATATTTGATATCCGATCCAAAAATTCAGATATCCAAAGTTTCAAATCAAATATCAAATATCATTTTTAGATATCCAAAATTTCGGATATCAAAAAGATATTTGAATCGTGAACCCTATATATTAGAGAGATAATATCTGATACAGCTCTTGGTGGTTGATCCTCAAATGACTCTACCTCTTTCTATCTATAAGTAAAACTTCACCCCTTCCTACTCTAGGAAGATTTTAGAGACGGACCTAATGGATCCCTTTAGAATATCTCAATAAACCTTCTACGATTTCGAAAAGCATCTATAAGGTTTTTTGGAGAAGTCTACCACGAATTCTAAAGTATTCCTTTAAATTTTCTAAAATGTTATTTATTTATCTATACAAGTGTAAAATGATTTAGAAGCATTCCCCTTTAGAACCATCTAAAAGAGTATAGGATCTTATATATCTCTCTATACTTATTTAGACTATACTAGAACATTCTAGATTATTCTAAAACTTAGTGAACTCTCATCGCTGTAAGTCTCAACACGGATCGTGATACTGTGTTACACGAGAATAAAAACCGGGATGAAGACAAAGCCAAACAACACAAAGATGTATAAAAATGTAAAAATGTCGGTTCATAAAAAATTAGGAAACAATGATGTTATAATACAGTAAATTATATATATTTTTAAAAAAAATTAATGGAATAAAAAATAATACTATTCTAGACTGCTAAAAAAATCCACACATTAATTAAAATGTTTGAAAATTTATATTAGCTAATGAATTAATAAGTACTCATTTAATTTTGAAGAATATCAAAATTCGTGTAGCAATATTTGATATGTATCTTAACCCAAACCACAAAAAGTCTAATAAAAACTTAATAATTCTATAAGTTCCTAACTTATTTGTCCGATCCATTTGGTAACCCCTCTCCTGCCTTCATCTTCCTCTTTTCTCCTCTCTTCTTTTCCTCTCTCTTTTTCGTGTCTTAAAATTTAAATGTTAAATGCAGAATGATGCTTAGAGGCAATGAGGAGTGACTACTCAACAATTACGAACAAGAAGTCGATCTACATCAAGCTTTGGATACTGGCAGTAATTATTGTTTGTTTGGTCTAATTGTTTGCGATTTTAATTTCCTTTGTTTAATTTCATAAACTTGGGTTACAAATGGAACTCATTCTTTTTTATTATTCTCCTATTCTATTTGCTTTTTTTTTTTTTATGTTGTTATAGTCCCACACAGTTCAACCACGTTTTCCATTCACGAAACTTTGCGGAGCCGATGGATGTTGCTCATGTGTCGTTTCCGTGCAACCCCGGATGTAAATGGAATAGGAGCGGGTATCTCCGTTTCCAATAAAAAAAATTTATGTTCAAATAAGTATTTATTAGAAAATATATCTACTAATACATTTATATTTGTATTTGTCAAATATGAGTTATCCGATGGATAAATTTTTTATCCATTGATAATATTATCTAATAGATGAATTTATTAATTTTTGAATAAATTTATTTAAGGTTAAACCAAATGATAATTTTAATTTTAATATTATATTATATTTATTCTAAAATTAAAAATAAAATAGTAATTATATATCAAATAAATAGGTACAGATATGAATACTTTTTATCCATATTTGTACCCGAACTCAACGAATATTTTCTTCCATCATCCCTAACCTTTTAAACATTCGTCAAATAAAATCCATTGAATTTCAAAGGCTCGAGAATTACATTCACGTTGTCTTCTTGGTCTATGTGAGCCTTTCCTATTAACGCTTAATTTTTTTATATTATTTTTACCGTAACAAACTTAAATTTACCATATCTTTCTCCATAATTTTCCATATTATTGATTCAACTCATACACACAAAAAAAATGTACTATTATAAGTATATAAATTTTCTTCGATTTTTTTAGCATAGATATATATTAAATTAGTTAGCTAAAACAAATGTATTTTTGATATTTGCTCATCATAGCCTATAAGATACTAGGTACTATACACTATACACATCTTCTTTATATTTGACAAAAATGTTATATATTGGAAAATGTTAGATACTACACATTTATCAAAGCTACTAAATAGTGTACACATTAACTATACTATCTGATATGTATTATTTGTCAAATATAGAATACCCTATATACTATTTAATTAAGATAATTTATACTACACGTAAATTAAATATATTATATACTATATTAATAGGCTACTAATTTTTTAAAAGATATTACACAGGTTCCTTAAAGATACAATGTACTACTTGCTTTGTAAAAATATTATATACTAGTATAGTTTTTCAAAAGACGTGGGTATATTATGAAAGTATATTTTAGTATAAAAACAACAATTATATTATTATATTATAATGTATTATAATTTGAGATAAATTTATTGTCAAAGTTTATCATCAAAATACGTGATGATATCTATTTTTTTTTTTAAAAAGAGGGAGTATTATATGGTATATTCTATCATAAGTTTGATAATAAAAAAAAATAGTGTATTTGTTAATTACACATAATACACATATTCATTAAAGATAATACATGCTAAACATTCGTCATTTATATTATACATAGTATACTACTAATTTATCAAATATATTATGCGCATTCTATAAGACTATTACAACCTACTGTCGACCATGATATATTGTACAATCAATAATGTTTGTCATGTATGCTAGGTTTTAAAATTAAAACTACATTTTATGGTACTATTATGCAATATAATTAGTATTATAGGGAGAGGAATTTATTTATTAAGGATAATATGGGGACAGAAAGTAAAATATATTTTGTTATAGTAAAAAGGATATAAGAGGAAAGTTAAATTTACATTTTGACCTAATTTGTATATATATATAGATATATATATATATATAACTAACCTTAACGGAAAGATATCATTAAAAATGAACTTAGTTTATAATTTACTATAATGTGTGTAAAAAAAACATTGTTTTTAGGAGAGAACCATAAATCTTTCCCCCTCCCATCTTATGTGATTTTTAAGTTGGCTTTTGAAAAGATTATGAATAGTTTTTTATGGGAACTATGTTGTTTTTATAAATTTAATCCTCCAATTTTATCTTTGGAAATCATAATATGTAAAAGTTTATATAAATTATTTGGGTAATCTACCAACGCCATATCACAATTATTTAGAAAGATAATTATTTCATCCATATATATTATAACTTTCTAAAACAATTGTAATACTCCAAATTTTACTACTGAAATTTTTTATTTTAAGTAGAAGTATATAATCAAATAGTTGGACATTACCATTGTAATTGACATAAGTCTGGACTACCTCACCATCCTTACTTCAATCACAAGACAAAATGATTAGAAAATTAAAACACGATAGGAAGAAACGAGACAACTTTTAATAACATCAAATAAGCGTTTGGAGATCAACTCTGATTACAATATTAAAATACAATAAAAGGGATCCCATAGAACTAAGAGTCTAGAAAGGTATTTGGGTAAAACTATCATTTGGATAACATGATTCTACTCCCAAAACCCTGATACAAAAGAAATCACTCCTCCATATATATAGCATCAAAGTCTACGAATTCGTCCACTTGGTCCCCATCAACCTACACATATACATCTGGGTCGTTTACTCATTAGACTAAGCAACACCCATGAAATAGATGATCAGTACGCTACGTACTACATAAGGTAACGGTACAGTCAAATAGAGTTACAAGTATTCTCATTACAAAATCATACACACGTAAATCAAAGAATGCTAGATAATTACTAATTCCAGATCTTTCATTAGATATAACATATTCCAATATTTTATTTACGTTGAGTTTAGGGACCCCATTATTCTTAAACCTATGGAATGGTCTAAAACACATCTTGGGAACAACACACCCGAGCCACTATTATTATCCGATGGAACGGACCCAACACCTCTTACAGTAAAATACTCCTAAGCCACTATTATTAAACAGGCGGAATGGTCTAAAGTACCTCTCGGGGACAACAAACCAGGGCCACTATTATCATCTGGTGGAATGGACTCAACGCCTCAGTTCTGACTCACTTACTCTTCCATTTTAAATGATTAGTATCTTTCTATTTATACTTTATCTCTTAATCGTATTTGCATTCACGTTAAGTATGGGGGTCCACTATTCTTAATTTAGTAGATCGGACCGATGCACCTCTCGAGGACAACACACCCAAGACACTATTATTATCCGGTGGAACGAACCCATATAAACACTTCAGCCTAACTCACGTAATCTTTCACTTTAAATGATTAATACCTTATTCAAAGTTGATTGTATATTATCATGTTGAATTCATATAAATGTGCAAGACATACAAATAAACACATAAGTACTACCATGTAATTATCCTCAAATGACTATAATACCCTTAGGGTAGTTAAGACAATCGTATTCTCCTAAATGCCTTATGAAACCCAATACTAATACATATAAATTTCCAATCATTATCTGAAGTACATATCATCAGTTTCCCATTGATATCCTATATCCAATATTATAACCAAATACGTACTTACATAATTTTATTACTCTCAAGAATATCATTTCATAGCATTTCCATAAATATATTACTCAATACAACATACTCAACACAAAAGCACATACAAAAAATACAAGTATCACATAAAACCCTAACTATGACATGTATCCTTACCAACAAAGACACCAGGTTCTATGCACATAAATCCTATACTTTCCCCAAGACCACCAAAAGGTCACCTACGAAAATAAGATAAGATACAATTAGGATCAAAGATTAAACTCAAGGGGGAAATTAAGGTAGAAGAGGATAATAATGGAAATAACTGGAGTCAAATGGAAGCTTAAGTAGTATGGAAGTGTAGAGGAATGTGTGGTAGAGCTATAGTTAAATTTTTTGTGGTGCTTGGACAAGGTTTGGAGATAAAAATAGGGGTTCACGGCCAAAAATGGAAAGTTGCACGACTATGCAATAGGCGGTGCAACCCCCGGTTGAGAGAAAAAGTAACGCATGGCCAGGCAATACAAAAGTTGCATGGATGTGCAACACTAGGCCGAGAGAAAATATGACACACGACCAGGCAGTGCAAAGGTTACACAGCTATGCGATAAGAAATTCTTAGTGTTGCATAGTCGTGTACTCTACAAAAGTGCAACAAACTAGAGAAAGAAGGAAAAACAGGTGATGGTTGGCAGTGATGGGCGGAAACGGTGAGGGGGAAGGTTGGGGTGACCTTGGTGGTCGATCCATCAACCAATAGGTAGTGAGTAGTGGCCAAGGTAGTGCACGGTGGTGGAATAGGTGGTGCACAAGCTGAAACAAGGCAGCAATAGGGAGGAAGAAGAAGAAAGAAGAAGGAATAAGAGAAGAATGTCAGGGAGGTGATGGACGGTGATAAAATGGAGGGGTGGAGGGGTATATTTATACTAGTAAGGTTGCATGACATGGAGGAGAAAAATGGCAGGGGAGCGGTGGCATGCGAGTGGGGAAATTTTTTTTACATAAGATGATGGTGGTGCATGAGGGTGACAAAGGCAGCAGGGAAACAAGCACATGGTGATGGGGGATGGTTGTCATGGTGCACGAGAGAGATGGTGTCATGGTGCAACAAAGGCACAAGGGTGGTAGGGTGATGGTGTCATGGTGCAATAGAACCCAAATCCTTCACACCACAAAATTGACGTAGGAGACGAAGGAAAATAAAATAAAATAAAAGAAAAAGGAAGAAGAAGTTAGGGGTTAGGATTAGATTAGGTGATTTTGGATTAGTCATAAGTAATTAAGATTAGCAAAAATTTTAATGGGTTTTTATTTTAGTTTACGAATTACGGTTTATCCAAGTCAAGGTTTCGGTTTCAGTTAAAGTTTTGGGATTTAGAAATTAAGTTTATACTAAAAATAAGATTTCTTGATATTAGAATCAAATTAGGGTGTTAATGATGCGGGATTAAGCTAAGCAAATTTTTGGGATATTACAACAATACTTGAGTTGTCTATGTAAAGATATTTGAATTTTTCTACGAATGTAAGTTTATTAATAAGCTTAATGAAATGCCTTGAACTTATCCTAACCTTAATTTCAGATTATTAGTATTCTAATTTTTTTAATCCTTTAACTCTAACCCTAATATCCCTTTCTTTATTTCTCTTTGTTTTTTTTCTCTCTCCTTTCTTCTTTTTCCTCATTTTTCTTGCCCCATGCAACTTGTCCCCTTACACCCCAACTAAATTTGGTTTGCTTTGGTTAAGCAAACCAAATTCTCCCCAAATGTGCCTAAACCTTCACACATCAACATCATCTCCCTACTTTAACATGTGCACACCACAATCCCATCCCCACTTCTTCTCCCCTTTATTTTCAATGTCCCAGCCCTATTGCCTGCCTTCACTTCCCTACTTCCTCGCATCATTTTTCCCCACACAAATTAGCTATATATAATCCCCTCTCAATCCCAATAATTTATTGTAAGCCATCAACCTTCTCCCCTATCCCTTTCTACTCTGTATTTTTCTATTTACAACTTTCAATCAATTCATCCATCCCCACCCTTCATGATGTCGTCGTTCTTCACATCCATCACCATCGCCACTTTTAGTTAGTTTGACTAGCCAAATGCACCCCAACCCCCTTCAATGTCCAACCTTTACGAGTACTCTAGCCTTCTAAATGAATTCTTCATGAAGTCGAGCGTCCATTGTGTCCCTTTTCTTTACCAAGCTTGTTTATGTTTCTTACCAAGCATGTGCTACCTCGACCAAGCTTGTCTTATTCTCACTGAGTTTATGTTGTCTCTTGTTGAGCATGTGTTTTATCTTGCTAAGTTTGTTTTTATAGCACCCCAAAATTTACTTCTAAAAAAATTTATTTTAGCAAAAGCGTAATACCAAAATAGTTGGGTGATGTCACCATAATCAATATAAGTCCAGCTTACTATACCATCCTTACATCAATTATAAGTTAAAAATAGTTAGAGCACGAAACATGATAAATAGAAAATGAGAGAACCTTCACAAACTTAAATATGAGTTGGAGATTAATTCTGAGTAAAATATCCAAAATACATAAAAGGGATCACATGAAACTAAGAGTCTAAAAGGGTATTTGATTAAAAGCTAACCATAGGATAACATTGCTCTATGCCTGACCTTGATGCACAAGATTACTCATCCACACATAGGACATAATATGTAGCAAAATCATCCAAAAGTTACTCATCAACCAGCATAAAAGCATCTGGATCGTCTTCTCATGAAAATGAGTAGCATCCATGAAATTATGATTAGTACACTACTCACTAAGTACAGTAACCATACAGGCGAAGTAAGGTTCCATTAAAAAAATGGCTTCACATCAAAGAATAAGCACAAATGTGTTAATATAAAACTAGGCTACGTAAATCTTGATTCAACAAATCATCATTAGATGTAAATGAAATCAATTAATTTTATTTATGTTGAGTGTAGAGGCTCTACTATTCTAAGTCGGATGGAACAGACTAAATCACCTGTCAGAAAAAACATACACTTGAGACATTATTATCATTTGATGGAACAAACCTAACATATACCAAGGCAACACACTCATGACCACTATTCTTAAATCAGTGGAATGGTCTAAAATACCTCTAAAGGAAAAACATGCCTTAACCATTATTATTTTATGGTGGAATAGACACAACAAAAAAAAATGCTTTAGAGCCACTATTATCGTTCGGTGGAATAGACACACAAAATGCCTCAGTTTGAATCACATGATATTCCACTTTAAATGAGTAATATCTTATTCATAAGTGGTTACATCAAGATCATCATGCATGACTCATGTAGGTATGCACAATACATAATTAAAACACATAAAGTACAACCACATAGGTATTGGGTCATTTCCCAGGGTAAAGGTCCATAATTCTCCAAATATTATAAGTATCATACTTAACATATTTAAATTCTATTCCTATTTTAAAATCACCAAAATTTCATTTTTAAACTTTATTGACAAAACAACCCTCTTCTTACTGAAACCTTATAACCTCATGTTAGGTAACTCGTATATAGTTAGCCATCATTTAATCGCACTATTTATGGAATAATTGATAACACCATAAAAAAAACTTTTCAGGTTGTGATTATTGCCCATATTACCATAAAATGAGTCAAATGACCATAGTGCCTTTACAATGGTTAAAATACTCATATTTTTCCAAATGCCTTAAAAATACTAATATCAATACATGTTATTCTCTGATATTTATATGAGATACATAAGCTCAATTATATACATATATACCATATATCCTATCTTATGCCCAAATGCATAATTTCACATTTTTCTCACTTTCAATATATCATATTATAGTATTATCATAATCAATATTATGCATATAACATTACCAAATAGGGTTTTACATACAAATACATGTTGCACATACAAGTCTAACTACAATATATATCCTTATCGAAAAGGACATGTAATCCTAAACTGCATCCTCCAAGATCACTGAAAGATCACCTAGGAAAATAATAATAATCACAATTAGATCTTAAGAATATAAATTGAGGGAAAAGTTAAGATAAAGGAGGGTGAAAATGGGGATAATTGAAACAAATGGAAAGTGTGGGTTGTGTGGAAGTATAGTGGAATGATGGGAGAAGTTGTGGTTGATTTTCCAAGGTAATTGTGGTGCTTGATGGTTGGGGGTGGTATGTGTTGGTGGTGGTTATAGATGGCATCAGGATAGAGCAATGATGAAAGAAGAAGGAAGAAAGGAGGTCAGAGCTGGTTTCTTGACAAAAATGGAGGGAGTGAGGGGTTAGTTGGGTAATAAATGAGGTAGAGAGAGACAACGAGGTGTATATATATGTGCATGGTGGTGTGCATGGTGAAAAATAAGGGGAAGAAGGTGTGCACAAGGGGGGCAATGATAGCACAATCAGGGGGAATTTGGGTAAAAATTTCAACCCAACACGTTCCTTGAGATGTGGGAGATGATTATCAATGATGAGGGTAGGAAAGGTAGAGGATGTAATCATGGTAGAAGGGATTTGGTCGAGAGAAGGATTTACGCGCAGGAAAGAAGGAACAAGGATAAGTCAGTTTGGTAAGAGGAAAAGAAAAAAGGGGAAAATATAAAATGGGAAAAAAAAAGAAGAGAAAATGGGAAATAAGTGTGGAATTAAGGTTAAGATTAGGTTTAAAATTTGTGATTAAGAAAATTAGGTGAGATTAAAATATTTAACATCTAAGATTAAGGTTACGTTAAAAGAAAATATTATAATTATATTATTATTTATGATTAAAAAATTAGGGCAATGTAGAAATATTATTTTTAAAGATATCTGAATTGGTTTAAGGTATTAATTACTTGGGACTGTATTAGATAAAATTTGGGATTTTACATTTTTATCTTGCTAACCTTATTTTTGTCTTGATGAGCTTGTGCTAACATTGATGATCTTGTTATGCCTAGGCAGAGCTATTGTTTTTGTTGTGAAGCTTATGCACCTAGTGTGTTGAGCTTGCACCATGTGTTGCCAAGCCTATGTTCCACCCTTCCTAGCGTGGATTTCTCTCGTCCTTCTTCCCTTTTTGTTGCATGAATGAATCATGCCAGGTGCCCAACATCACTTGACCCTAATGAGCCAACCCTTTCCTTTTGGTTATTACCTCTTTTTATTCCTCCTCTTGGTCTTGTATTTCCCTTCTTGTATCCCTAAGTTTCTAATCATGTATTCTCTTGGCTTTTAGGTGATCATATATTGTAACACACCCATTTTTATCACTTGAAAATTTCTTTAAAAATAGTTAATTGTGTAACATAAACAATTAAAAATATAGGGTGTTACCGCCATACTTAGTATAAGTTTATTTATTCTACTTTTCTTACACTAAGTGCTAAGGCTAAGGCTAAAATGGTTATCATCTTCAATTAAGAACATTAATTGATAAGAAACATATAAATATTTCATTATAATATTAAAAAAATTGATAAAAAAAATATTAAAAAAAAGATGTACAATTGACTATAGAAAAAAATACAAATCAAAAGATGCCAGAACAAACATTAGATAGTCCTAAATTTTAACCCCTACCAAAGGTATCAATTTTTACTCTTATAAGGTAAAGACTGCCCACTAAAAAGGCAGAGGACCAAAAAATCAAACATAATAGTATAACGGTACTGAGTAAACCATTACATAATATTAAGCATAAAAATATCACATGGAGCACATAGAAAATAATACAAAGCATCATGGCATAACATGTCAAATAGTACATACCATAGCTAAAGTGCCATATCCATACCATAACTTATATTATACTATATGCCACGTGCTCATCGCATCATACTTAACCATATTATGACTTTTTCATTAATCCAATTATATCAAGGGCATCCCACGAATGGAAAAACAACAAAGCATAATTAAAGCATTAAACACAATTTAGAATCAAAATAACAAACATAAATGGTTACTACAACCATCTTATGCCAAAAGTCAAAGGCCGGATATACATAGATCCAACCAAACACCCCAAGTGTTCAACCATCCTATGTTTGCATTATCATACTCAATTTAAGACCTCATACACTTAAAATAGAATATAAAAGCAACATTAAAGCCTCAAACCATGTATTGAAGTAAACTTGATAACCTAACGTACATGTCTTCATTCATATCATGCTTATTAATCAACACTTAACACATAGGTCTTACAGTAGTTTATGAAATATACACAATAGAACAATTAGATTTGTTCACAAGACCGTAATCATAAAATCATGAAATTTTCTATCTACTAAGTGTTTGGGTAGGTTCATCTATTATCCAAAGCTCAACTAGAGAAGAAAGAGGGGCACTCTAGATTTGGAATCCACCAGAACACTTACTAGATCATGTTTAAAAGTTATGGGACTAAGTTAGGGAAAACTAATAAAAACATAAAATAATAGAAACATGTAATTTTATTAGAAAAACTTAAAGGATTAGGGTTTACAACACAAAATATCAAGCCGATCAATTTTGGAGAATTGATCCACAACAATAAGTAACAAACACAATTCAATTGATTTTAAATCAAAGCTAATAATCAACTAAGTAGAAGAGCCCCAATCAAAACAATTTTAGAAAAATAATTCAAAGTAAATTGAATGTTTAGAAATTCAATTAAACATATGTTATAAAATATTGTGTAATCAATTAATTAAAAATAATAAAGGAAAATCTCAATTTAACATAATTAAGGTTTTTGAACCTGAAATACAAATAAGGTCAATTCTTGCTAAACTAATAAAATTGAAAATTTGGAAATAAACTTTAATATATTCTAATACAAATTGTATAATCAATTTAATTAAATTATTCATAGATTGATCTAATTTAAATCTGCAAGAGCTTTGACCTAAAAATCTATTTATGATTATTTTCTTACAAATTTATCAAAATAACACTTCCATCTTTACGATATGAAATTAAGTACATTTTAAAGTATGTTGTATAATATATTTATCCAAAATATATCAATCAAATTAATCCAAAAAGTCCTGACATAACTAGGTTAAAAATCCATTTTTCACAAATCAATCACATATAATACAATTAACTACTATGAATTTCTCATACAACATATATATACATAATTCAACAACCAAGTTATCTTATCATAAGCCAATTTATATAAATTAAATCAAATTAGAAGTTATGGTTTGGGGTAGTTTATATCAAATAAAATCAATCAAAATAGGGTATTTAAAGGGCAGTGGAGCTTCATCGAAGCCTAGACATCACCCGTCGATGGTCGAGGTAGGCTCACGGTGGCTAGTTGTTACTGATACTAATGTGTCATTGTTTTTGATCCTCGATGTTGTTGTTGTCACCGCTTTGTTGCTTGGGTGGTTACTGCACTTGATCATAGAAGTTAATAGTGGTCGAGTGGTAGTGTGTTGGGATGGTGTGGTACTAATGGTGTGGTGGTGGCTGAAGAACAAAGTAGAGAAGTGGAAGGATCATGGGAGTTTGGGTTTGTTGGGCATGGGAATTTGCATAGAGAAAAAATATATGGGAAAGGAAAAGAGAGAAGGGAAAAAGAAAAGGTGAGGACAGGGTTATTGGCAAGTCAATAGTTTTTTTAAGTATCTAAAATATACCTAACTACATACTCAACCTCACCCATACCCCTTCTAACTTTCACCCAACCCCACCCCACGATGTCTCTATCATACATACTCCGTAATATGATTCCCTGTGTGAATCAACCTCAAGCACCCTCTCTTTAGTTTTCATGCAACATGATAACACTATACAATTCTTTCTCTTCTCCCTTTTCTACCAAATATTCCACCTCCAAACCATTCTCTCTTCTCTCCTTCTCCCTCTAAAATTCTTTCCAAAACAAACCCTTGGCTCTCCTCTTATTCTTCTTCCTCTAGCTTGCTATCTTCTTCTTACTAAACCAATACCTTCCAACCCCTTTTGCACTACACACCTTTAGCTCTATAACCACATAGAATTACCTTCCACTTGGTTAAATTAGCATCACAATCAAGCCTCACCATCTAATTGAACCAAAAATATAACCCAACCAACCTACATGGAACCTCACAATACCCTCTTCCACTTCCACCACAAGTTCACACAACTCTTTCCCTCCATAATGAACCATTGATGCAGCTCCTCCTTATCTATGTAATTCATTCATAATATATCCCCTTAGATGCATAAGATCTTCATGTAACCATTATTCCACCAGTGCCAACACATGTTGTCTCTTACTTTGTGCATTCATACCCCAAATAGCTTATTTTGTATTGTTCTTGCTAATTGAATCCCTTTATCCTTTCATTTACCTTTATCCTTTGATAATTTTATCTTTTTTTCCTAATTCTCTTATTATATTTTTAGGTGATCAAGGTGTAGAATGAGGTAATTAGGAGTATTTGTTGCTAAGAGACTAGTGTATCCTTTGGCAAATATATACACCTTTAGGCTAGGGCCTTTCTTTATATGTTTTCTTGTGTAAATATCATGTTAACTTGTTTCCATTCTAGAAATCATGTTTGGTTCTACTTAATTCATGTTATTGTATCTCATAAAGTAAATATCATTTTTTTGTAATTGTGAATTTATATGATATTGATAATCTTAATCCTTGTTAAGCTTTGTTATAAAATCCCAAGAATGATGTTGGTATATGTTATTCTAATAAGTTTGTATTTGGTTAGATTTAAATACTTTTGAGCATTTACTACCCCAGAAAGGGGTTTTAATAATGGTTATTTTTTTATTTTAATAATGATTCTGAACTTTTATTGAATCATTCGTTATTAAATCTTTAATAACTGTTCATAACTGTCATAAAAAAAATACAAAAAAAATACAAATATTGGGGTAAAATTGGTATTTAATAATGATTTGTAAGTCACAACCATTGTTAAAAACAATATTTTAATAACGGTTAATCAAAAACTATTGTTAAAATGTCAACCAATTAGGGTTTTAATAATTTATTATGCATTTATTAAACCCTAATACATATTAAATAAGCATAAAATGGACCTTTTAATAATGTTTTTGAGTTAAACAGTTGTTAAAACACTGTCAATTTAGGGTTTTAATAATTTATTATGCATTTGCTAAACCCTAATCAATATTTAATGCCTACTTTTAATAATGGTTTGTGAGTATAACTTTTATTAAAAGAGGGTTTAAATAACGAATCTTAATCAAAACCGTTATTAAAACATCTATAATAATGGTTAAGGAAGAACTGTTATTAAAACTTGTCTGTTTCTTTTTTTATATTCTTACAGTTTTGTTCTAGCTCACGTACACAGTTGTATGTTCAAATATTTACCAAATCTATAATGTAAAACAACATCAATTCATATATACATGCATATCTTCCTCCCAAATGATACTACATATTTTCAATCAATCTCTAATTGGTATGTCTCGATACACTAGGCATACCCAAGAATCAAAATTACTAGGTGTACTACAACTTGGTAACTTTACACTCCTAAGTTAAAAGTTCATAGATTATAACCTAGATGAGCAAAATAAGTAGATGAAATACAAACTTGAACATTCATGTAGAATGTAGATCCCTAATACTGAATGTATGAGTGCATGTGTTTGGCCCATTGGTCTCTAACTTCATCAATTTCATCATCATTATATTTATGTCCTTGTGCATAACCATCGGTAAAAAACTACAAATTCACAAGTTTTGATTATTTAGTTAATACTTAGGTCAAGTACCAAATATATATGTCATGATTCATTTATGGAAAAACAAACATACATAGCTTGGATCTATTTTGGCCGATCTATTTGATTCATTGCTCTACATACATAGTATCCACAATCATCGTCGTTCTAATGTTGTGGATACTATCAAATGAATTCAGTTAGCTCTCTTACTATTAGATATTAATTCGAACTAAAATAAAATGCAAAATAGTTATCTTATTACTTACCATTACAGGCTCATATTCAAGACTTTGAGTCTGGAACACTATTCTCACCTCTCCTCTGATACGTCATCCGTAGTGCCCTAAAAAATAGAGTTGGATACACAATATTGTAAGCATATATACCCAAAATAATTAAAGTAGAATATATGCATAAATAATATAATGAAGTAAAAAGTATAATAACATGTCAATAAATTCTTTCCCACAACGACGAGCGACGTTAAAAAGCATGTCATATGTTTAAAGGAAATCAAACACATATACTTTATTAAGATCAGGTCGGATGGCGTACAAAATACAATGTTCATTTGCCAAGTGAGGAATGAGATAAAGCTTATTGTATCCCTCAATCAAAATGTGATCCACTAAATATTTTATGTGCCTACCTTCTCTTATTGTAGTACTATCAGCTATGTAGTATGGGCACACAAACATAATAGAGGACAACATTTCCTCCACCACAATACAACTAGCTACCAACCTATGGACGACAATAATAATGCATATTTGTTAATAACTAATAACTCATATAAGTGGTCATAAAAATTTCAATTCAACAAGAAGTACTAAAATCTAATTTATGAAATAATACTTACGTGAAATAGATGATAACACTCGTGGTTGACCTCCATTCCTGATTATAAATATCACTTATGTCAATCGGCGATACCATATAGATAGTGTCATCCCTTCCAACATACTCAAGATGATAATCAATGAAAATATAATTGTCGTTGAGGTAGTTTTGGGAATATAAATATAATAAAGCTAGTGTCGGTGGAGGTTAACTCTTCTTTGAAGATGGAATCTTTTGTGGGGCAACTGATTTTTATAATCTAGCTCTCTTTCCTTTATCAACACAATATTTTGTGTTGCTCAATTTGCTAGTACCTCTCTTTCCTTAAGAAACATTCTTCTTTTCTGATCCCTTAATTAATAATAATAAACAAAATATGTATTGAGCATATATATATGAAAAAGGTATAAACAATGTATATAAAAAATAAGGTCTAATAATGATGTCGAATGTCATTACCTCTTCAATAGTGAGATGTATATGATCCGCAGGCTAAGGCATAAAGCTTCACCTTCTTTATAACAAGATAAGGGTGCACTACCAATGATTAAAGTGGAAATACTCATTGGCCTTATATTTAGGGCCAAGTTATACCCATGCGTTGTTTGCGTTTGGGTACTATGACTGATGCATACCCTTCCTTTCACCAAAAGAGTTGAAAGGTCCTTCACTACCAAGTTACATTCATGCAAACCCTGATATAAAATATTATACATTTTTAATTATTTATGACACGGAATACATTTAATAACAATTCATAGTCTGTAATGCTTACCTTGGGAAGAGAAGAAAGACGCGCATCAGCTTCGTAGCTGTCTCTAACGCTATTTACATTGGGTATGTGAAGCTGATCACGGTCAACTGAATCGGATGACTTATACCCTTAAGATTTGATAAATGAAAACTCTTGCTCCACTGTTGCCATACGTTCAAATGTCATGTTTAATTTCTCGGTGAGGATGGCCACTTGCTCATGAGTTCTACGAGAACCACGAGATCAACCACACACCCTTGTTCTCGTAACACCTAATCCAATACCCCTGTGTCTTCTGGGGTGTTCTCTAATTCCTGTAGCTTAGGACATAATGTTATATTGGTCCACTCCCTCTGCAGAATCAGATGTTTCAAGTTAGTACTGTAATGTATGTAATATATTTAAATTTAGCTTATAGGAATAAGTATAACATAATAGTTTTCTGAAAGAAAACTAAGTAAGGTTCGGGATATCTACAAACTTATAATATTTTTAGCAGCAACATCTACATCTTCATTAAGATATCCATCTTTTGTTGCTCTAGCCTTCTTCCATAATGTACCAATATTGATGGAGGAAGTACATGTAGCTGTAAATCAAAAATTAATCTTACATTAAGAATATTATTATAACATTAAACTTTTATATGTAAATTGATAAATCAAAATCTCATACCAACTCTTTTTCAAGGCCTGCATGGCCTTTGCGAGCCATATTATGCCAATACTTATTTTATTTAGCAATCTCTTTATTTTTGGCACTTTTTCTCTATGTTACAAGTCAAAATATAAGCACATGATTATTTAAATATCAATAAAATATTATTAATCAATAAATTTAATTGTTATTTAACAAATACCTTAAAATCCTCTGAAATACGATATGCAATAAATTGGTTCCAACTTTCTTGATCAATGAAATCATATTGTTTGGATGGGTTCTACCGTAGAGAGCCAAGTACACTTTTCTACTAGCCAAGGATGCTATAAAAGTTCTTAGACGCTCACCACAACGTCTAAGAAGTCATTTCTTCCGAGTCTCCAAAACATTAAAGACTCTCTGCAAAATAAGATATATAGATGTATACTGATGTTAATGTATTAAAATGATAACATTTGACATATAAAAGTGATTAATTAAAATAGTATATTTACTGTGAATTCCTACCAAATATGCTCCTTGTGACCATTTGTAACCTGCTTACAATTATTATAAGAGATAACAACACGGTTATGCGTGACGAGTAAAATGTACATTAGAAACATGTTTGTGTAAGGGCCAATAGGAAGATTGTAAGCATTCCATCCCAAATCAACTTGTTCTCCTCTATTTCGCATGTCTGTGATAATTCTCATAATAGTAGGTCCTCTCTTCCCTTTTTCATCACTATTGTCCCTATCAACTTTATTGTTGGCTATATGTTTATAAAATATCAATAAATAAATTATGTTAGAATGTTATATATTGACCATAATGCACCACTAAATTAATTTTCAATACAATAAATATCCAATGAGGAAGGTCAAAATATGCATTTAAAAAAACAAGTACACATCATATGTTACAATATTATTACCCCCATTGCCTTCTTTTCCTTCTTTTTTTCCTTGTTTTTGGATTGGTTTCAGATCTGATACATATATTACTTCATGATGATCATCCTTGACATATATTTCCTCCTCATTAATGTTATTACTATCATCGTTCAATAATTCACAAACTGCGCATTCTTAGAAAGAATCTGACTCAAATGTAACATGCTATTTTGTGTATATATATATACATATCATGAGAACACGTTTCCAAAAATATATCAATACTCAACCCGCTCATACTTAGAAAGAGTTCACACACACACACACAGACAACAAAATATTATGTAGTGGTTCAAATTACAAAATATATACATACTACGGGATTAAAGCAATAGTGGCACTATATACATCAAAATGTTTCTAAAGCCCAAATAACTAACTAAGAAAAACTCATAACCGTAAAACTAAATTCCTCAGTAGCCTTGTTGAGCCCAACTAATAATTATCACTCTCAATGTCCACTTATCTCGATATGTTATCTGTTCCCTCACATCATCAGTAGAGAGTCTTGTCACGGATACTCTAGGGTAACCAGGGTGGATACTCAGAGGCAAGCTATGACGAAACCTCCACTCATCATCAATTACCACTAGCTTTCTAGATATTTGATCATACTCTATGGAAAACACCTCACCCTCGATAAATCTTGGGTGTGGTGGACAAACCAATGCAAAAAAGTAGATGTAGCCAACGACCATGGATCCGTCTGAGGTAGGGTCAAGATTAGGTGATACGATCTAAAATGGAATGGGTTATATGGCGCACCACTCGCAGACAACTGACCTAACTCATTGTATAACCATATAACATGAGTCTATAGATCGGCATCTGGCGCCATGCATAGGTATGATGGAGAATATGTTATAGCAATGAGTGACATATAACTACCTACAAATGAGAACAACCACTAAATCTTATCATCAAGGTTGTTCTCAAAAGGATATAAATTATAGAATATGTAAACTCTTCACCTAGCTAGACAAATCATAAATATATTCTACCATATCTTAACCAACTATGTAAAGCTGATAACATATCAACATAAGATACACATCAAAAAACTTATCATCTTGAATTGATTTTTATTTATTTCTCTATTGATATAAATGTGTCATGAAATATCAAGAAAAGATAAATTACCAAACACATCCTTTCATTTACTCCCACTAAATTTGTCAATGAGTTAAGTTGAATCAAACTTCCTCTTATTATACTCGACATGTTTAAAATAAGGAAATAATCTTGACTTATATATTTAACAATGCAGCTAAACATCAAACTATCATCTAATCATTCAAGCTATGCATAATAAAATCAAGTAGGTATTAATAAGATAATATATATAGGTTAAGTATAATAATATCATATTATTAAAAGTAGAGTTGAGAATAATGTATATAATAGTTTGTTATAAGAGAACATATTAATTATCATATTTAGTATAATAATTGCTAAACTCTAACCCTAATAAATCATAATAAAATCTAACCCTAAACCTAATAAACCCTAATCCTAAACCTACCTAACTATAATTAAACCCTAATAAATCCTATATGTTATCATCATCATCATCATCATCATTATTATACACAGTTATTCCTCTCTATTTAATTATTCACTTTAATATTTTCTTTATTTTCTATATCCATTTTATCCTCATCAAATAAATATTATTAACATGCAACTCTAATTGAAATTTTCATTTAATGATGTACATATGTAAAATATATTTTCATTTAATGATATGATATTTTCTAACATCCTAGTGTCCTATACTTATTAATGAAAATGTATATATATATATATATATATATATATATATAGATTTTACGAGTGACATTACTAATATTTTAAAGTATGTTATTTCTCTTGGTAATTAACAACTACAACGATGTGTATGTGTGTGTAAGGTCGGCCAACACACTCATGCATGTTAATATATAACACTGACAAATTCAACAGCAAACGACAACATTTTTCACCAACACATTCAATAACAAGCAACAACACATTTTTCAACAACAAACTACACTACTTCAATAACACATACTACAACCTGCATCAACATGCATACATTTGTGTGTGTGTGTGTGTGTGTATAATAAGCGCAGAGAATAAGCTATGGAAGAACAAAACCATAGGTAAGAGGAGCAAAGGTAGTAAGAGAAGTGACGACGAGCAAGAGAACCAGCGACGAGCAAGAGGACAACGACGACCACCTATAAACACAGTGGATCAAGGAGGACCAAATGCAAGCAACATGTGCAAGAATGACAACGGTGTGGTGGCACAAGTGAACGAGTGGTTGCTCAGAGTTGGTGGTGCAAAAGAGAAAGTGTGGTGGTTGCCCGAAGTGGTGTGGTCGTAGCTGACATACAATTTAAACCCTCTTGTTGACAATTATAATATTGGTAAATAAGGGTATCGTTCTATACCGGAGATTGAGAAGACTCACCTCTATTTAACTAGATAAAAAAAACTAAATAACACAAAATATATGAATAATAAAAGCATTAATAGGGTTTATAAAATTTGAAAAATAAAATAATGGATAACCATAGATATGATAAATGTTAGGAAATTTGGAATCCACCACTATATTAGATCAGAATATAATATTAATTTCTAAGTCAATATTTAATCATTAGAAAGAGATTGACCAAGTTGTATACCAAAACTAGGTCCATACACCTTATATTACTTCCCTTAATTAATTAATATGACAAGGTGTCAATATTAACCCTATTAAATACTAGCAGTATATCAGCAACAAGCAGCTCATATATTTAAATAGATTTAATACATTAAGTATGATTAGAAGGATGCCAATCTAAGTACCCAGACTAGTACACTAAGCATGTCTAACTGTATTTTTTTCTTTGACCCACATGTATATAAATATTTTACTACTTCTGTTAGAATCATAAAACTATTAGATGAATGGTTATCTAACATAGCTACAATTTATGCATATAAATTCTAATATACTTATATGGCTACCTAGTAGGTAAATAATCCTACATACCATCACTTATGAGGACATCAGAACAAGGCATGTGCTATATAAATTATACTTAACAGAAATATATATATATATAAATTCAAAGAACAATCTCACGAAACAAAGAAAAATATAATTATATCTCAAACCCCAATCTATGGTTTCAATCTATTCTTCTTATCTTTGTTTCGATATGCAATAAATAATCAGCCAATTATAATTATCAAATTAATAACACAGAAATATATATCCAAAATATAAATTAAAAATAGAGAAAGAAATAACCGAAATTAATTATGGATAAAAGATTAAGAATTTATTCAGATGAAAAATAAATTTTATCTGAATTAAATTCTACAAGATAAAATTTATCTCTATTTCTTCTTATCTTAGTAGTCTTGATTTATGTGTAATTATCCTTCTTTTTTGTAGCACAAGCTACCTTGGCTTGGGTTGCTGTGCTTGCTTTGGTACTCCTCATTTTCCATGATTCCCCCTGACTGTTGTCGTCAGTGTCCTCTCGCATTGTTGTTCCTTCTTCTTTTTTTCCTTGTGTTATTCTCTTTTTTTTTCTGTTTCTTCTACTGACCCACATCAGCCCTTGCTCCTTGATGGCTCCACCTCTTCATTGGCTTCATTTCTTTTTCTTGTGGCCCATGTCTCGCCTGGGCTTCGTTTCTTTTACTTCCTATTCCATAGCCTTTGGGCCTTCGGCCCTTGGGTTATTGGTCCAATGGTCTGACTCTTTTTTTCCCTCTTTTATTTAAAAATAGTATATGTAAAATAGAATTCAATGACAATTAATAAATTATATTATACCCAAATGTAATTAATATCACTTAAACATAAAATTGTAATTATTCACCTATATTAATTAAATAAAATACTAAAAACTAAGATTATAAGGGTACAAAATATGTCAAAATATAAACTTATCACACCTCCACACTTAGCTTCTTGCTTGTCTTCAAGAAGTTATTATTCTAACTAAATAAAATTAAACTAACTAGCCATTTTTGTAGGTCTCACGATTACACTTAGTATGTGCAACAAGCCCTTTAAACCCCTAGGTCACCCATTGAGGACAAGTAAGGTCTCGTAAAGGTTTCACAGATGATATACCCACAAAATCACACACAATAAGAAAAAAGACAACTAATTAAAATCACACCTACCATCCTTCACCATTTTTGTCTCAGAATCTTTTACTTTCATACATCAAGATTAGTAATCAACCAAGATTCGGCATTGGGAGATTTAAAGGATCAATTTCAATATATGGTTCACACATAAACATGACAGATATGAACAAATTAATATTATGGATGAAGATCTACCACGCCTTAGTCACATCAAGATCCATCTTCACTATAGATACCCTCAATTTTTTTTCCTCTTAGATTCATGGCTACAAATGTATAGAAACACTCATTTATGAGTGATAAGATGATAAAGATAACAAATAACTCACATATATAAATAAAGAAGGCACGTTATGGTTATACTATGTGATTGTGGCATGTTTAGTTTAATTGACTATGATGTAATTCTATGTGTATGCACATTAATAAAATTTTGGAATGAATTCGTTAATACTTGATATTTCATGTAACTATGATAAGTAGTAATCCATATAGTAAGACGTTAATAATTAAAGTGAAAGATCACATAAGTTAGGACTGAATTGTACCAACTTTTTCCATTAAACGAGAATAGTGGCTAAGAGCATTCCATCTTGATAGCTACACTACTCCACTCCACCAAATAATGATAATGGGGGTCCCTAAACTCAATGTGATTAAGAACTAGAAATGTATGACCACCTAACAAGGAATCCTAATATACTTTTCTTGGAATCATCTTGTATCATGAGCATTTACATGTATAATATCCATCTTATCATATGAATCTTGTATGCTATGTATGCCATAACCTATTAATTTGTATTATTACCTTACTCAATATATAATGTTCTAATCATCCTTTTTGTTGATGCTGCTCATTTCCATAAGTAAATACCACCTTAATTTAGAGTAATTGTTGATTTAATGATTTCGTTGTGCTTACTTGTGGTAAGTGTTTTATGGTTTGGTTCAAATGTATAGTTACCTAGATATCTCTCTATCTAGATTTTTAGTCCTATATTTTTTGTTACATCTATTCTATTCTCTTCTCTCTATATATCATAATTTTGTATTGTCGTAGTATCAAGGCTTTCCACACATAAACTCTAAGTATGAGTTACTTTTTAACCTTGCACCCAATATAAATTGGATATGGGGAATGTCTTTTTAATATTAAATATGTCATAACACTTAATATTTTTTTATATTATTGCTTTGGTAAAATGAAACTTTTTATTAGTAAATTTTTGGGATATTATAGGTTCCATGCCTAATACATCATAAACATCAATATTTACCCTTTTTTCATCTTCTTTACGTTCCTATCAAACTCCTCCCTTTCCTTCCTCTCCTTTTCCTTCTTAAGGGCTTCAGCAAACATTATGCTTTCATATAACTCTCTAGCATCAGTATGATTCCATCACTTCCAATCATAATCATTTGTATTACTCCTTCATCTAGTAATACTTAGCAAAGACGTTTTAAAATGCGGCATCATCAATAACTTTTTATCATCTTGTTGTTCCTCAAACTCTTATACTCCATGACAAGGTTTTTGAGTGGGGTAGATAACTATATTTCAAAATGAAAAGGTATGACCATAGTTAGTTCAGTTAAGTTATAGCTATCCATATCAGTACTATACATACCATATATCAATCCATATAATAAACATTCATTGATTTACCATTTAACCTTGGTTTTTCTTTCATTTTTTCTACAGTGGCATGTAAGCACACATTGTAACAATAATATTACACAAAATAGGTTCATGTAAATACATAATCAAACTAAGTATGAAGAAAAACTCATGAAAAAACATAAACCTAGAGTGTAAAAATGTTCAATACCCATAAATTCAGTGCTTTATGCCTAAACAAGACTTATTCACTTGGTTAATTATGTATTACACTCAAGTTTCTTCAAATATGTAACAAAACAATTAGAAAAGAGAAAAATCCAAAATTTCTTCAAACAAACATCAATCCCTCCAAAAGAGATAAAAACATTGAAGATAAACATAATATTTTAAGCACCACGTATAGTGGATATGGTATATAATCATATAAACCAAGAAGATATGAGTTTTTGAGTTTCAAAACCCTGTAGTTTTTTGAATTAAAATTAGTTTAGAATTTCAAAACCTTCAAAGTGAGAGAAAAATGAATTAAAGCAATGGTATTTGAAGTGAGCTAGATTTGTGTACACTAGTTCTTCAAAAACATCAGCTAAGTCTTTAACCACAAAAGCCTTCAACTTCAACTCCTCAACTTCAAGTGTCCAACTTTCAATAGTAGAATACTTTAATTTTGTGAAATATTGCAGAATCATGCTAAAACTTTTAAGGAGCTCAAGCTTGTAGATTTGTGGATGATCATAAGTTGGGAGCAAGAAACCTTAGTTTGAGTGAGTGAGAGTGAGAGGATGAGGGTATTATTTATGTATTTATGTTTAAATGAGGTGTGAAATAGAGGTGCAAGATAAATGTAGTATTTTAACCAAAATATAATGTTATCAGCAAAAAAAAAAGTAATTGAAAAGTTGATGGTATATGAATAGGAAAATACATGAGTTTTTGGCATAGGGCAACTTTGACCAAGGAAATATTGCATATTTTATTAAAATATAGGAGGTATTTTATGCAATATCCCTTAATTTTACTATAATTATAGTCGGTAGTATAATCAATAACATTTATTGCAACTAAAAATATAATTATAATCAGAATTCTAATTCTAATTCTAATAATTATAATATTATTATTTTATTATATTTATTATCATTATTTTGGTAATACTAAATAATTTTTATATTTATAATTATTATTGTTTAACAAAATCATATCATGCATGACACTAATGGGATTTGAAACACGGATCTCAAAAATAAGAATAAACGCTTCGACTAACGAGCCATTAGAAGACTTTGTTAATTGTACTATGCTGTCTCTTTTTATTTCTAGTGTATTTTTCCAACGATTGGTTCATCGAAAGAGATTGGGAGAGGTAGGGAGACCGGGAGAAAGAGATGGCTCGTTGTGCTGGGCTTGCTTCATTTCGCAGCCCATCGTGAAAGGTAGCACATGGTGATTCATACAATAAAAGAAATGGAACGGAATAGAAAAAGGTGGATCATGGCACATTGATGTAGCATAGATTTGATGGGTTGGGCTCTCGCTTGTTCTTCAGCTAATCATATAGGATTATATCTGATATTTTTCTTAGCTTACGCTATTACAACTTGGATTTAGGCTATAATATGGTCTAATCTTATCGGGAAAAAAATGAAATATAAAATTACAAATAATATTTTTGGGCACGAAGGAAAATTTGTTATGATCTAGAATACTTTAATTTTATTAACTTATTTTGATGACCATGTCTCAACTTATTTCAGTTTTTATTACATAATAATTCTTTTTAACTTGAAAAATATTAAATAAAATAATATAAGTCCAAAAAATAAATTAAAAAGATATTTTTTGGAAGGATTATTACCAACAATGGGTTATGCATCATATTATATTAGGAAATAGAGTTAGTTATATATTATGTTCATTTAGATTTTTCTTTTTCCAATTAGGTTAATCATAGTTTTTTTATATCAATTAGATTAGTTATCCTAAATGAATCACATAGAAAGAATAATAAACAATTAATTTGCCACAATTTTATTTAAAGAAAATTTATTCTCTATTTACATAAAAATGACATATAATTAAAAGTTCAATTTAAAATTTGAAATAATTGGATACAAAAAGAAAATATGATTGACCAAAATAATAAAAAAATAAAGGTCTAAATGAACCTAATCTAAAATTTTCTATAGAAAATATTATCTCATAGAATATTTACTCTCTAATTGATTATATTTTTTTTTGAGGAAAATATTTAGAAAGTAATATGAAAACATGTTTGCAAAAAAAAAAAAAATTCAAATTTAATATTTTTCATAGTTAGTTTTGATATTGAAAAATTAATTTCCTAATTTTCCACAAATACTCTTATTATATGGGAAGGAATTCAACACACCCTTTTTTCAAGAATGGTTGTAACAGGGGCACAAATGAAGCTTGGGATTCTTATTCATGGTTGCCCACAAACGATAAACATATATTTAACCATATAAAAACAACATTAATTATAATAAGATATAAAATATTATAGATAACAATGCATAAAGTAATTTTCCCACAATGCTTTTCAATTTTTGTATCAATACATAAAAAAAGGTTAAGTCATATATATTTAATAAACTATACTAATTAGCTCTATACTTATTTCACTAGCATCATTGAATTAAATTTAAGTACGAAGAAATAGTAGTTCATTATGATATATAATTAATTTTGTGAATAATAGTATTAGATATATTATATATATAATAACTAATTATGATAGTATTTTGTGAGGATGATAATTGATTGGGACGATTTAATATAGGAACATATTGGATTTATTTATTAACTAAGAGAGTTATAAATTATAAGGTTGAGAAAAAATATTCAAAAAAAAAAGACGAGTTCTAAAAGATAGATATATATTAATACTTAGTTAATATATTTATAATATAAAATTTCACAAATATTATAAATTCTTAGGTGTGCCAAAATCACCATAAATTGAGCTTCATATACGTGTGTAAAGAGTATTTATTATGATAACTTTCATACGAGGGAGTTCATGGTGAGTTGGACATACCTAAAAATTTCTCCAAAAATATGTTACTTAGATTGCTCGCATCTATTAGAATTAGAATTATTAACTAAGGAAGAAAATTTAGTTAACTAATGTGTACATTAATTGAACTACTCCAACCAATATCACATTAAAAGTTAAATGATACTACTCCAACCAACACAATGTAAGAAGCTACGAGACCCCATGTGGTATTAGTTGCATTAATCCATGAACATGAGTGCTAGGATTGGGAGTATATTTATTGCCACAATTTGGGGTATTTCCAAGATATAAGGATAGCAATGAGTCTCAGACATGATGCAGACCCGTTTTATTTTTTAGCAAAATCGGTTCGATGATTTTTTAACCCAATATGAAACAAATCTAAAGGTATGGAAGATTTGTGTGATTATATAAGAATATAAGATTGGTGGCTGCTTAAAGGAGAAGAAGGAATGAAGATATTCAAGTAAGAATTGATAAAGAACTCAACTTTTGAATATTACCCTATCTAAGATTACTCCAAGTATTCTTATGTAGGATTATATAATCACAAAGAGAGAATTAACCAAGTGATTTACAAGTATTATATTTCAATATACTCAACCATCACGTTACAATGTTGTTGACATCATATTTATATAAGAGTATTACATTGCTAACCAATATACTAATTTAGCCACATGACACATAAATGGCTAACTAGTACATAAACTAGTATCAATAATGTAATTATATCCTATATAATACATGACTCAACAAATACTATTACAAACAATGTAATATAATTATTACATGAAAATAACTAACAAGAATCCTAATCAAAACAAAAATATTGATTTGAAATGTTGACTAGGCCTCTTGACTTGTAGAGTTGACTTTCATTGTAAAACCCCCAATATTTACTAATGAAATTTTTCGTTTTTAAAATTATAGTGGAAGCAAAAATGGTAAATTTTAGATATGCTACCTCCAAACTTAGTACCAGATCGATTTTATTTCACCGTTCCAGTACCAGGTGCTAAGTTTTAAAAGAATAGAAAATTATTTACACACATCCAAGATTAAAATTAAATTAGAGTAGCTCGTTAAAGATATTACAAAAAAAAAATCACTCTTAGTGGTTATAGAAATAAAATAAATAAACAAAGGAAATATAAAGGTTAAAAGATAAACCTTGAAAGCTTCCCGGATAGTCTTTAAGTTCTTAACTCGAAAAGAAGCTTGAATAGCACCTATGGGCTAACCTGTGAGGGACACTGCCCATTAAATAGACAGGGACCCACAAAAGGAATCCTTTAATATTACGGTATTAAGTAACCCTTTATACATAACTAAAAGGTAGGGCCCGTATGTAACACATCGTTCAAATATAAGAATAATGAATAACACATATACGTATACTAGATACAATAATCATTGGAATGGAAACGAAATTCAAGATTATATATCACAAGGTTTGTTCACTTAGGAGTAACAGCACTTACCAAGAAAGCATCTAAGTGAAGCTCTTTGTAGTATAATTAAAAGTGTCCAACAACACACTCTATCAACACAAACCACCACTCAATCCAAGACAGGCACCAAGGCCACAATCATACCATAACAATAGATCATACATTTAATTATCATTATCTCGACTTAAGCCATTAGTTAAATATTACTTATAATCATCTCTTAAATTATATCCATGTAGGTTCAGAAATCCCACTATTATAACTGGTGGAATGGGCACAAGATATCCAACTCTAGGGAAAAAGGCACCTGACCACTATTATAGCCGGTGGAACAGTCTCCAGGACAAAATACTCCTGGCTACTATTATAGCCTATTGAACGGTAAACATAGACAATCTCTAGGGCGACACGTGCCTGGCTACTATTATGACTGATGGAACGGTACAATAATATAATCTATCTAGTCCCGACCTACATTGTATTCGACTATAAGTGATTAGTCTCTTTCCATTTAATTAAGACATCCATTCTAATTATTTAACTCTAGGGAGAGATCATGTACCCAGAGACACAAAAGTACACTAGTCATTCTAGCACATACAAGTAGTACAATACCCTCCAAACCATCAACCTAGCGATGGAAAGGTACCTTAGTTGCATTGGTGCACAAAGACACACAGTACCCTACCGATAAGGACACCTAATCTATAAGTATGCATACCCCCTAAGTAGGTCTATAGAGGTAAATAGAGTAAGATGTACGGCCTGGCTGGGGTACTAAGGTACACTAGCAAAATCTAGAATAATTGTGGGTTAAACCACGTCTTTAGGGTAGCGACCTCTAAAGAGCACCATTCCCGATCTCGAGCTCTTCCACTTTAATTATTAGTGTCTTAATTAAAGTGACCATGAGAGACACATCAATCACAAACTTATTTATTTTTAATTATTTCTATTATTATTAAGCAATCTTTATTAACATTATTGTTTGTGTTAACTTAAATAGTCCACTAAAGCTATCCCTTGCATGATTATGAAATTAACATCACAACACACCCTTAATTACCCATTCAACCCTAAACTATACATTTTTCTTATGATACACACCAATTTACTGAAATACCTTTATCCTTATAAAATACATGATTATACTTAAATAAGTGAAACTAAGGCCATAACCCTTATTCTATTGCTTAACATCACTTATGACTTATTATGATGGTTTATTAGATCAATTGCCATGTTATATGCAAATTACCGATTTACTAATTCTTAAATTACAAGATTACTAAATTACCCATCTTACTTGAAAATTTACTAAAATACCTTTTTACTTACCAAATTACCAAAATGCACTTCTTAGTTGAGAAATTACCAATTTACCCTCCTTACTTGTAAAATTACCAAAATAACCTCATTAGTTGTAAAATTACCAAATTACCCCTCTTACTTGAAAATTTACCAAAATACTCTCATTAATTGTAAACTTATCGTATTACCCTTCTTACTTATAAAATTACTAAATTGCTCATTTCTCATACAAAATTACCAATTACCTTTTTTTAGTTGTTAAATTATCAAATTACCCTTATTAGTGGCAAAAGGCCAAAATGACCAAATTACCTTTTTTAATTGTTAAATTACTAAATTACCCTCCTTAGTTGTTAAATTACTAAATTACCCCTTCTTATGCCAAATTACCAAAATACCCTTCTTACTCATTAAATTACCAAATTACCCCTTTCTCATACAAAATTACCAAAATGTTCTCCTTATTTATTAATTTACCAAATTATCCCTTTCTCATGTAAATTTACTAAAATATCCCTAACACAAAATATTAACCCCCATGGCCCACATGCATCATTTAACACCACAACTCTTATTATGCATTAATAAAACCCATTATCACCTAGCATGCACATTTATTTAGGTCACTCCCTATGCATAAGTAAAATTATTAAAATGCCCCTAGGGCTCATATTATCATTATTTCTATTACAAGTGGCCATATTTACTTATCATGACTTGTACATGTATCTAACATCATTATTAACAACAATGCCCCATTTCTTTACCACCATTTCTATAAATATTACATTTCATACAATATAGCATGTTTTTCATTCCATCTTCTAACATACATTAAAAATCATGATATGCTCAACAACACATAATATGCACACAAACCATATTCCAAAACCCTAATGTGCTAGCATATGTAAATCCACACAATTAGTAGGGTATAATGGTTCCCTTATGTCTAGCAATAACTAAACTTTATCGGTACCTTGGTTTAAAAGTTTAAGCTTCGATTAGCAAAAATTGTACCTAAAAATAATATTACCATTAGCATATCAGTAGTAGATAATGAAAAGAATAATAATTTTTTTTATCAAAATTCTTATTAAATACATAATAATGCTAACTATATTATACCTTAGAACTTGTTGAATAATCTTAAAACATGCAGCAAAACTCATGCTGCCTATGCAGCGCGAGGATGCATACATGAAGGGGGGAAAAAGGTCTCAGTGGTGGCTTGTGGAGGGGAGTTAGGGTAGTGGCTAGGTGTAAGAAAAGTGGTAGGGTATAGGTGTTGGGTGGGGATCGGAAAGTAGCGACTCAGGGAGGGAGAGACGACAGCGACAGAGGATGGAAGGCAAGTGTAAAGAAGGGAGAAGAAGAGGAAGAAAAGAAAAATAAGAGGAGAAAGGAAAGGCTATAGGGAGAGATCTTGGGCAAGTTAAGGCAAGTGGGTGTAAGGGTGGTGTCGGGGGGTTGAGGGGTGGCTTCGATGGAGGTAGAAGAGGGGAGGCGGCTACACAAGGTGGCGGTGAAAGGTGTGGATCGAGGGGAGAAGAAAAAAGAAGGAAGGGGGAAAGTTAACTATAGGGGTGTGCAGTGGCTGCATGTGTGGTGTAGGGAGGAAATAGGGGAGGTAGGGGAGTCATAGTGGTGGTTGGTCGGGCAGTGGAGCTGATGGTTAAGGGCAGAAAAGAAAAATAGGGGAGAAAAGGAAGGAGAATAAAAAGAAGAGGGAAGGGAGGAGTCATGCCCGATCGAGTTAGGTGGGCGTAGGGGGAGGGTTGTAGGTTGGTCATGCAGGGTGGCAAGGAGAGGAGAAGAGGAAAGGGAAAGAGAAGGCATGTAGGAAGGGTTTGTAGGGGGTGTTTAGTCTAAAATGGAAAGGAAAGGGATGGGGGAGAGACGTAGGTGCAGGGCTGCAATAGCAGGTGCAAAGGGAAAGAGTTGCAAGTAGGTGCAGACATGGGGGAGGGGGTCTTTGGTTTGTTGATGAGGTGAAGAAGGAAGAAAAAGAGAAGAGGAGGAAGGCAGGCCAGGTGGTGAGAAAATAAAGGGCAGACTGCCCAGCACTAGGGAGTGGGGAAAAAAGAGAGAGTTAGGCTAGCCCAACCAGGAGGGAAGAAAGAAGAAAAGAAAGAAGGAGGGGTGGATAGGCAAGGAGGGCCACAAGAGAAGAGGATTAGGCCAACGTCCTAGTGGGGGAAAGAAAAAGAAAGGAAGAGGGTTGGTCAGCCTAGGAAAAGAAGAAAAGAAAAAGAAAAAGGAAAAAGGAATGAAAAAGGAGAAAGAAAGAGGGAAAAGGGAAAATGAAAAATAAAATAATTTTTAGAATTAGGGTTAGAAATTATTTAGATGGAGAAATTATTTTAATAAATTAATTTATTTAAAATTTAAGGTATTAATTTTAGAGGATAATTTTAGTAAAAATATGAGTTTGGAAATTTATTTAAATAAAAAGAGTATGATAAAGTGATATATATTTATTTTAATTTATTAAATAATCATATCCATTTTTATAATTAAAGGTCCAAAAAATAATTCAATTAATAATTTAATATTAAATTATTTTAAATAAGGGTTAATTATTAAGTTCTAGCTTTTAAAATTTTTGGGTACTACATTCATGTACAATAGCTTCCTTTGTAATAGCTTGTAGCACATAAAATCTTATGTATCTTAACTTCTTAAATGATTTTATCTTCTTCTAGAAAATATGTTACATACCTGCAAAGAAATGTCATCAAGGTTAGTCATATTATTATTATTATCAAAGACATATAATGTGATCAGTTCCATAATCAAGTAAGCCAAATCATTATTATATTGAGGATCATCTATGGATGCTCCTACATCATTCTTCCCAAACTAAGAAGAATTTGTCATCAAATTGACAACACTAAAGGAAGGAGACAAATTGACAACATTAAATATCGTTGAAATGCAGCCATATGATTCTTGAAGTTCAAGTTCGCAAGCATTTTCTCTTGATTTTCTAAGGATTTTAAACAGTCCATATGTTCTTGAGATTAGTTTATCTTTCTTTAAATTAGGAAATCTTTCTTTACGCAAATGTAACCACACTAAATCACCAAGATAAAATACTAATTGAGTGCGATGTTTGTTAGCTTGTTTTTGATATCTTACATTGGCTTGTTCTATGTTCCCCTTGATTTGTTGATGAAAATTTTGGAAGAACTCTACTCATTCCTTAGCCTCATAGCTTTTAAGTTCACCTTTATTAAATATTACCATATTAATTGGTATGTAAGGGTTCACTCCATACACAATCTCAAATGGACTTGAACATGTAGTACTTAAACAACTTTGATTAAATGAAAATTTTGTACGAGCTAACTTAATATACCAATACCTAGTACTTTTTCTTACCAATCCTATTAACAAAGTGCTAAGAGTATGGTTTGTAACTTTAGTTTGTCCATCGGTTTGTGGATGATGTGAAGTATTAAATAATAACTTAGTGCCTAACATGTGCCATAATTTTTTCCAAAAGTAACTAAGAAAATTGACAACCCTATCCGAAACAATACTTTTAGGTATGTCATGTAGTCTCACAATTTATTTGAAATACAAATCAACAACATTAGTAGCATCATCAGTTTTATTGCATGAAAAAAATGAGTCATTTTAGAAAACCTATCTACCACAACCATAATAGAATCTATACCTCTTTGTGTTCTAGGAAACCGTAAGATGAAGTATTTACTAACTCCTTTCCATGGTTAACTAGGCGCAGGTAATGGTTTATATAAACATTTGTGAAAGAAACTTTTACCTTTTTTTTTACAAGTAACATATCAGTTTACTACAATTTGTACACCCTTTATCATGCGTGGCCAATAAAAATTTTCTTACAATATCTCTAATATTTTCTGAGTACCAAAATGGCCTGTAATCATATACCTCTTTTATAGTTACATGCCTTACATTTGACCATGGTACACAAAGTTAATTAATTTTAAATAAGAATCCATCTTGTATTGTATAATTACCATGGTTTTCATTTTCTTTTCATGCCCAATATTCTTCCTAAAAATATTCATCATTAGAATACATTTCTTTTAACATTTCAAAACCTATCAATTTAGAATCCAACATGACAATTAATGTAGATATTCTAGAATAAGCATCGTATACTATATTTTCTTTTTCATCCAAGTGTTTGATAGAAAACACAAAGGATTGTAATAAGTTTACCCACTTTTCATGTCTAGAACTTATTTTCTTTTGACCATGTAAATATTTCAAACTTTCATGATCATAATGTAATACAAAGGATTTAGGCCTCAAATAATGACTCCATGTCTCTAAACTATGTATGATGGCAAATAATTCCTTATCATATATAGAACACTTTCATCTAGCACCATTTAGTTTTTCACTAAAATAAGCTATAGGTATTTTTTTTTCTTGTGAAAGAACTCCTCCAATACCTACCTGACTAATATCACAAGTTACCTCAAAGAGTGTGTCAAAATTAGGAATAGATAATACATTAGCATTGCATAATTTATTCTTAAGAGTATCAAAGGCTTTAGTGCCAAGTAAACTAATAAGGTTTGAATTGTTAGAATTTTTCTCCCCAAACTGAGACTCTTTCACTACTAAGGCATAAAAAACACCTTCCTCCTTAGTGAAATTAATCATTTCTCATTCATGTAAGAATAAACTCTTTTTAGTCTTAGTTGGTTTTACATAGTCACATTGATATGGTTTTCGCTTATATTTCTTTTTATCTTTAAGCACAAGATAGTCATTAGTCACACCATCATGAGTTGCATTTCTATCATATTGTTATGGTCTTCCTAGTAAAATACCACAATCATACATAGGCAAAATATCACATAATACCTCATCATCATAATCACCAATGCAAAAGGTAATTATGGTTTTTTATTCACCTTAACTCCTTTGTCATTATTAAGCCATCATAATGAATATGGTTTAGGATGTGTAGTAGTTACTTACCCTAGTTGTTTGGCCATTTTTTTACTGGCAAAATTAGTACACGAGCCATTATCTATTATGACCCTACTGACCTTATCCCCAATTCTATGCTTAGTTTAAAAAATATTATCTCTTTGTGTAGATTGACCATGAGGTTTTATTTTTAATACCCTTTGAAGTACAAAACAAGGATTTCTATCCTCTTCATACATACTTAATACATCATCATTAGATTTGGTTTCTAGGTCGTCATCATCATCATTATTAATACAAGGTTTTATGTTCTCAATTTCACTTAAAGTTAAAACCCTTGGGTTAGGACATTCTCTAGCAAAATGACCACATCCTTTACATTTGAAACATTGATTATTGGACATTTCACTTAATTTATTTATACCCTTTTCATCTCGATTAGGATTAGTCTTTTTTATCATTATCTGAATAGATGCATGTCCCAAGTTTTGATGTAGATGCATTAGAATAAGTTTTGTTAGATGTAGAAGTTGAATCACTAGTATTGTTATAGACCTTTGTGGGACTTAGTTTTTCTTTCATATTTTAAGGCTAACTTATTAAAATCATCAAGAGAATCATATGCAAGCATTTCAACCTTTTCCCTCATCAAGTTATTAAGGTCACCTAAGTATGTAGCGCAATTTTGTTCTTTTCTTTCTTGTATATCACATAAGAGTGCTAGTCTTTCAGATTCCCTAGTATATTCCTCTACACTAAGAATTCCTTAACTAAGAGTTTTCAATTTTATATATATCTCTTACTCATACTCCTTAGGTAATTTTTTTTCTTAGGTGTTTATGTAACTTTTCCCAAGACTTGATTTGAATTTTTCCTTGCCTCTCATGGTTTCTCTTAAGATTATCATACTAAACCCTAGAAAAATATTAAATTTGAGAGTTACTAATTTACACTTAAGTTCATCATCATACTCTCTAAGCTCAAATACTGCTTCAATTTCATGTAACCATTCAACAAATAATTTGGCATCTAATTCACCATAGAAATCAGGAAGGTTGAGATTTATAACTTTATCTTCAAAATGGTTGTATGGTGGATGATTTGCATTACCTCTTTGATCTAATGTCATTAGATACATTATCTTTTTATCTTTCTTCATACTCTATTTTAGTATTGATGTGGCCACCTCGATCTTAGACTGCCCTCCTCACCATGCCTTCTACTTGATCATACTCTACTTGATCATTAGATACATTATATATGTTGAAGAGTATCTTAGTCGGCTACCCTTGATTCAATAGTTTGAAGTTAGCTTTGAATGGAAGGAAGTTGCTTCAATTGTGCAAGTTGTTAAAGAGTATCATAGTCTTTATTGATACTTCTTCGCCCATGGTTGAATTATTTGCTAAATATTACCTCAAAACAACTCAACTAATGCTGGAATTCACTTCTTGATGGTGTGGCAAGGATCTTTAAGGCTTCTTGAAATTGAGAAGATGATGGGGATAGAAGGAATATGCTAGGATGTGTTATCAAATATTCTTGATACACTTAGATGCAATATTGGTGGCTAATAAGTTGAATCTTGCTCGAAGGAAGAACACAAAGAAACATGCAAAAGAATGGACAAGGGTCGAGTTTAGGTGAAAAAATTTTCTTCCCTAATTGTGATTAAATGCTAAAGAAGATAAAAGAAGTTGAATTTTGTGGTTATTTAGGTTATGGATCGAAGGTTATTACTAAAATAATTAGTCCAAGGTTTAAGGTTTGTTTACGAATAAAAGGCAACATCCGAAACCAAAGGTTACAAAATTTTGGGGTGTTACACTTGCACATACGATAATAACCTTATCTCAACAGTTACTATTCTCGAAGCATATAAACCATAATTTCACAGATCCATCATAAATTTTCTTGTATAACTTAGACAATCACCAAATTCAATATAAATTCCCAAAATACTAATATTAACAACATATTTGGATTTTGTGGTCCAACTTTACCATTCCACAGATGTGATAATAGTCTTGTCGTTTTAGGATTACTATTCCCTAATAAAACTATTTTCATACTTTATTAAACTTAGTTCATTCACAACTACTCTAATCAATTCATATAAATTCCTTAGAACATTATGGATGATATAACACCTTAAAATACCATTATTATCATATTTAGCCCACGTTGACCAAAATGCCCTTATTCATAACAAAGCCCTTATTTCATGTGAATCTTACGTGTTTGGTAACATTATTCCTTAATCCTTCATTTATCTCCATATAGTTTATTATACTATTTTTATACTCATCAAATCATTAATAAACACATGATATAACCATATTTCACACCGAGGGTGTTTCCACAAAAAATAACAATACCACATAATCTCTACTTACTCATTTTCTATCATATAATATCAACCACATATCATAGCATTAACAATCATATATTAATTCGCATAATAACAATAACATGTTACAAAAAAAATCATTCATAACACTTAGCTATCAAAAACCTTAGACTACGATAAGTATCCTTACAAAAACAATTTTGGTCTCTAAGCACGCAAATCCTATTCTGTCTCTTTCAAAACCATAGAGAAATTACCTAAGAAAATCATAATAAAATATCATTAGGATTAAACCAAATAATTAAGGAAATTTTTATGTCAATGGAAGGGTGAAATAAGGGAGAATATTAGAACCATGTAAGGTGGTGTTTGGGAAAACTTTGCACAACCAAACAAAGGGGGAATGATGGGTTATGTCATGGGAGGGTGGAGAAATGACACAAGTTTTCCTTTCTATAGGGGGTACAAAATTGGTGGAGACTAAAACAAGGAGGCATAGTGTTCGGTTGTGGGAGCTAAAGAATGGAAGGTTTAGTGTAGTGAAAATTGTCGAAGAGGAGGGTGGTGGGCTTTGGTTGAAGCTATCAAAGGAAGGGTTGTAGGTTTTGGTTGAAGTAACCAATGGGTGGGTATGGGTGTAGGTTGTTGGTGCTGCAGCTAAGGAATAAAAATAAGGCCAATGAAACTACTAAAGAGGTGGTGGGTGCACTAGCTTTCGATGTCGCAACTAAGGAAGACAAAAGGGAAGGGGCTGAGGTGTGTTTGGCTGGAGGTGCAGATTGTCGTGTAGTGTTTGGATGGAGGTAGAGATCGTAGTCCATTAAATCTTGGTGTCAAGAATTTGTAAATTACTTTGCTCGTAGGATAAAGAGTCATTGAGCTCAACCTCATCTGGTCCGATCAAGTGGGATGGGTCTGTGACATAATTCCTTAGCTAAAAGATGTGGAAGATGTTATGTACTCGGGCCAAATTTTGTGGAAACACAAGTGGTATGCAACCTTACCAACCCTATCAAAAATATCATAAGGGATAATATATCTCAGGGTTAAATCACCCTTTATACCAAACCTCTACACCCCTTGGTGGGTGATACCCTCAATAGACCTCTATCACTCGACTCAAAACCATCACTACAATACCTCTGATCTGTGTAACTCTTCTAGCGACTTTGAGCTAATCTCATCCTGTCCTAGATCAAACAAACCTAATGATTCATCTCCTAAATCATCTCCATTCCAAGTACCATAGTTTCACTAATGTTGCTCCAACACAAGGGTGTCCAAAACTTACATCCATACAATGCCTCACTGGGTGCTATCCCTATACTAGTGTGATAACTTTTGTTGCACGATAACTCAAACAAATGTAGATGCTTCTCCCAACTACCCCAAAATCCAAAACACAAGCTCATAACATATCCTTGAGTTTCTGAATAATCCTCTCAATTTACCCGTTTGTAGGTGGGTGGAAGGCAGTAGTCATCCTTAATTTGGTGCCCACAGCTTCCTACAACTTCTCCCAAAAGTGAGAAAGGAATATTGAATCTCGAGAGGAGGATATGTCAATAGGTGTACTATGTATACTCACCAAAAATCTCATATATACATCAGTGAGCTAATCCATACTCCAAGTCAACTTCATCGGCACAAATACTACTGACTTAGTCAACCCGTCGACAATAACCCAAATCATGCCGCATCCACTATGAGTCCTCGGTAATCCACTCACAAAATCAATTGAGATGGAATACCACTTCCACCTCGGAACATCTAAAGGCTAAACCAACCCTGTAGGCCTCTGGTGCTCTATCTTGACGTTCCGCCAGGTCAGACATCTTGACACATACTCTGCTACCTCTCTCTTCATGTGAGGAAACTAATAGATCCTCTTACGATCCTTATGAATGTTATCCCCTCCTGGTTGGATGGAATATGGAGTACAATGAACCTTATCTAAAACTCAGTGCTTTAGAGCTGTGCAATTATGAGGTATACATCATTATCCTTTGCAACAAATGCTATAATCCTCATGAATTTGGAACAGCTTGGCTTGACCATCCTGCACCTTTTACCAAATCTTCTCGAGCTTAACTTCCCTAGGTTGTCGCACTTGGATCTCTTCGAAAACTATTAGTGTAATCGTTAAAGAACATATGCAGACCTCTAAGTCACCATGTTAGATCATCTGTATCCCCATCTCACCAAGCTCCTTCAACAACTGACTAGTCACCACATAAGAACTCAAAGAGTGTGATGTCTTCCTACTCAAGGCATCTACAATGATGTTAGACTTACCCTCTATAACACCCCCAAATTTTGAAACTTAAAAATTTTGTTTTAAAGAGTTAACAGCAGAAGCTAAAATACAAAACTTAGGGGTGTGACACCGCATCTAACATATAAGAGGCACTCATTATGCCCAGTCTATGTTGGGTGCAAGACAAAAGTAACCATATACCTAGGAATCAAGTGTGGGAAGCACTTGATTCCACCACGATACAAGATATATATAGAAAAGTGAGAATATGTACTTTGGATAATGATTCAAAATTTATATGTATTAGCATTGGGTTTCATAAAGCCTTTGGGAGAATATGATTGTCTTAACTACCCTGAGGGTATTATGATCATTTGAGGCTAATTACGTGGTTGTACTTATGTTGTTCAGTTGTATGTCTTGTACATTTATATGAGTTCAGCATGATAATACACAATTAACGCTGAATAAGGTACTAATCATTTAAAGTGAAATATCACTTGAGTTGGGCCGAGGTATATATATGGCTCCGTTCCACTGGATAATAATAGTGGCTTGGGTGTGTTGTCCCTGAGAGGTGCTTCAGTCCGTTCTACCGAATTAAGAATAGTGAGGCCCCATACTCAACATGAATGAAAATACGATTAAGAGTTAAAGTATAAATTAAAATATACTAATCATTTAAGGTGGAAGATTACATGAGTTAGGACCGAGGTGTTGAGTCTATTCCACCGGAAATATTAGTGGCTCGAGTGTGTAGTCCCTGAGATGTGCTTTAGACCATTCCACCGGTTTAATAATAGTAGCTCAAGAGTATTTTACTTTGAGAGGTGTTAGCTTCATTCCACCGAATAATAATAGTGGCTCGGGTGTATTGTCCCCAAGTGGTGGTTTAGACCATTCCATCAGTTTAAGAGTAGTGGGGTCTCTGAAATCAATGTAAATAAAAGATTGGAACATGGTATATCTAATGAAAGACCTAAAATCAGTTCTTATCTGGCATTCTTGATTTGCGCATGTATGATTTGATTATGATAATTATTGTATTATGTGTAACCCTACTTGATTGTATTGTTACCTTATTCAGTACATAGCGTACTGATCATCCACTTCATGGGTGCTACACATTCCCACAAGTAGATCTGCCCTGTTTTGTAGGTGATTGAGGATTTTTTTCTTGATGTGCTTGCCTTAGGGAGTGATAAATGAATTGATAAAGGGTATGGTTATTCTAGATATCTCTATCTTTCTTTAGGCTCTTAGTCCTCTATTATTACTATTGATTTTCTTCTCTCTATTTTGTATCCTGTATCACGGTGGAATCAAGTGCTTCCCACACTTGATTCGTAGGTATAAGGTTACTTTTACCTTACATCCGACATAGGTTGGGCAAAGGGAGTGCCTCTTCTATGTTGGATGCAACGTGACACCCCTACATTTTGTATTTTGGCTTCCGCTGATAACTCTTTAAAACAAAATTTTAAGTTCCAAATTTTGAGGGTGTTACACCCTCGTGGTAGGTAAACTCAATATCATAGCCCTTTGCTAACTCTAACCATCTCCTTTACCTTATATTCAACTCCTTACGAGTGAATATATACTTGAGGCTCTTATGTCCATTGAATAATCTACATTGAGTCTCATACGAATAATGCCTCTAAACTTTCAATGTGAAAATGACGGATGTTAACTCCAAGTCATGAATCAAATATTTCTGCTCATGCTGCTTCAACTAAAGAGAAGAATAAGCCACTACCTTACCATGGCGCATCAATACGCAACCTATCTTGTGCTTCGATGCTTTGCTATAGACCTCAAACCCATCTGATCCTAGTGGTAGAGTCAAAACCTATGTTGTAGTCAACTACTAAAATGTTCCGTCACATGAATCATTCCATTGAAACCTAGTCATCTTCTTTAGAAGGTTTGTTAAGGGATGAGCTGCCTTCAAAAGTCCTAAATAAAGCATCTAAAATACCTTATCAAGCCTAGGAAACTATGAAACTTAGGAACTCTAGTCGGTGTCTTCCACTCAGTTACTGCCAAGATCTTCGCTAGATCCATTGCAACTCCTCTTGCTGACACCATGTGTCCCTAAAATGTAACCTCCTAAAGCTAAAACTTGTACTTAGAGAGTTTGGCATACAATTTATGCTCTCTAAGGAGTGAGAATGTCCTATGTAGGTGTTGCTCGTGCTCTTCTTGTAACACCCCCAAATTTCACTCCTGAAAAATTTCGAATTTAAAAAATAATGCGGAAGCTAAAACACAATTTGGGGAATGTTACCGCCACACCTAACACGAGATAAATATCCAACATCTATCTCCTGCTAGATGCAAGGATAAAACCTGTCCAATAAAATTCAACCAACATCTATGCAGTGAGAATAAACTCCCACAAGGAGATATCCACATGCAAATGGAAAGTTATTAATGTCGCTGGATAAAAATTATCGTTGAATAAATCAACAGAAACCTGTAAAATAATCCTGGACTTTAAAACTTAAAAGATAAAGGATATTAAATCCAAATACATCTCCCACAAAATCACAAACCAACTAAATACAAATCAAATGAACGATTTATACACCAAAATAATACATTTGAGATACAATAAAATCTGAAAAGAGAATCAAGGGGCATCCCAACAGTGGAGCCAACATTATTTTCCATATCGAATCACCGGATAGCCTACTCTCAAAATACAAGGAAAACATTCCTTCCACCAATAAGACATTTGAAACTAAACCTGCACAAATGGTCTGCTCCCCACCATCAGTGGATCATCACAGGACCCAAACAATCAAGGTAGTATCAGTACGGGTCCGGTACTGAGTAAATCAAGACTACCCTACTCTTGGAAAGAAACTTAATACATATAAGATAAGGCAACATTCAGCTTACAATACTTATGTTCAATTATACATGCGATACATACGTCATTCTACTCATACAATAATTCATGCTCGATTATACATATGATACACACACCATAAAACATGGAGTCACAGACTCACGCTTATAATACATGACTAGACATAACAATACATAAGGTACAAGCTTACAAGAAAATCATAATCACATGCTAAGAATCACACACTACCCTAGTAGGTATCATTCTACACACAAGTCCCACATGTAATTTAAATAATAGATCATATGATAATTGAATGCGGACGTTTGTCATATGAAAACATTATTGTAAGATAGAATCAAGAGACATGTATAGGAAGTAGAACATAAAGTCCAAGAGCCAACGAGAATAATTCATGATTATTATATTCCCTTATTGTAATCACAACTGTTTAATTATATTTTCTTGAGGATGGAGACTCAAAGATCGTAACAACTAATCTAGTACTCGAACGGTACTAGCCCTAGCTGGCCCGCCCAAAAATGTAACCAGACCACCAATAAATAGGACACCTAATCACTTAAGTATGCATACCCCCTATAGGACCGAAATATATCGAGACACCTATAGAGTAGAAGAGGGCCTCTCCGGACCTCGTAAGGCACCCGGGATCACAGAATAGAAAAACACCGGAATGGTACCAAGTGAATACCAAACCTAACTCGGATAGCTACCCCGAGTGATACAAGTCCCAACTCAAGATCTTTCACTTTAAGTGATTAATATTTTATTCACGAATTTAGTCAATCATAAATCAGGCCCACATAACAGCACTTAGCTCACATCCATCAACACAATGATGTTCCATTATTATATCAATTTCAAATGGCATTAAAGCCAAGCGGCATTAAAGCCGAACCATCCAAGCGGCGTTAAAGCCGAACCAATCCAAATGGCATTAAAGCCGAACCAATCCAAATGGCATTAAAGCCGATCAATTCCAGAGGCATTAAAGCCGATCCAATTCATGAGGCATTAAAGCCGAATGAGTCCATGGCATAAAATACAGCATAAGGTATCATGCAATTTCAATCCATACTAAACCCTTCGCACACTTACACACATACAATATTCAAGCGTCATATTAACACACGTTGCATTGAGGCTACAAATTCATATATTCATACAATTATCATATAGGACATAACATATGCTTGACATAATTAAATAATTGATAAGCATCATCATCACCTTCCACTCCAAGCAGACATACATCGAGAATTCGTCATAAGTAAAGGTAAGTAATGACTTACCTAAGTCCGAAGCTAGCTAAGCAAATTGAGAAAGAGAGAGCTATCAAAAGCTCGACAATCCACGAGAAAGTTTTCCTAGATCACCGATGGAAATCGGAACTAGGTTAGAAACTATCTTATCGATCAATAATTCAATTATAATAAAATCAACACAAACGGACATAAACAACCTTTCTTGAAAAACGTGCACAAAACCTATGACTTGCGAGCGTAGCTCGATTAAGATTTAAAACTAAATATTAACCAAATTGAATTTAACACTTATCAATTGGAACATTTCAAATTGATTTGGAAAGTCGGGGAAAGAATAATAGATTATAAGTTATTTTATCAAAAATGACTTATTCATTAGGTTTTACAATCCAAATGACAACCAACCATTTGTATAGAACCAAATCCAACCCGATAAGATAAAAACATAATTCAAATGATTTAAAGTCAAATCCGGAAATCGATTAGGTAAAAGAAGCATAGCATAATTTAAGTTTTTGAGCCCGGAACGCAAATCTGATCAATTCTTGCTAAAATATATAAATTGACGATTTAGAAATGTAATTAAATGTATTCTAATGTAATTTATATAATCAATTGAATAAAACAACCCGATTACACAATCCAATTTAAACCCGCAAGAGTTTTGACCTAAAAATCCAATTCCGATCAATTTCAAATGATTTTCCTAAATCAACACTTTCGATATAAAATTAAATACATTTCAAACAATATTACAAAATCAATTGAGTAAAACGACTCAATTATGCGACCCAATTTCATCACACACGGATTTTGACATAGAAGGTTAATTCCGATTAATTTGGCATAAATTTCTCAAATTGAAAGTTCCAATATAAAATTAGATACATTCCACAACATATTGTAAAATCAATTTACCCAAAGTAGCTAAACCGGACGAATCCGAAAAATTCGGACATAACCTGACCAAAAATTCAATTTTCACAAATCAACTAAATACACTACAATTAACCACTCTAAATCAATCATACAACATATATATACATAATCATACAATCAATTTAGCTTTTCATAAGCTAATTCATACTCAATTAATTAATTCCAATGTTAGGGTTTTCAGAATTTATACCAAACAAGAATTAGCAAATCGGGACAAGAGAAGGAGGGAGAAGCTTCGCTGGAGGTTGAACGGTGCTCGTCGACCATCACTCGAGCTCGCTGTGGCCGGACGGCATCGTGGCTTGCTGTTCGTCGCTGCTGCTGCTGGTAGGTGCTGCTACTGCTGCGGCTGCTCGCGGTTGTAGCTGCAGCTGCGGTGGCCTGCGGTTGTTGCTGCAGCTGCGGTGGCTGGCAGTGGCGATTGGTGGCTGGGGGTTTGCTAGCGTGGAGGAGCAGGGAGGAGATGGAGATGAGGGCTGCGTTTTGGGGCTGCAGAACAGGGACTGGTCGGGAAAGGAGAAAGAGAAGAGAAGGGAGAGAAGAAGAAAGAAAAGGAAAAGAAGAGAGGGAAGGGCTGGTTTCAGGATTTCTGTTTTTGTTTTTTGTTTTTTTTTTTGCAGATACACACATATAAATGAATACTATCATCTAAAAATATGGTTGGAAAAATTTATCTAAAATTAATTTAACGAAAACTCATTTCGTAAGGTTCTGACGGCTTAAAGTCGATATAAGAGCTATATACAGAATTTCAGAAGTATTTTCGGAAGAATTTACCAATGAACCTAAAAATTTATATTATTTATGGAAATACATTATAAGACCTTGAAATAATATTTAAAAGTATATAAGTAAATATTTAAATTAAATTTTAATAAACCGAGACTAGTTTAAATAATTTCCGAAATTGATCTTCCGCAACCAAAAAAGATAAAACGGAAGGAAATTAATTTTGGAAAGAAATCTATAAATAAGCTTTGAAAATCTTTTTAATTTAAAACTTTCCGAAGATCTTAATGACTTTAGAAACAAATAAATTTAATGTCGGAAATATTTTCTACGGATAAAATTGATAAAAATAAATTTGACTATTTAAAACGAAAATTTTATAATTTAAATACTATATATATCGCTAACGAAATATAACTCCAAAACAAAGTCGTAATCATACGACGAAGTTATAATCGCAAACGAATCTAAAATATTAAAAATCAAAATACGAGAAAGAACGAAAATATATATTTTTAACCAAAAAATCAAAATCATGTGAATATAATAAAATCATAGTCGTGAACGAATTTATTTAGAATCATCCGCAACGACAATGATTAATTAAATTCAATTATGAAGTCAAAAATTATCGATAAATCTATAAAACAAACCGAAATTAAAATAATTTAATATTTACATCAAATTACGCTAATAAAATAATTAACCTTAATAAAATTAAATTTTAAAATACGGGGTATTACACTTCTCTATTCCAAGAGTATACTAAAATATCATCAATTAAAACCACCATAAACAGATCGAGTAACGATTAAAAAATCCTCACCATCAACTCCATAAATATGCTAGGCATATAGATGAGCCCAAAAGGTATCACCATAAACTTGTAGTGCCTATAGTGTGTTCTAAAAGTTGTCTTCATGATGTTTGCATCAGCGATGCGCAACTGATGATATCCTGACCTCAAGTCGATCTTCAAGAAGATCAAAGCACCTTGAAGTTCATCAAACTAATCATCAATCCCCGGAAGTGGATAGTGGTTAGTAGATAGCAGTTCTTCATTGTTAGCTGGTTCAAACCTCGATAGTCAATGCACAGACAAAATCTCCCATCCTTCTTCTTCACAAATAAAACTATTATCCATGCTCCACTAACTCCTCCAGCTCCCTTAACTCTATCAGTGCCATCCAGTAAGGAACCTTTGAGATAGGCTTGACCCCTAGTACTAACTCAATAGTGTAGTACATCTCACGTACCGGCAGCATACCTAGAATCTCCTTAGGAAATATGTCAGGAAATTCCTGGGCTATTAAAATATCCTCTAAAGATGATACGTCCTTGTTCAACTCCCGAACACCACACAAATACATAGGGTAACCTATATGCACCAAAGAATGCAATGTATGGGTAGATACAACGTTCGTCGTAGGCCTAGGCTTACATCTCTGATAAGAGACCCTAGCACTCTAAGGTCCTCGTAGCACAACTCGCTCTTGTGAACAATCTATTACTGCCTTATAACTCTCCAATACATCCATCCCTAGGACAATATCAAAGTCCTGAAGGTCCATCTCAACCAATTCTATTAGGAAGTCTTCCCCGCCTATCTCTAAGGCCATATCCAAGTAGAGGCTAGTACAATCCAATATATCCCTAGAAGGTAACATCATATAAATTGACATAGTAGAAGATGGAGGTAATACAACTCTAGTAATAAATAAAGAAGCACAAACAATAAAGATGCCCATGAATTGAATAAAATATAAGCTAGTAACAAAAAATGGAGAACATACCAGTGACCACATCTAATTTTCGATCAGGCTCTACTTTGCGGATGAAATTCAAGCGCTCGCCTAACTGTCCTCCATGGTATCCTCCACAATACCCTTAAGAACCTTAGGTATGTCCTCCTCCCTAAGGAAATGGGAGAGACCCCTGCGGTCTCCCCTTAGCCTCCCTAGGCTAACCACTGGCAGGGACAGGTGCCTTATGTTGCTGCTATTGTGGTTGGTAAGCCTGTCGTTGGTATACTTGTTGCTGCAGTATCAATGGTCCCTACTACCAGTACTAACCCTATTAACACTGGCACTGAAATGACCTGTGGTTTAGCCTACCACACACTCAGCACTGAATAGGAGTGCCCCAACAATCTATCCCTGGATTGTCCCATCCACATAGTTGACACATGAAGTGCCTCGGTTAACCCAAAAATCTTCTCTGATTGCCTGTGTAACACCCACAATTTTTAAACCAAAAAATTTTTGTTTTTAAGCCAACGTAAAAGCATTTGAAATACAAAATCGAAGAATGTTACCGCTATATCAACCATGAGAGAGGCATGATCATCACCTAACTCATGCCTGATATAAGGCTAAACGGAATAAGGAAATAAAAGAATGCATGATTATAATATTAACGTGACAATACAAGGTAAATAAGACTAGAAAAATACTATAGATGGAATGAACTTGATAGTTTTATAAAATCAAATATGGGAATCTGAGCCAAGAGTTTAAATAACTGAAATCACATAAACATCCTAACGTAGTGGGTAAAATACTAATAACTAGTTATCATAACTCTTAGGCATAATCATAAAACTCTAACCCCAAGCAATGACCTATTAGTAGCCCACGACAACACCCTCAGCATACTCTAACTGAGAGTCATAACCTTACAAATTTTCATCTACTCCCCGGACCAGAAGTCGGATCATCACAGTAACTACACAAGTACACTATTAATGCGGTGAAGTACTAACAAAACATACTACATAAAACATAGAAAGCTCATGCAGCACATCGAGGTCCTACTAGAAGAGTGATAACATATGAATACCTCAGCAAGGTCCCAAGATATGTATTTACACACAAGCATAGGTTTCCACAATAATCCATATAAAATTAAATCACATAATGCCAATATTCCATGATAGGACTACCGTAGGACTACAACTCCCACCACTGCATCACACTAGTGCCAAGGGGCTTTTCTTGGGGATCCTTAACATCCACCACACTTGGTGTTGTGCTATTTATACAAGCGCATAGATTCATTATAGCATTTCAAGGTGGTATCCCACAGAGACTTCGTAATTGAGTACACCTCTTTATTATTTTAACTATTTAAATCTATATAAATCGGGGTTATGCTAGTGGATAATGAGAATAATTATGAAAAGGTTTGTAATTGCAAATGCTAAACAATAAGAATGAAACCTAGGATTAAACTTCGGTCTCCAAGTTAATAATAAAAAATGAAGCAACATATATGTTATAGATTAATTCTCAAACAGTGGATAATAGGTCTTATTATATTCATTAATCTCTTTCAACGTCTAAGAACATATTTAATCTAATTTTCCAACTACTTTCATGACTCACAAATTAGACTAAATCCATTAAGCATAATAAATTCTAAAGTCCCTAAGAATTAAACATCTACTTTCGTGATTGCTTAAATTCTCGTACACATGCTAATTTCCAATAATAATCTCAACCTTTAGTAGCAGGTTACATCTAAATAGGTCGGATTTTGTCAAATCCACTTTACAACAATTAAACCTAGCATATGCAATAGTATAAAAAAAATCACACATACGATATAATACTTCGATTCATCATATTGACCACTAAAACGGTACCTAGTTCAATCCTAGAAAAGAAGATTACTCACTCATATCTTTAAATGACATTAACAAAACAAATAGCATGATAATCATAATAACAAAAAAAAAGATACAAAGAAGAAGAGTTGGATTGAATTAATCATAATCCGGAATAGAACAACGTTGATTCCAAGTTGACTATACATGAATTACACACTTAAATCTCCAAAAAAATCAAAACTAATGGAACAACAAATTACATGAAGCTATTACTCGGTAGTGAGGGGTCTAATCCTCCTCTAAAACCTCCCCTCTCTCTCTCTCTCTCTCTCTCTCTCTCTCTCCTTAAGAAGTCCCTAAGGCATGCCACAAAAAAATCCCATCACGCCGGCCATGTCACCATGTAGATCGTGGGGAAGATCGTCAATACACAACCGTGTAGTTTCTCAGCTCTTAGCTTTTTGGAATTTTGGATCTTGCACGGCCGTGCACGATTTTAAGCCTTAATCCATGCACTGTTTGGTCGTGGCATTCTATTTTCTTTGATATTAACAAGGGAGTGCTGCACAACTATGAAGTTGGGTGTGCAACCGGCCGTGCATCTCCCTTTCCATGCTTCTTAAGACTTTCTCGGCACATCTTTGGCTTTCTTAGCTTCAATACACTTCCATAAACATGTTAGGTCAATGTACTCTCCTCCAATATATATATATATATATTTGATACTTTTAACAACAAAAAATTATTTTAAAAAAATACTACCTATTATCTTTATTCTTTAATAAGCAAATAAATTGACTGCCCTAATTTCTACTTATTACTAATAAATATTAACTTATAGTAACATCCCAAAATTCACTATTTTTTTAGAAGTGAAAGAACTTAAAATTGAAAAATTGTAAATTTTGGGAATATTACCGCCACACTTAGTACCAGACCGGCTCACTCCGACAGTTCCAATACCAAGTGCTAATGCTAAAAAAGATTATTTTTAAACTTAAACCAAGAGTTCATAAAAAGAATTAAAAAGATCATAACATAGAAATTAGAGTGTGAAATCAAATTCCTTTGAGGGATTAATCTTACAATCGATAAAAGGTTCATTTACAATACTCAATATAAGGTAATAAATCATAAAGGGGTAAATACGATGCAAAAGAAATACATAAGGAAATAAATTGCATAAAGAGTAAATACGGCCACGACACTCTTGAACTTTGAGCCAACCACAAGCTCAACACTTAGCCCCGCCTAATGTCTCACCCACTTGCACAAAATCAGAAGGGCCTACTACCCGTGGGAATGAGAAGCGCCCATGAAAAGGGTGATCAGTACGCTACATACTGAGTAAGGTAACTAATGCCCTAAGGCCAACACATAAAATTACATAATACATGCAGAAGAATAATAAGAACATAAAAACCATCGTGATAACATACTATCGCATAATCATTTGGGTATATACATAAAGGCCCATTTATAGTCCGGATTAGTTACTTAATTAATCTCTAATCAGAAATCTATTCACACCATGTTTTTTTATCAATCTATGTGAGTACAGGAACCTCCCACTATTTTAGCCCGTGGCTCGATCACTTATAGGGCAACATGCCCTAAGCACTATTATAACCGGTATATCGGTCACGCATAGGGTAAAAAACCCTAACCACTATTTCTTACCGGTGGATCGGTTTAGTTCCTATTTGTATAGTGTTCCACTGTAAGTAATTCGTATCTTTTATGTGCTTTAGCAAAACTTTGGTTTGTGTTTATTGAGCTTGGGATCCCCCACTATTATAGCCGGTGGATCGGTCACTTATAGGGCATCATGTCCTAACCACTATTATAACCAATGTATTAGTCACGCATAGGGTAAAAACCCTAACCACTATTCCTAACTAGTGGATCGGCTGGACTGGACTCAATAATCTTTCACTTTAAATGATTAATATTTTAAGTATCTTATTCAGAAGCTTTCACCCTAGACATGCATAAATCACTCCCATTACACTTATCCTCCAACTAGCCCATATCATATCATACGAACCCTGCACCTTCTAACTTGTCCAACAACCTTTCCTCTATACTCTCACACTAGAACTCCAACACCGAAATATGCGGGTCAAGGCCCACTACTACACACCTCCAAGTCCACCTATTTTCTTACACTAGGGTTTTCCCAGAAACCCTAATTTAGGCCTAAGTGGCCCATCCTACTCCACCTCACACAACCCTAATCATTTTAACACCCCATTTTTCACAACCCACCAATCCCATATTCATCATCATACTTTATTCACCAAGTATACACACGTTACCACCGAACCCTAGTTAGCCATATCAAAACCCTAGTTAACCACAATCAACCATAGTTAACCACTCCAAACCCTAGTTATCCACAACCAACTATAGTCAACCACTTTAAACCCTAGTTAACCACAACAACCTATATTTAACTACTCCAAACCCTAGTTAATCACAACAAACCATAATTAGCCACTCCAAACCCTAGTCAATCACAACAAATCACAATTAGCCACTCCAAACCCTAAATCAGTCTCCTCCATACCCTTATAATGTCCTACATACTGTTTTTCACTCAAAACTTCCAAACACCCAAATAACTCTTCTATTACCTTCCTTACATCCCAAGTCAACTTTTCATAAGTAAACTTTACTCCCATGCAGATGCTAACCTCCTTATGCAAACCTTCAAACTTTTTCATGCAACCTTAAAACTCACACATGAAACCCTATATTCAACCATGCAAAATCTAGATCCATCCATGCAAAACCCTAGATTCCACTATACAAAACCCTAGATTAGATTCCCCCATGCAACACCATAAAATCTACCATGCAAAACCTTAAGTCCATCCATACCAAAACTCTAGATTCCTCCACACAAAATTTAAGATTCATCCATACCAAATCTAGATTCTATCCATACAAAACCCTAGATTAGATCCTCCCATGCATCACCATAGAATCTACCATGCAAAACCTTAAGTCCACCCATACAAAACCCTAATTTAGATTCTCCCATACAAAACATAGATTAGACTTCCCTATACGAAGCCATAGATTTGATTCCCCCATGCAACACTATATATAGATTAGATTCTCCCATACAAAACCATAGATTAGATTCTCCCATATAATACCATAGATTAGATTCTCCCATACAAAACCTTAGATTAGTTTCTTCCACACAAAACCATAGATTAGATTCTCCCATACAAAACCATAGATTAGATTCTTCCACACGAAACCATAGATTAGATTCTCCCATATAAAACCATAGATTATATTCTCCCACACGAAACCCTAAATTTTCAATTTTATTCTTTCACTCATGGATCATTAAAATAGTTAGGTCAACTCATTTCCCCTTTAGTCAACTTACTCCCCTTTGGTCAACACATTTCCTATTTTCCATTTTCGATCTTTTTCCCACACAATACCACTTTTATACTTCATCACATACATGCCTAAAGGGTCACAAACCAATCATCACATACCACAATATTTTATTACATATACATAATACATATGCTATATAACAACACAGAAACATACTTTAACTCCATGCCATACCACACATGAAATAATTATAATGATAAACATAGGATGCATAACATATAAAGTAGAGAATACACATCAACACACATAAGACCTTAGTAACACCCTTACCTAAAATGACACCGGTCTTGGAGTACGCTCCTACGCCTTCTTAGGGCTTTGATTAGTCTCACCTATATGAGGGAAAAACTAAAATTTAGACTCCCTCCTACCAAAAATACTATTATTTACTAACTTATTCTAAGACTAGGTTTTTGATAAAATAATAAAATATTAATAATAAAAAATGACATTAACTAATTACTATCTTACTAAAGATATAAGAAATAATAGTAATATTATAAGAGTTGATAATATAAGGTTGAAGACTTTACCCTAATAATAATAATAATAATGATACTAAAAATAATAATAACAAAGATACTAAAAATAATAACAATGATAATATTAACAAGAATAATAATAATAATAATAATAATAATAATAATAATAATAATAATAATAATAGTAGTAGTAGTAGTAGTAGTAGTAGTAGTAGTAGTAGTAACAATAATCATACTAAAAATACTAATAATAATAATATGATTCGAAATAGATGGTGGGATAAAGGCTTCGACCGTTTACCAAAATAATACTAATAATAACATTAGTAAAATTAATAATAAAATTTAGTAATAATAATAATGACGATGATGAAATAGTAATAATAATAATGATAAAAACCATAATAATATTGTAAAAATAATAATAATCATAATGGTAATAGTAATAATGATAATAATCAAAGATAAAATGAGGTAGGGTTTCGACCCTACATTGAATAATAATAAACTTGATAAATAATAATAATAATAACAACAACAACAACAATAATAACACTAATAATAATAATAAACACTAATTATAAAATATTAATAATAGTGAGACTTGATATTTATAATACTACTACTACAATTCGAAATAGGCACAATAGGATTTCTGCTCTATATAGAATAATAATACTAACATCGAAAATAATAATAATAATAATAATAATATATTAATATTAATAATAAATATAATAGCAAAAATAAGAATAATAATAATAAAATCGAAATAAAAATATAATAGGGCTTTGACCCTCAATAGAAATAATAATAAAAACATTAATAATAATAACAATAACAATAATAATAGTAATAGTAATAATAAAAATCGCATAGCAATAATAATAATAATAATAATAGCAACACTATTAGTAAAATAGTTGTAATAATAATAATAAAATAATAATAATAATAATAATAATAATTTTGAAATAGTAATAATAATAATAATAATAATAATAATAATAAAATTAATAAATAAAATAAAAACTCATAATAATACTAATAATGTTAATAATACTAATACTAATAATCTATTCAGCCAAATAGGGTTAGCTCTAATAAGAAATCATAATAATAATAATAATAATAATAATAATAATAATAATAATATTGAACCTAATAATAATAATAATAATAATAATCAAATAATAGGCTAAAATTGAAATAAAGTAAAATTAACTTAATTAAATAGGGGAAAAGGGTTAAGAGGGTTTAGGGTTCAACCTTAGGCTGGTGGTGACAGGCGGCACCGATGGTGGTGCACGGCGGTGGCAGCGGTGGTTGGAAAAAGAGAAGAAAAGGGGAAAAGTTGGATGCTGGGAAAAGGAGAGGTAGAATGGAGGTGGGAGTTGGGGTGTTTAGCCCAGGTGGAGGGGAGTAGAATAAAGGTGGTGGCGCAACCAAAGGTGGCATCACACGACGGCAGTGGTGGGGGACAAAATGAAGAAAAGAAGAAAAAGAGAGGAGGAGAGGGAGGAAGAAGAAAAGAAAGGTAGGGGGAGATAGAAGAAGGTTTGTAGTATAGTTTGGAAGGTGAAAGGAGCGGCGACAATGGCGGAAGTGGTGGCTAAGGGTGGTGCGAAGGGCAGTGGAGGTGGAAGAATGGGTTGATTGAGGAGGTGACTTTGCACGGCCGGAGTGGCTCGTGCAAGGAAAATCGAGGAGGGGAGAAGGTATAGTTGGGTCGAGGACAATGTAGGGAAGGCTTAGGTGGGCGGAGTTGGCTGACGGTGGCTGGGCTGGCGTCTGAAAGAGCAGCAGCGAAAAGGGATCATTTTTCTTAGTTTGAAAACATAACTCGATTCCAGGGTTGGTTTGGGGATATTTATAGGCTAAGGGTGGGGGATAAGGTCGAAGGGAAGAAGGGAGGATAGGGCAGGGGATGAGGACATAGGGCGGTAATGGTTGGCCAGCGAAACATTCAAATGGGCTGGCAGAAGTAGTTACCCAGGAAATGGTTGGGTGATGCAGTTTGATGGTAGGAAGAAGAGGAAGAAGAAACGGCTTGATTGGTGGTGAAAAACCAAGAACCGGGGAGGTGATGCAGTTTGATGGTAGGAAGAAGAGGAAGAAGAAAGAAGGAAGAAAGGAACATGTGCGGATCGGGCGGTTCAGGAGAAAAAGAAAGAAAAAGAAAGGAAAGAAGAGCGACCGAGCAGTGATTAAATGAAAAGTGTCAAAACGTGGCATTTCAGGGGGGGAAAGCGGAAAGGAAAAGAGGAATGGGCTGCGGAACGCAGGCCCAATCAGAAGAAGAAGAAGAAAAGGAAAGGAAAAGGGAAGAAAAGAAAAGAAAGAAAAAGGAAGAAAGAAAAAGGGAAAAGGGAAAAGGGAAAAGGGAAAAGGGAAAAGGGAAAAGGGAAAAGAGAAAAATAGGTAGGTTGGGTATTTAAATTAATTTGAATATTTTGGATACTTAAAAATAATAATATTTAAATAAAATAATATTAAATTTTCTTTTTAGGATTTATTTTGAAAGATTTTCTATAAATTCTATTTTAATTGGCAAATTACTCCAATTTTCTCCAATTAAATTATTTATAAAATTCATATTAACTTGTACCTACTTTCCCCTTTTTATTTAAAAAAATAATTTATTTAATTAATTTCCAAAATAAAATCCTTAGTTAGCTAAAATATCTAAATTTCTTCCTAATTAA